>JASKMD010000030.1:5703040-5967616 GCA_030144725.1 Haematococcus lacustris | reverse complement strand
GCCCCCAGAGCTACAGCCAACCCCAAAAGCTACAGCCGACCAGCCATGGCCTGCTACAAGCACAGTTACATCAGCCGAGCACTGTAGCTCTGAACCCAGCCGAGCACTGTTCGCGGGAAGGCTGCGTGTGTTTGAACATTGGTTCGAACATTGGGGTCGCGGTTGCTTCGCCTTCCATCGCGACTGCGGAGCGCGACCTGGCGGTCGTGTTAAACATTTGTTAAACATTCTCCCTTTGTTAAACAAACCGGGTCATGCTCTAGTGGCTGTATACCTTGGCCGCTGCTAAAGCGTCACACGACCGTATATTGTCACGGATAACCCAAGTTGCTTGCAGATGCCACCGCCCGTCTTGATGCGCATCGCGTGATGGCAAAGAAGGGCAGCGGCAAGCACGAGAAGGACCCGGGAAAGAAACAGAAAGGTGCGTGTCCCCAGCCGACTGTGAGATCCGTGAGTTACGCGCTGTGTGATAACCCGTCGCTCCTGTCGGTTCCATCGCAGGCAAGCAACGACAGGAGCGTCGGGATGGCTGGACCACGCGCAGACGTCAGGTGACGGCCCCGCCTTATGTGTCCCCGCACTGTTTGTGTCCCCGCCTTTGTCATGGCCTGTCAAAATGGCAACTTTGCTTGGCTGCAGGTTATCAAGGTCCCCGAGGGCGCAGTGCTGCGCGGCTGCAAGAAGACCAGGCGCAAGCTGCGGGAGCACCTCCAGCTGCGGGCTGAACTCCACTCCCAGCTCCGCGTGTTTGCATCGCTATTTGTGCTCAGGATCTTCCTAACGTGCCTGGTGGGCTACCCTACCCCGGGCTTCCCCAGCGCCCCTCAGCCTCCAGCCGTGTAGCCCCCCCAACCCCCTGATGCTCCCCCTACCCCCCCTACCCCCACGGGCCCCTGCCCAACCTGCCCCTGCCCAGCCTGCCAGCATGGAGTTTGACACTGACTCTGACTCCGAGTCAGACAGTGACTCAGAGCCAGAGCCACAGTCTGATTCGGAGTCAGAGTCAGAACCCAAGCCAGTCACGCAACCCTCTCAAAGGCGCTGCAGCGCCCGCCTGGCAGCCCTTGCACCCGCAGCACCCACTGGCCCTCCCTTGCCCCTTCATTGCGAGGACCCCCTGATGCTCAGGCAGCTGAATGACTTCTGCAAGTTCTTCGCCAACCCAAACTTCAAGACATGCTACAACCAGCTGCAGCGGCGCCTTGTGCAGGCAGGCAGCTGGGCCCAACCAAGGCAACCCGGGCAGCATTCACCTCAGAGCCAGCACTGAGCCATCACTGGGCCAGGTGGTACAACACCAACAAGCTTCGCAACAAGGGGTTTGCTTTCGAGAGGTTGGTGGACACAGATGGTGTCAGCGTGTGCGTGCACTACACGCGCCCCCTTCCCCCTCCTCCAGCCCCACCTCCAACTGCCAGCAGCAGCAGCACCAGCAGCCGCCCAAGTGCAGCAGCAGCAGCGGCTCATGCAGTGGGGCTCCCCCACACAGGCAGGGGCATAGCTGAGATGCGTGAGTTTGTGTTTGACCCAGACACACAGATTGGGGTGGGCATCGACCCCGGCGTCACCCAGGCAGTCAGCGCAGCCTCTGGGGTGTGGGATCCAGCAACAGGCCAGCTCATGGCAGACCAGCTGCGCCGGTGGAAGCTGACCAAGGGCCAGGTGAAGCATGCCAGCGGCCTGAACAATGCCCGCCGTGACACAGAGCGGTGGCTAGCACCGATCAAGCCCCACCTACAGCACCTGGCAGCAGCGAGCTCAGCCGGCACCTCCCTGGAGGCCAACCTGAAGCACATCACCGTCACCCTGGCCACCTGGGATGCGGTGTGGGAGGTGTACCTGGACCCCAAGTGGGCACGGCAGCGCCTGAGGCTGTATGGAGCCCCGGGCGCTGGAGCAGTTCTTCAACAAGGTGAGGGTGGGTGGGTGGGTAGGTGTGTGGGAGGGAGGGTAAGGGACTGAGAGGTGGTGGTTGGGCACGAAACGAAAGAGTACTTGACTGTGCCATGCCTAACCTGGTGTCACCATGTCAGCCACCATGTGTGTGCCTTGTGTGCATGGCTGCAGTTGGAGGAGGACATGGCGGAGGTGTCCATGAAGCGCCATGGGCATGCCAAGCAGCTGGTGGTGTTCTTTGGTGCAGCTACCATTGGCACTGGGGGTGGGTGGGGTGTTGACGCGGTGCTGCGAGCCTGCTGCAACGTGGTGTGCAGGCCCAGGGGCGCAGGCCAGCGGCGAGGCAGGGTGGTGCTTGTGGATGAGCACCACACCAGCCGGGTCAGCTCAGCAGTGAATGGCCAGCAGCCCTGTGAGGAGGAGCTGGACAAACTCAGTGCCACAAGGCCTGCAGGCTGGAAGCCCCTAGCAGGGCAGGTGGAACCCCGCCTGGTGCGCCCAGCCTGGAGCCTGGAGCGTGGCCAGCCAGTGCGGGGCCTGATGTGGTGCCCTGTAGTGGCCCCCCGCAAGCCCCCACAGGCCCCACGAAGCAGCCAGGCAGCCACACAGCCAGCAGCCTCAGAGCCAGGGCCCAGCACTCCCCCTCCAGCCAAGCGCAGCAAGCCGGCAGCTGAGCCCACCAAGGGCAAGGGCAAGGGCAAGGGCAAGGCTGCCAAAGCCAAGCCAGCACCACAGCCAGGCAGGTGGCTGGACAGGGACTGCAATGCAGCATTGAACATGCAGCGCATTGGGGAGAGCAGGTGGCGGCCGCTGGAGCTGTGCTACTGGCCAGACCAGGGAGCTCTGCCAGCCAAGGGCAAGGAGTACCCTGGCCTGGGCTACAAGCGGGTGCGAGACAAGCCCCCCAAGGCCCAGGAGCAGCAGCAGCAGCCTGCTGCGGCACAGTAATGTGTGCCCCCTTTGTTGAGCTGTCATCAGCTTACAATTAGTGCATGTTTTGTCATGCCAACTCTACATCATAGCCCTCGGGTCAGGCAATAGTGTAGGTGGTAGGCGGCTCATGTGCCATGTGCACTGGGTTTACTCCACACAGCCCAATAACACTGTTTGAGTCGGATCTAGTTAGTGGCTGCTAGTGGCTGCTAGTGGGTACTTCTGATCCGGCTCAAATGGAGGCCCTAGTGAGGGACAGGGGGGCTGAGGGACATGCGTGGATGGCTGTGCTTTACAGGCATCTGTGGGTTGTGTGCCTCACCTCATGAATGTCCTGGATTCTGCCAGTGTAGTACAGGATTCGTTCAGTCAGGGTTGTCTTGCCCGAGTCAATGTGGGCAGAGATGCCAATGTTCCTGATGCAGGCACCTGATGCAGGCACCACAGGTCTGCCTCGACAATGATAGAGGCATAGAGCGCGACAAGTAATAGGTATAATGTAGACGCTACAATGTAGACGAGAGCTTATTTGTAAGGTTCCTAAAATAGACTATAAATAGACTAGATATAGTACTAGTCGAAATAGTACTATTTCTGACTAGAATAGAGATAGTCAGGCGCTCCCAACATGGGGTTGGTAATATGCATGCAAGTACTCTCTCAATAGTGCATCGTTTTCGATAGCGTTTATCACATTGGTAGCCGCAAATCAATGCGCGTCATCTGACCATCAGCGCAAGCCATTGGAGTCTTTGCTCGCGTACTGCCACATGTGCCCGCGAACAAATAACAGCGGCGAGACGGGTGTCCTTGGGACGGTGAGCCACATCCCTGTGGCGCCATCTACCTAGCGCAGTGAGCGGGTTGTGCACACATGGAATGTCCGGCAAACACCCATCGCGATGCCTGCCGGGCGTGCAGGGCACCTAGACGGGGTGAATGAAACATATGTTCATACTCCCTTCCGTCGAATACACCAATTGGGTCGGCGCACACTCAGGTTTCACCGGGTTACACCCCCCCTCCTCTACTGTGTTTACCACTGTGTTGCACCCGCTGCACTCACAAGAAAATGGCTATGAAATGTTTGTTCTTGACCCCTTGGCGCTTTTGTTAAAACAAACCGCACCTATAATAGCCCAGGCCTCTATCAGTTTGACATCTTCAAAGTGACATCATGTTCTCCAAGCACAATCAGGGCCACGGGGCTGTGGGGTGGCAGTTGAGCTATGAAACTTTGCACGCAGGTGGATGGCATGTAGGGGAGTATAACTCTTAGAGGAGCCGAGTCCAAACTCGGTCATGGTGTGGAGTTGTGGAGTTGTGTGTCTGACTGCATGGCCCTGGTCATGAGATCGGCTAAGGGAGTTGGGGGGTCACAGACCAGAGTGAGCTCTTGGCTTGTCTGAGTATGAGCGTTTGTAACACTGTCCTAGATGAGCTTAACCTAGTATGTAGCATGCTGTAATTCCCAATGGTGGAGCTGTGGCATTGCCCTCCAGGTAAGGGGGGGACGTGGGCTCATTGCCACATTTCCGCAACCGTTCTCCGATCCGACTGCTTCTGCCGATGCGCAGGCCCGTGTTGAGCAACCTAAGCGACGCGGGCGGTCGCAGCGATGACTGCATGCCCCGAAATAGCTCAAATTTGAATTACGAACTTTGATGCTTTGCTGTGCACGGCCTACTGACCGGATAATTAAAAATAAAGGCTGGGTGGGCTACATACTGAGCCAGATAGCATTAGATTTGGCGCAGCGAGTGCAGAGTTACAGCCGTCCTACTACCGGGGGTCGGTTTCCTGTCATTTTTAAACAGTTGGGAGCGCCTGAGAGATAGTCTAGTCGCTCCATGCAAAAAAATCTTGTCCTAGGCGACTGCAGAGCTATTAGCAGTTTCAACGGGAAGACTCGTTGTCATCATTGTTGCAGTTAACATTCACATGTATATAGAGTCAAAGTAGAGTATATAGAGTCAAAATCGAGTGTTGAGTCGCCGTACCATTCCAGCACTTTGCGATTCGCTGGAAAGGCAGCTCTGCGGCGGCTGCTGCTGCTGGTCCATCTGGTGTCGTGTCCGCACGCTGTCGCTTTGGCTTGCACTTGTGTTCATTTGTGGTATAATGTTCACGCAGCTATAGGACTGGTCACAATCGCCGCAAACGGCTTTGCAAACGCTTTGTCCTTTAAACTCATAGACCTGAAATGAGAAGCGCTTGCTGTAGTCTGCAATTCTCCCAGCTGCAATTCTCCCAGCTTCCTCTTTGGCTGCGTGCCGCCCGATGGGCCAGCAGCTGCTGCCAACGGAGTTCGTCGATAAGGAAGTGGGCAATCCTTAGGCCGGCAGATCAACAGAATTGCAACTGATACTGACTGCTCTTAAGACTAGCACTACGTGTCTGGCGAGCTAATGTACGCCCCGTTGCGACTGAAACGAGCTGATTTGGTGACGAAATAGTCGACTAGTCTACACTATTTACTATCTCTAGTCTATACTATTTACTACATGGACATAGAGATGTCTATTTGGGAACCTTACTTATTTGGTACACCTTGCGAGCTGGTTCCTGCGGTGTTCGCCTCGGAGCTGTACGGCCGCTCCAGTCAGGGTTGGATATCTATTAGTCGAGCAACACAGCCCTCGATCCAGGTCTGCACGTGTGACCATAATGACCAGTGTGTGGCTCACGGTGCGTTTCCAATAGGCTGCATGGGAGCTGGGAGCTGGGAGAGGAGCCGCATGGGCCCATGCACCTATTTGGTGTTTCCATTGCGCTTAATCTGGGAGCTTGGAGCTACATGGACCCTTTTGGCAGCATTTTTATAAGTTTGCAACACGACTCTTGAAGGCTAGTGCTATGCAAGGTTATGTTCACTGCCTATTGCAGGTTGTGGTGCAACTCTGCTTGGAACAGGTTGTTGCAGTTAGCAGGACTCCAGGTTTGGTGACAACAAGTTCGCTCTTCTCCCGTTAGCTGGGGTGGTGGCGAGGATGAAGGTGGCAAGCAGCGTAGCAACTAGAAGCAAGTAGCAAGTAGATGCAAGTAGCGTAGCAAGTAGATGTGCACGGCAAGCCAAGCTAATCTCCGCGTCAGCGGGGCAAAGCAAGTCAGCTGTACAAGCTGCGAAAGCGGGACTAGCTAAACATTCTCCGCAAAGCGGGCAAAGCAAGTTTAAGCGTTCAGAGCAAAGCACAGCAAAGCAAAGCAAAACAGCAACTTTGCAGGCACGCAGGAATCCATCAGCGGTTTAGAAGCTGAAGGTTGTTCCGCAATGTTGAGGTTGCGGTAGAACTGCGGAGGAGGGCCGTCCGCCGTTGTCTCCTCAGCGATGTTGCCAGTGGACCGATACGGCGGATACGGCCGACACGGGCACAGGCGCGCAGAGCAGCGAAGAGCAGCGAAGAGCATAGCAGAGCAGAGCTCGCAAAGCACTGAATTTGAAATGCAGCTCCCATGTCCTCCGCTCCTGGCTCCACTGGGCTCCAATCATGGGATCCATTGGAGCCAGGAGGCCCTTTTGGGAGAACATGCGCAGGACATGGGGGCTGCATGCCTAGCTCCCATCTCCAAGCATTGGAAACGGGAGCGCGGAGGAGCCGCATGGAGACCGCATGCACCGTGTTTGGCTCGAGCTCCCAGCTCCCAGCTCCCGCTCCCACGCCTCCATGCAAAAAAGTGCCATGCAGCTCCCAGCTCCCAACTCCCACGCATTGGAAACGCACTGTCAGGCGACCCTAACTTTCAAAAAATGGCTGGAAATGATCGGAAACCGACCCCCGGTAATCAAAACGACGCCGCGTCTCAGCCACGTGGTTTCTATTTATGATTCGCACATCCCTGGATAGAGGACTCTGTCAGCTATGCGGTGCAGCTTGTAACATTAAATATTGTGCAGTGTGCTGAGTGTTAAGGCGGCTCAAATCTTGACATTCAAATGCATGCCAGTTTTGCTCATGCGGGCCTCGCCGCGACCGACCGCCGCGACCGACGTGGCCCAGTAGCCTCTGCAAACAGTCAGGGACAGTCGCCGCAGTCAAAGCAATGCACATGGCACGCCAAACCGATGTAACGACGCCCCTCCACCCATGCTTGGAAGTATACAACGCTGCTGCATTGCTTGACCGCTTCGTGAGTAGTACCTACTACCTGGCCACTCTGTGAGGCCACACAAGGTGTGTAGGCCATTGCTACGTCACCTTGCTCGACTTGTTGGGTCCGGTCCCTCCCGCCCGCCCTCCGCTTGCGTGTCGAGCTGGTGTCCAGCTCCGCCCAGACCCCTGACCCCTGCTGCTCAGCTGGAGGGGTGGGCAGCCCAGGGGCAGCACCAGCACCAGCTGCCTGCTGCTGCCAGGGGGGTGCAGCACGAGGGGTGGGCAGGTCAGGGGCGGCACCAGCACCAGCTGCCTGCTGCTGCCAGGGGGGTGCAGCACGAGGGGGGGGCAGGTCAGGGGCGGCACCAGCACCGGCACCTGTTGCTGCCTCCAGCTCATCGCCATGCAGGGCGGCTACTGTGTTGCAGATATGGGCCATGACAAGACCCTTCAGCTTGGGCTTCAGCCACCCCTTCATAAGCTCTAGGCGGTGCACATCACGCCTTGCAATTGTAATAGCCAGGTTGCACTGCACGATGACTGCCTCAAGAGACTCGTTATCCAATCTCAGCTGCCTGTGTGCTGCCTGTAGGTGCTGGTGCTTCTCCTCAAGGTCGTGCATTTTGGCAGCAAGGACCTCCTCAATAGCTTGATGCAATTCAGCCTCAGTCATCAGCAGCTCATTCTCTGCCTGCACCTCCTTTGCGATAGCCTCAGCCTTCCTTGCTGTGGCTTTCAAGCCATTGGGACTGTGTAGATACGCAGCCCTAGGTGATTTCAATTGGGCTTCATATTGAGCCTGCCGCAGGCTGCGGCCCATAGGGGAGCGAGGGTAGTGGTAGGGGGGGAGAGGGGGGGCTGGGGCTGGGAGGGGCTGGGAGGGGGTAGGAGGGCGGGGCTGGGGGTGGGAGGGGTGGGGAAGGCGGGGCTGGGGCTGGGAGGGGGCTGGGAGGGAGCAGGTTCCGGGCGGTCGGGGTGGGCTAGTCATTACTGCAAGGCAAAGTTGAGTCACGCCAAAGTCATTTCCAACCGGCCTGATCGATGAAATGCAGTGCTTTCTTACAAACGCTATCGAAAACGGTGCAATATTGAGTGAGTATTTGCATGAAGATTACCAACCCCATGTTGGGACATCCTGAGTGTGGCTCCCCAATGTGCGGAGCTGGCCACATGGCAGTTCGTATGACACCACACCTTACGTCCTTTGGTCATCAGAGCTATACTCTGCGCCTGCATTGGTCCCGACACTGAGCCGGTCTAGCTGCTGGGTTCGCTGATGAAGTTTGCATGCCGTACTAGCTGGTGCCAAATGATCAGCGACTGTATTCACTGCACCACCCTTCCTTCAGGTATCGTGCAACACATCAGAAACATGAACATGCAAGTGTGACCTGAATGACCAGTTCCCTCCAGTGCTCTCCTGCTTCCCCTGTCGGGCACATGATATATTGTGTGCTATCAAGTGTACCGTCCTCCTTGGTAGCGGAGTCCTGTGCTGCACCTGCATTGGCATTGGCACAGAGCCGCTTTAGCTCTTGCATTGGTTTGTCGTAGTGCAAGAGAATGCGGAGGTGGCTTGGCCTCGGACTCATCGTCCTCGGACTCGCAGCTGCGGGTGGGTACTGCGCGCGCCGAGTTGCGCGCTTGCGCACCACGCGCATAGTGCCCAGCAAACAGCTGAAGTCGGACAGCAGCTAGCCACCTCCGCAGCACGGGGTAGCCTGGCGCGCTGTGTTGGGCTGGCCTGCTGCAAGGCCAGGAGCCCATGCTACAGATGCAAGTGTCAGGGGGAGGGTGGGGCCAGGCTGTACCACAGTTGGCAGTGTGGGGGCCTCATGCTTGCAGCTGTGCTGTGCCGTGTTGCGTTAGTGTCACGCGCAGACGAGAGCGCAGCCAGCTTCTTTGTATGGGAACGCGAGTGTGTGCCACAAACAAGAGGCCTGGAGATCCACTGCCGCACACAGATTTACAACGTGCTGCGAAGCCTGCCCCAACCAGCATGGAGAAATAACTGGACCTGGGTCAGTCACACTTCTTACCTCACATATAAATTCTGCCCCTCCTGGCTCCTGACTGTTGCACACTGTGCATCACAGTCCAGCTGCCTCCTATTCTGCTGCTGCAGCCCTACCACCCCCAGCCCCCCTGCACCTGCCACCTGCCACCTGCACCTGTCCTGCTGCACTGACCTGGCCACTGACACCTGGCTGCACATGTCCAGCTACCCCCACCCTCCCTCACTTACCGCCTTCCTGACCCTTACGTACCTCTTTAAGAAATACAAGCACTCAGCTGTCGCCTGCCTGGCTGCTTTTGCCCGGCTGCTCCTCACGCCTCTGTGTGCAGCCTGACGCCCTGACCATGCTGCCACAAGAACCTGCTGCCCTACACCACACCAGCCTTGACCCTGCTGGCCCTGGCCCTGCTGAACCTTACTCCAGTAGCACTAGCCCATTGGCCCTACCAGCCTTCCACTTGCCCACCTGCATCTGCCCATGTGCATCCAAAGGTGCATGTGGCCTAAACACCCAAGGCTCAAAACCATCATCCTTCCTGCACCTCTTCTGCCCTTCCACTACTGCCCCTGTCTTCCTACCTTTGCCCTCCATACATCCGCTGAGGCTGAATGTCAACCGCAGCAACGGCCATGTCAGCTGCAATTCCTTTGAACTGGTTTAAGGTGCCAAATGCAAATAGTTCAATCCCAGGTACAGGTCAATGCTGCCGCAGCTGTTGTTCTTCAGCTGCCTAGACTAGATTGCAATGGACTCTCCACTTCCACGCTCGCTTGCTTTTCATTGCGTTGCCATACCCATGCTTCTGCCGTCAATGTGTTTAGATCAGACTCAAGATTCCTCTTCTGTCAGCAGCCGTCACCATGACGTGTTTGCGTCATCTCCACTACTCGATCACTTGAACGTGTATGCAAAGGGGCATGTGTGCGTCCATATCACACTTCCCAGGACACCTACCACCTCCACCTTCACTGCAGGATCACCCAGACTGGAAGGCCGTGGAAAATGGGTCAGCCGTCAACTTGTTTAGTTTGCCGATGAAAGGCATTTACCAAGCCTTCAGCAAGGGGGCCACCACCCCCTCCTGCTGCAGGGCAGCATGCCTGTACACTGCTCAGGTGTGCCAAGCTCCCAGTGCTCCTCCCTGCCCTGCTGGACTGCACCATCCTGTTCTGACCGTGCAGCTGGGTGAAGGCAGCAACACCTGGCAGCAATGTCTGTGAGGGTGTAAGAGTGTGAGGATGAGGGTGCAAGGGTTTGTGCTGTGAGAATGAAAGTGTGAACTGCCTTATCTGTTTTGACTCAAGCCCGGTTGCCTGCCTGGCTTGCCTGCTACTTCAGAACTGTGGCTGCCTTACACGCTCCAGGACCATACGGTCCGCCACCCTCACTGGCCTGTACAGCTCAAGTAAGGGCTGCAGGCTCGGCACTGTCACATGGCTTTACACTCACTCCTTGCCACGTTCTACACTCAGGGCTGGGCAGTAGGACGCATCTGGCAAAATGAAGATCATCATGTTTGTTGTAGTGGGCCTCATCATCCCATGCAGATCTGCACACACCTCCTGCTGCTGCTCTCCCTGCCTTGTCGTTGCCACCTCATGTCGCATGTTGCCTGGAGTGCCTGCCTCAGCGGCCCTGGTGTCACACCTCATCCTCCAGATCCTGCTGCCAGATCTGCGGGCCAACGGTGGTACTCTCGTAGAACTGGGGGTGTACAGCTGAGTGGTGCCGCCCTCATGGGCTTGCTGCTCTGTGTGAGGTGCTGCCCTAGCCGCCATGCCTGCAGTGCCTGCGTGTGAGGATGGGCAGGGTGAGCAGGGCGGGGCATGCCTGCTGACCTGCTTCACTTCAACCTGCTGACCCACATTGTGTCACTGGCTGCCTGCGCAGTGACCTCTGCCCTGTCCGCCATCTGCTTGTTTACGGACGTCAGCTTCAGTGCAGGCGAGTCCGGCACCCTCCCTCTCCACACCCCATCATCCGCCAGCCGTGTGCGTGCCACTCAGCTGAGGCTATGCCTTGTTGCAACATGTTGCAGGGAACTGCGGGAAGGAAGTGCTCCCAAGCTGTGAACAGTATGTGTTGTGAGGGGCGCGTTATCACCAGGTACGACAATGACTTGAGATCAGGGGCATGTGCTCCCCATGCCCGCGTCTGCTGTACAGCTAGTCTCCAGCTGTATGGACATGTGTCCAGTACCCAGCCGACATACCGGCTCAGTCAGACTTGGTCAGCGGTAGGGCAGGACCGCGGCCATGTAAGGGTAAGTAGACACACTGCGTGATGGGAGAGGGGCACTGCAGCATTGACACCCCCTTGGATTGGTTTGTGCATTAGCCCAGTTGTGTCGTTGAGTGTGAACTGCTGTTGTGGCACAACATTTTTTCTAGGTGCCAGCTTCGCCCCAGATAGAACCTGGTATCTTGGTGTCTGTAATGGACACCACTTCTAGCTTTGCCCACACTCCTCCTCTTTCCCGTACCCTGTGGCAGCTGCTTTGCTCACACACCTTGTTCACCTCCTCTTCTGGGTGCTGGGTCCAGCCTGACTGGCAGGGCTGCAAGGTGACCCTTTACAGTCTTGCCAATCCGCTCACTCAAGGCAGGGTCCACGCCCATGAATGGTGCTGATTCAAGGCTGGGTGCAGCAGCCATTGGTCCTCCTAGCCTGGGCTGGCAGCTGTGAGATGCAGCTCACTGTGGTGCATGCACAGGAGAGCGGACCTGGGTTGTGGTGGTTAGGGATCCTGATGAACAGTTACACTGCACTCCCACGCAAGCACAGGCTCAGCTACTACTCACTGTTCACTTTGCAATCTAAAGAAAAAACATGTTTACCGTACTATCCCTTTTGATTCCCGAGGCCTCGGAAACTATAATTAAAATATTATTCCCGAGCCATACTTTTTATTGTTTCAAATTCCCCGATGGCCAAAGTACGTCTAAAGCTGGTTTTAAGAACGTTTTCGTGCATAGAAATAATCAAGCCTCCCACCCCATTAATCTCGCATCTAAATCATATGATCCACATAGTCACCTGTCGTGGCCTCTCTTATAGTGGACTTATCACCTGACCACGTCACATGGGGCACTAAACCTCGCTAATACAGTCGTGGTCCTCCTGCCGCTGCTGGCAGTGGCGGCATATCTCATCATCTGCCTTGGAGCACCCCCCCATTCTGCTGCCTTGGCCAAAGCAAGCACCCCGCCTTGGCCGGCTGCCCGTGTATGACCAGCCGCCTCCCCCCTTGACATGGTTGCCACCCTGGTTGCCACCCTTGCCTGTCCTGTGACCCCAGCCTTTGCCCCAGCCTGGCCCACCTCCCTCGACCTTGCCCGGGGCATAGCAGCCACCCTGGTTGCCACCCCGGCCTGGCCCGCCGCACTAGCCTTTGCCCCAGCCTGGCCCAGCCCAGGGTGGGCTGAATCCTAGCAGGTTGCCATCAGTTCTCATACGCCTTGCCGGTGCGTGCGAGAGCAGGAGGTGTGCTGGGCGATGCGACAAGATTAAGGCGCGGAGAAGGCCCAAAGTTAGACAACTTGCGAGGTCTCCCAGGTAGTCGATCAAGAGATATTTGGAAGCGTTGTTCATCGTGCATAAGGAGCTCGCGGTGCAGATTATCAGCTGCGTCGGCGGCACTGATGCCCCGGAGCACAAACTGGTCCATTGCAAGCACTTTCGTCAAGGTCAACTAATTGTTTGACTACTTCCCGAAAGACCAGAAAAATACATTATTTCATCATTCCCGGTTTCCCGAAGGACAAAAAACGATTCGGGATAGGGAATCAAAAGGGAGAGTACGGTACTCGGCATGTTCAACAATGCGTCAACCGTTGCTCCTTGTTAGTCGTGTGCACACACATTATCTGCTTTGAGGTTGGGTGCCGCTGTCGCAGGCTTCCTCTTCGCCCAGTAGCCGCAGATTATGACGTGTACAAGAAAGCCATCATGGGTGACATTGTTGCTCGGCGTATGTACAAGGCTGTCGATTTACGCAAGCCCTTTCGGAAGTACCTGAGGGGCGCCCCGTCGCATGAAAACCAGGTTGTGGAGCATGTGGTGGCCGACATTAAGACGGAGCTACAAGTCAGCTGAAGACAGGCTGTGTGTCGGAGTGTACGGTCCGCTCAAACATGTTGCTCCATGTTGTATACGTTTTGTTTTCTGTCCAATCGTCAGACATACAGGTTTACCTATCGTAGGGGACCAATTACAGGTGATCGAGAGCGCCTAAGATATGCATTAAGCCAGACATGACAGATGATGTTGAAGGTGTTGTCACCCTGACCGTGATCATTAGCCTGCTATGACTGCTAGGCCATATTCATGAGTAGCAATGATATGAGAGTCACCAGCTCGTGACTGTTGCTGCAAACAGGGGTGTATTTTCGCGGCGGTCGCATGATTGGGACAAAGGACTGTACGTGTAGAAAACTGAAGCGAACACCTGGTGTCTTGGTGTCTAAAGCTCAAGGTTAACTCAAAGAGGGTACTCTTTTTTGTTTTCACCTCGACCCTGCTGGTTGTGGTTCTGCATGGGAGCTTTTCACAGCAAGCGGTATCGTGCCCGGTTGTCTTGGCTGCGTTGACTCGAGTTTGACCGGACTGGGTTAGCAGTATACACGTGTAGTACGTGCCGGGGTCACCTGTTAGCGAGTAAATAATCACCGGTGGCGCATGTATCTATGGAGGACATCAAGGAGCTTGTCGCAACTGCATTGGAGCAGAAGCGAGTTTTGTCACGGCTCAAGGTAGAGCTCAGTGCAGGACTGAACCAGGCTCTTCGCACCCTAGCACCTGCAGCCTCTCAGAGCCTGCACTTGCTGGCTGTGCAGGCAGAACTACGTGCCCATGTGTTCCTGGCGATAGATGAGCAGGAAAAGAGTAATGGCAATGCAGGTCAGTGAGCTAGCAAGTGATGGCTTACTGCATCGTGAACAGCGTGCTGACCAGAAGATGCTGTGTAACTCATACAGGCTTGACGGAAAAGACTGACAACCCTCAGAGACAGTCACTTACCAGCAGTCCAGAAGGTGCTACAAAGCAGTGGGAACAGCCACTGTGAGGTTTAGTAAAACATGGAGTGACCTAATGTTAGTACGCTATCTTTCATCCCTCAGGCTTGCAGCTGGTGTCATTAGTCAGAGAGTTCCTGGAATGGGCAGGTCTGGAATTCACCCTCAAGGTGTACGAGCCTGAGATAGGACCAATGCCCACATTCAAAGGTCGCTCTGAGTTAGGTCGACAATTGGTGGGTTCAGCTTGCCCAGCTGGTGTCAGGCACGTTGCTGGACAGCATGAGTAAGTATAAGAGGCTGGCAAGAGGAGGCTGTGTCTCGGTGCTTCACAGTTGCATGCCTTACTTTGGCCACAGGGTATGACCGATGTGCCTTTGGACGCACCTCTGCTAATGGCTCTTCTCCACAGGGCGCAGGGATCACCACCGTCTGCAGCAGCCCAGCAACAAGGTCAGGCCAACAGCACCTATCCACACCAGCTGTACTTTTCTGCAAATGGGAGCAGTGCTTAAGGTCTACCACCTCAGTCAGCTCATTCTGATTTTTGTGCGCTGTGCAGGGATCGCCCCGCTCACCTCAGCCGCCCGCTTGTCTTCCTTGCAACCCTTGTCACGCAGCAGCCTTGCCACGCTTGATCCAGTGCAGCAGCATGGCAGTATGCCAACGCAGGTGATGCGCAGCTCATGCTATGGCGTGTATCCCTCTACCCATCTAGGGCAGTCCCTCATGCACCTGTACATGCATCATCAGGGTGCCATGCAGCTTTCCTACAGAATGGCAATAGTAGTCCACAGCTACAAGAAAAGTGCTAGCCTTTGAGTAGCCACCCTGCTCCATTGAGAACATCTCAATCCAAGCGTGATCTATCTTGATCCATGGGCACCCTTGATGCATGAGTGAGGGGACAGAGCACGATGCTGGGCTGTCCAACTGCTGAACCTCCTTCCTGCAAGTCTGTTTACCAAGCATTGGACCTCCCCTGATGACAGGGTGCAGCTAAGGCCTTGTAACAAAAGGTCTGATGACTCAAGGTTTGACAACAACAGGTGTGATGCTTCCTGCAGGGGCCAGCCACTGTCCTGGAGCCACCTTCCAAGCTAGCACAGGGCCCTGCTGCCTCTGCTGCTGGGACACAACGTAAGGACAGCTGCCACAGTCGGCATGGCACGCACGCAGTGGTGCCATTGTGTGCCTGCTTGTCATATCCACTGCCACTGTCCGAGCGTCATCACACACCCGCACTTCCATCACTGCTGCCATGCTGTGACTAGCACCACTCATGTCTCATTGTGGTGAGAAACAGCTCTTGTGCAATTAAGCTGGCCATCACACCTTGTTTCAGGCAGAGCAAGTAAAAGGGGCTACATTGCGTGTCTGGCCCTGCCCAGCACATGCTGGATGCTTTGCACATCGGTGCTTGCCGGTGTGTTTGCCTGACTGCAGCAGCACCCATAGCTGCTGCCACATCCGGGGCCAAGCCATTTCCTGATCAGGCACATGAGACAGCCAAGCCTTTGGCCCAAGCCCATGGCAAAGCTACGTCAGGTGAGGGATGAGGGAATACAACTTTGTGTTGTCATGCAGGACAACTGCACACTGATAGCTTTGGGAGTTGCCTGCTTCCGTAAACGTGCAGAGCATGACATGCTGCAACAACTCTCATCCTCACCCTAAGCCACTACCCTGTTTGACATTCCTGCAGTGCAGTGCCTAAGCAGACTTTCCCTGGCCGCTTGTGCTTGCAGCCCCAAGCCAGCCGGCCACCAAGGCAGCAACGCAGACAGTAGTCGCCACAGCCGCAGCTGGCTGTGATGAGTCCTACGCCGATGACGCTGAGGTTGAAGTAAGTGCCCTGTGCTAAGCCTGCATACTCCCCTCGCACCTTCTTAATCACTAAAGCGGGCAACACGTGCCAATGCAAAAGAAGCCTGGTAGGACCTTCACTAGGGGTGGCTTTGTCTCAGGCAAAGTGAAGGTCCTGCACATGGCGTGGGTGTCTTCCACCTACACTGTTGCCTGACCCCTGTGACAGGGCTAGGCTACAGGGCAGGACAAGCTCCATCACAGCTTTGCCAAGTACGGGCCTGGGCAGGCCTGCCTGGAAGGAGAGAAGGAGTAGGCTTGCACGCCACACCACCTTAGCTCACACTTTCACCGGCTGTCCACCAGGGACAGTGCTAAAGAGGGTTACTCATCTGTGTGGGTGCCTGTGGGGTCAGCACATGTGGGGGGTGTATTCATATGCGTGGCTGCCAAACCACTTGCGTCTGGCCCACTTGAGCCTGGCCACCCATGGGGTGACGACCTAGACTTGACACGATGAGCAGCAGACACAGCCAAGTTAAGCCTGTCTGCCGCGGTTAGGTTGGCAGGAACTGGTTGGGCACAGGGCAGCAGCAGTAAGAGTGTTAACACTGGTGCAGGTTGACGACGACTTCGATGACGCGGAAGCAGTAGTTGAAGATGACGATGAAGAAGACTATGCTACTGCCATGGTGAGCCAAGATAGCAGGTACCAAGTACACTGCCCCTGCCTCTGTGGTTTGGGCTGGCACAGCATCCCAGATGCCACAATCATGATATGTGATATGGTACCATGGATCACACTAACAAGCAAGCAGGGTCTACATAGGACATGTACCAACATCCCATGTCACATATTTCCCGTTTGCGTACAACTTATCTGACATGTAGGCACGCAAGTCTAGCACTCCCGGCCCAGCACCTGCCACAGCAACGCTACCAAGCCAAGCAGGGCCAAGTCTGGCCAGCATCACGGGCAAGCCCCTACCAGCACCCCCTTCGGCTGCCATGCCTGACCATGACGAGCTCAGCGACAGTGGGCTCAGCAGCTCCAGCTTCAGACCTGGGCGCATCCGACCGCCTAGGCACACGGCAATGCGCACCACAGGCAGCGATGGAAGTCGACATGAGGTGAGCGTGAGGCAAGCTCTACAGGTGGCGGTCTGCTCTTCTCCGCCTTGGCAAGCAAGTTATCCGATCGATTGATGCAGGTTCAGTCAGTCAGCAGCTCAGCTCAGACTCATTGTTCCCATGGGCTCAGCCCCTGCTCCACCATATCCCAGCCTGAGGTTTGAGCCCCTGCAAACGATCTAGCAGGTTTCTGCCCCCTTCCCTGTGCAGGAGGCTCGCAGCCACCCAGGCCCTACCTCATCGTATGCCCGCCGCATGAGTGACAGCGGGGAGAACCTGGGCGTTCACAGCCCAGGGGACAGCCCTGGCGACAGGGACCGCTCCTTGGAGCTGAACATGAGCGGGGACCGCAGCTTTGGGTTCAGCCATGAGCTGGCAGGGCTGGCACCTCCGCCCTTTGCAGCCAGCAGGGACAGGCAGCCTGGGCAGCGCAGGGCCTCTGAGGACCTCAGTGGCGGCCTCAGCTTTGATGGGGAACTGCCAGCCCATCCTGAAGATCCAGACGAGTCAGGTAAGCCCTTTTTCACTCTGCGTTACATGCATCACGGCGTGTCAGCCCCAACAAAACTCATTCAACAAGGAATAACATGTTAGGCTGTGGGTAATCTCACTCCGCTACAATCCAATATAACAATATAATAGGGTGGGCAGGGCAGGCAGGGAGCATCACAGCAATGTCTAGTACACAGCACTCTGCTCCACCACCCTGACACACAGGCCCGCCCCCTGAGCCAGCCTGCCCTGCCCTGCAGCCCTACCTCACACCTGCCCGCCTGCCCTGCTGGCTCACGTGTTGTCTAGGGGAGTCCCTGTGCAGACAGGCAGTGAGAGTGGCTTACAGTGCTAAGGGTGAGCACGGCGTGTCAGTGCAGCTTGTCCTGGCTCTGCAGCATCACCCCTTGTGGGGCCCAAGTGATGGTGTCCAACCAGCCCTGGGCAGCTCAGGTCACAGGTTTGACGGAGCACTGTGTTCGCGTGTGTAAGCATAACGGCACATGGGTATGGTGGGCTGGGACCAGGTGTGCAGCCCCTAGCTTCTTTATGCAGGCACCCTCTCTGCATCCCCCACTGTACCTTTACCCAAGCAACCATTTACTTGAGCACTAATGATGCTGTATGACATCAAGCTAGAAGTCAGGCACACACAACTGAGCTCCACACGCGTATACTCATCATCTATCCACCTCTACCCTGCCTGGCGTATCTTGTGCAGCCAACGTCCCAGCAGGGCCGCCCACCGCAAGCAAGCTAGAACCGCTGGCACCCCTGAGCCAGCCCAGCAGGGGGCAGCTGAGCAAGCTGACCCCTCTGGCCCCTCTGGGCTCGGTGAAGGGCCTGTCTGGCAGCAGGTCTGGTCCCTTGGGAGCTGCACCGCCTGCCATGAAAAGCAGCCAGAACAGCGACGACATCAAGGCAGAGCTACGGAAGGCAGGTTAGTGTTGAGGTTGATGCTGCTGACAGAGCATGAACAGTGGTCAGGCTGAGGTCAAAGGAGCCTGAGCCCGTATGAGAGCCACCATGGTGGGCAACACCTTTGCTTGGCTGCTTGCTGTGGCCCCTGCATGCCACCAATGGTGGCAGTGTGCTCAGCCTGGGTCCTGTGCTGTCAGGCCTGTTGCCCCGCAGTGGAATGGTCACTGCTTTCATGTTTCATGCTTCTGGCGTATACCCTGCCAACCACCAACTGAACTACCACCACCTTCCTTGTGGCTTATGCTTTCAGGCCTGTTGACCATCGACTCGTACAGCATACACAGCAGCAGCAGCAGTGCAGACAGCAGTGGCGACATTGACCTGCCTGACAACACCACCCCAACCACCAGCACTGGAGGTGCTGGACCTACGGCTGCTGGTAGACAACGTCGACTAAGCAGCACCAGTGGCGGTGGTGCAGCACAGAGCAGCAGTCAAGTGGCAGCTGGCAAGCAAGGGGCGGGTCAAGGAGTCCCACCCCACCGCTCAGGGACTGCAGACGGGTTGCGGTCAGTGCGGGGCGGAGTGTATGATGCTGAGTTCAGTGTCAACAGCCAGAGCTTGGATCTGGCAGCGGAGGTGCCTGAGGTGAGGGTGGGGGGTGAGGTGAAGGGAGGGGTGCCTGAAGCGAGGGGTGGGTGAGGTGAGGGGTGGGTGCCTGAGGTGAGGGTGGGGGTGAGGTGAGGGGTGGGTGCCTGAGGCGAGAAGGGGGTGAGGGTGAGGGAGGGTGCTAGTCCTATGGCCATGCCATGCGCTCAGTTTAGGACAGCCAGCATACGGGAGGGATGTTCACCTATGCAGCCCACATCATACCCAGCGTGGCTCTACTGTACAGTGTACACCATGTCCCATGTGTGAGCAGGTGCATGGCATGACGCTAGAAGGGCCATGGCTTCTGCTGCCCTGTACCTGCCTCAGTTGCTTTGCTTGTTGCATGCGGTGCAGGAAGACCTAGATCAAGGAAGCAGTCGCAGCAGTCTAGATGAGCTTGGCATTGCTGGCGCCAGGGCCCAAGCCCCACAGTCCCACAAGTACCTTGCCAGCAAGGGCTTGAGCATGGACCTGCGCGACACAGGGCTGTGCGCTTCAGACAATTCTCAAGACTTGGACAAAGTAAGAGAGTTTGGCAGGGCTGTTGCCCATACTCCCTAGCATTAAGCTTGCAGGGCGCAGCAGTGTGCTCACGCCAGTCACCAATGACTTGCAAGAGAGTTGTGAGCTTGTTGAAGAGCATTGTGGCACTGTGGCTGTGACGCATGGATCAGGCAGGGGCAAGGGGTGGAATGGTGCCCATGTGAACACTTGAGGCTGGCGTAGGATGGTTTGGAATTGTGCCCATGTGTGTATCTGAAGCTAGCATGTGATGCCACGCAGGTGTTTGAAGACGCAGACCTGGCAGAGACAGCAGAGTGGCGCTGAGCATGCGGCCTGCCCTTTACGCACACCGTTTGTAGGGCTAGGCTTCCAGCTCGAGGGGCATCATGGGCGCACTGGCTGCCTGGCATGACCCTGTTTGGTCAAGCTGGTCCCCTGGCTGCCACGGTGGAGGCAAAACCTCTTAGTAAGCCAAGGCAAAGCATATGTGAGCGGTCCATGCCAACCCCCGCCCCCCTCGCATTCTTTTGGCGGGATTGGCTGCTTACTGTGGCCCCTACATGCCACCAACGGTGGCAGTGTGCACCGCCTGGGTCCTGTGCAGGCCTAGCATTTCAGCCCAGTGTGCAGATGGTACGATGACGTGGGTGCAACCCCATGTCACTTGTCTCCCCCGAACCCGATGGCCACATGAAATAGGGCCAGCAGAAAACTAGAATGCATGACTACGTTCGAACGCTTGCCAGAATTTCCTTCTTTGCAAGGTATAGGGTGGTCGTAGACCTGGTTTACCTATGACACGCCTGATGGAATGATGGAATGGACCAGCGTTAGCTGCACATTCTTTTAGACATCGCGATTGCATCGGCCTGCCATTCAACTCAGACTGTGCCCATGTCGCCGGCTTTTAGTTTGGCTGCGAAGGTGGTGCAACGATATGTTGTGCTGTCCCCGCTGTCGCCACTTTCACGTGGCAATTTTGATCCCTGCCGCCTGATGCTACTCTTGCGGGAGATGCTGGGTGAGGTGGGCTAACTTGGTGGTCAATGAGGTGGGCTAACTTGCACTTCCGTGCGTCATATGTGTTGTCCCTTTTTTTTTTTTTTTTTTTTTTTTCAAAGAGCGAGAATTACAAGCAAACCAGAGAAAGAAACAAAGAGGAGGAAAACGAGGATGACCAAAGCAAAGAAGGCAGCACCGTCTGAAGGAAAAAGGAGCGACAGCCAAACAAGACTGAAGCTACCCAAACAAAGACCACGTCCAAAACGACAAGCACCCTCTCTCTCTAGGAAAAGACGCCCTGCACTCGCCCTACACACCCCCACACCCCCTCCCAACACCACCCCCACTCCCAACACAGCTCCGCCCCCCCACGTCAAGAACCCTAACCTCAGCCCTCCAGCGACTAGACCCTACAAACACCCTGCGCCCCCTCCACAACCCCTAGGAACGCCACCCCCACGCTCGACCCAGCCCCAACCCCCAAGAAACTACCCCTAACCTCAACCTCCACGCGACTAGACCCAGAACGCTCACAAAGCCCTTGAAGCCACTGGTACCACCCCCAAACCAAAAGAAGCCCCCCCCCTCCTAACCCCCCCTACTCAACCCACCCCAACCGACCCTGTCGCTCCTCAGACCACAGACCCCGAACGGCAGAGCCACGACCAACGGGCACACCCTCCTCCTAAAACCCCCTGGAGACAGGCCGGAGGCGAACCGCGTTCACGGCGGGCTAGCGTCCAAAGGCGGGGGAAGGGGAGCGGGGATGGGCCACTCTAGGGAGAGGCGCACGAACAACTCCGGGGCGAGGGGCGGACGCCGCTGCTGGCGAGAGAACCACCCCCCTGAGGCGGCTGGCCACAGCTGGTCGAAAGACCCCTCAGCAAGCTGCGGGTCCCTCCCTTTGAACCAGGTGGAAGGGACCGTGCCCCCTAGGCCCACGCGAATGTCCCTCCCCACCCGGAACCAGTCTCTCTTGACGGCGGCGGACAGGGTGAGGATAACCTCTTGCGCCACTCTCCTAGCTATCGCCTCCGGCTGCAGGGCTGAGGCGGGGCCGATCGTGCGAAGGCGCCACACTGTCCCAAGGTAGGCCACACGAAGGCGGCGCCACAACAGAGGATCGGGGGGGGTGAAGGAGGGTGCCTCGCCGTGGGTAGGGCGCCCGGTAAGGAGCAGGAGGGCATCACCGGAGGGGGGGCGAGTGCCTGTTAGGCTACCATACACGTCCAGCACCCATTCCCACGCGGGGGCCACGTAGGGGCAGGTGAGGAAGGCGTGAGAGAGGGTCTCCAGCGGCCCTGCCTGACAGAGCCGGCAAGCAAAGGAGCTGGGCCCCGCAGCCTCGCCAAGGACGTGGCCCCACATGGCCCCCACCATGAGGCTGCCGTGAAGAATCCGCCAAGCGACAACGACGTGCTCCCGGCGGAGAGTAGGGTCCAACAGCTCCTGCCACACCTCCAGGCAAGGCTGGCCGGACTGGTCTTGCCGACCAGGCGTGAGCGGGTCTCCCTCAACGTCTCGGTTGCGGGTGCGCCTGCCAGCCTGCCTCGGTTGGCGCTGGGCCTCAAGCTGGCGCTGAGCCTGCACCGCTGCTCTGTCGACTGGGGTGGGACGTTGTCGAGGGCTAGCCCTCCAGGCCTGCCAGCGAGGGGGGGGGGAGCCATGCCTCTCCTGGACGTGCCAACTCCCCACATCCCTACCCTCTAGCTCCCTGTCCCTCTGAGCCTGCCTCTCAGCCGCGTGGGCAGCAGACTCCTGCCACCGCTGCTCTAGGACCCTAAGGCCATCCCCACCCACAGCTCTCTCTGACGCAGCCCCCGCTTCCTGTAAGGGCCGTGGGCCCCAAAGCAGCGGCCAGAGGCCTCCACGAGGGGGGTAGCGAGGGTCTGAGCTAGCCTGTTTGAGCTGGAGGAGGCGAGCTCGTGCGCGCTTGACGGAGAACTGCAGGATGGACGTGGTGCCCAAGCCCCAAACCTGAGGGTCTAGATGCACTTGGTCCCAGGGCCCGAGCAACCACTCCTCCTTCGGCCACCTACTGTGTGGGGTTCCCTCCTCCTCCCTCCACCCCCCCTCCTCCCCCCCCACGCCCCTCCCCCGCTCCAGTACTCGCCCATTGCCCCGCACCCTACCACGACCCTGCTCTTGGCCTTGAGGAGCTAAAGGGTCAGCTCCCGCTTGCGCGAAAGGGAGAGGGCGCAGATGCCTGGCCCGCTCTGCCACGGTCAGCCGGTAGCTGGGCTTGTCGAGCAGAACCACTGCTGCAGGCACCCAGCAAGCCCCAGGCTCGGGCTGAACGGCACCCAGCGGGCCCTCACCCTCTACAAAGGGTTCGAGCCTGCCCGAGGGGGCCACCCAGTGGGTGGGCTGCTGGGAAGGGGAGCGCCTCACAAGGAAGCCTCTGCTAGCTCTCACGCATTCCCACTCCGGTGGGGGAGGCTGATGGGTGTCCACCACCCGTTGCCAGGCCTCTGGTAGGGTGGCCCTCACATAGTCCGCCTCCCACCTCACGGCGGCATGGTGGGCTGCTGAGCTAAACGCAGAGCTGTGCCGGTGGAGGGCTTCCCACACATGCCGAATATGGGTCCACCGTTTGGCCTCCGCTGCCAGGGGGTCCCTACCCAGCTCCGCCCCTGGCTGAAGACGGACTTGCGCGTTAAACCACAAGGGCTCTGCCAACACCGAGTGAAACTGTTGCGCAGCTGGATCTACTATGCGGTGCGGGAAGAGCTCTGCCATGGCCGCAATGTGGGCCTGAAGACGAGGGCTGGTGGACCGCGAGGGGGAAGCTGAGGGCTTGGTGATAACCCAGGTGCTGAGGCTGTGAAGCGGGTCGGCTAGCAGGCTGTGCACCAAGGGCTGCCAGGGCCGCACCCGGGGAGACCACAACTGGGCTAACATCTTGGCCAGCATGGCGGTGCTCGTGACT
Source organism: Haematococcus lacustris (assembly GCA_030144725.1). Classification (NCBI taxonomy): domain Eukaryota; kingdom Viridiplantae; phylum Chlorophyta; class Chlorophyceae; order Chlamydomonadales; family Haematococcaceae; genus Haematococcus; species Haematococcus lacustris. The sequence continues at coordinate 5,944,224 of JASKMD010000030.1, read as the reverse complement.
TCAAGGTCTGGGTAGCCTAGCCCTCCCTCCCTCCGGGGCATGGCGCAGATGTCCTCCCGCGGGTACAGGCGACTCATGTTGGGGCAGCGCTCTTGGGGAAGGTCAGACATAGCTACGAAGCGCTTGACAGCCTTGGCCATAGCCTTCCCATGAGCAGCTGAGGGCTTGATGAAGGCCATTTGGTAGATAGGCTTGGAGGCTAAGCACTGCTGGGCCACTTGCACCCGACCCAACAGGTTGAGGCCTTGGGGAGTCCAAGAGAGGGAGGCTGCTGTCATGGCTCCTGCCGAGCCCCCGAACGCTGCCTCACTGGAGACTCCGTCACAGACAGCCCCAAGCGGCACGCCCAAATGCCGCACCGGCACCCCTTCCCGCGTGGCTGGGATGCCGGTGCTGGGCCCTTGGCTCTCACTCAAAGGCTTAGGCCCACGAGCCTGTTGCTGCCTCTCCCGCCTGCCGAGCTCCTCCCCTCCTCGAGGCTCCCCCCCCCCTGCCCCCAGCTCAAGCCTCCCACCCGCCTCCCCGGGCCCCCGCTCGTGAGCTCCCGCCCCCCCCCCCCGCCCAACCCTGCTGCCCTTGCTGCAACTCCTGCTGGGCGCACGGTAGGGCTTGACTTTTGCCCAAGCTCAGGGCAGGGCCCCCAGCGGCGCGAAACACCTCCAGAGCCTCCACCACAACCGCCCCGTCCTTGACCCTGTCTAGCACTGTAATGGTGATGTCGTCGGCGTACTCCTTAGAGGGCAGGGTGGGTTGTAGGGTGGCCATGTGCGAGGCCAGGGGGCTGACAGGGATGGAGGGAGTGTTGAGCTGGCCTGCCAGCTGCAGCGAGCTAAGGTAGCTGACGAGCGGTTGGAGCACGATGCACCAATACAAAGGCGAGGCCCCACTGCCTTGCAGAAGCCCTGACTCCAGGGGGAAGCTGTGAGTGAGATGGCCGTTCACCAAAACTTGGCTGGTAGCCCCCCGGTGCAGGATCTGCGCCCACCGCACATGGCCATCCTGACGGAAGCCCATGGCCTCCATTGTAGCTTGCAGCAGGTCCCAGGAGACGTTGTCATAGGCCCCCGCTAGGTCCAAAAGGAGAAGCCAGGCTGGGCTGCCCCGCTGTCTGAGGTACTCCAGCAGGCTAAGGTGGAACTGCACATTGTCGCCGATGTCCCGCCCTAGGATGAAGGCTGATTGGGAAGGGGACACTAGGAGGTCAAGAGGCCTCTGCAACCGGTCTTCCAGCGCCCGGGCCACCAACCGCACATCGCAATTGAGCAAGGTGATGGGCCGATAGCCAGTCACTTGGTCCCTTGGCTTGCCGGCTTTGGGAACTAGGGTGACCAGGCCAGTGAGGAACTCTGCTAGGGGGGCTGGGCTGGACGTGTCCGCCAAGGCCTCACGGAGCATGGCCATAAGCGGGGGGCGGAGCAGGGGCCACAGCCGGTCGTACACCTCCATAGGCAAACCATCCTTCCCGGGGGCTTTGCTGTGGGCGCAGCCCTGGAGGGCGCGGCCTAGCTCCTCCTCTGACAGCATGGGGTCCCCCCCCGGCCCCTCGCTGCTGTCGGCTTGGGTGGGAGTGAGGCGGGAGGTGAGGCTGGCTAGGAGGGTGGCCCGAGCGGCAGGGACAACTGGTTTGGCCGCATAGACCCCGAGGGGAGAGGCAGCGGAGAAGTGCGATTGGAAGGCATGACAGGCAGCTTGGACGCCGTGGGGGGTGGTAAGGTCAGCCACTTGGTCCGGCAGGTTTGGGATGTGAAGGGAAGTGATCAGAGTAGGGGTGTGAGCTGACTGGTGGCGGTGGTAAAAATAGAAGGAAGAGGAGTCACCGTAAACCTGGTCCAGGACAGCGCTGGCTTGCAAGGAACGTTGCGCTGCCTTAGCCCGGTCTGTGACCCCCACGAGCGCCGTGGCCTCGCCCACCACAACGGCCGCCTGAAGCGCCGCCTCCCCGAGCTGCTCTACCTCCAACAACTGTTGCACCAAGTGGGTCCGGGCTGCATGGGCTGCTCTCTCCCTGGCTCGCTGGAGGGCACGCTGGGCACGGCGACGGTCTTGGATGAACCGCTGGGCGTGAAGAGCTAGCCCTTGCTTGATATGTGCCCACCGTGCTCTGTGCAAATCTCTCGGTAGGGGGCTTGGGAGGCTGGACATCTGGGCTGCATGGCTAGCTGCCTCTCTTTGCAAAAAGCTCCGTAGGCGGTCCATCATGTCCGGGTCGTCAAGGTAAGCAGGGTGCAGCTGCCAGGGGGCTGGGGCGGTGATGGGGAGGTTAGGGGGGCACACAGCCAGGGAGACGGCGGCGTGATCTGTGTGCACTGGCTTAAGGCCCAAGATGGAGCTGTCCAGCTGCCACTCCACTAGCTCGGCCGGAATGTACCAACGGTCAAGCCGTCCCCCCGTTTGCCAAGGGGTGCTAAAGTGGGTGAAGTCGCGGGTACCAGGACGTAGGTGACGCCAGGCATCGACTAGGCCCCGCTCTGTAACCAGCTCCTGCAGCTGCTGGGCCCCCTGGCCCCTGCTGCCCAACCAACCCACAGGGTGAGCGGTACTCCCCCCCCGGGGTGTGCCCACCTTGTCCTCTGGGGAAAGAATACAGTTGAAATCTCCGCCCATGATGACCAGCCTCCGTTCAGAGGCAAGGGGAAGACAAGCCGGGAGGCAGGTGTTGAAGAAAGCTGCGCGTTGTGACGCTTGGGCTGGGGCATAAACGCACACGAGCGAGGCTGGCCTGCCTGCCAACTCCGCGTCCACCCTCAGAACCCGCCCCTGGGCCCCGGCCACCTGGAGATGCACCTGGCTGCAGCCAACCAGGATGGTAGAGGGCTTAAAGAGGGCTAGGCAACCCTGGGAGTGGCCGGTACCTGGGGTGTAGAACCAACGCCCCCTCCAGCAAGGCTTGGCCCCCGTGGCCGACTCTGCCCACTTCCAAACACACTCTGCCCGGTGGCACTCTTGCAGGAAAAACACCTGGGCGGGGCTGTCCGCTGCCCAGTCCAGGATGGCCTGAAACTTGTGGGGGTGGGTCAGGCCTTGGACGTTCAGAGTGACCGCCTCAAAGAAGGCGGCCACCCCTGGGCGCTGCATGGTTAGTCTTGGTTTGCCCCCGCGCGGGCTACGCGTGCTGGGTCAAAGAGGCGTTGCCATGTGGGGTTGTGGCTGTCACTCAGGACGGTGGCTAGGGGGCTGAGGGTAGGGGAAGAGAGGGGGGTGCATGTGGTGGGAGGAGGGCGAGAGGTGGGGCCCACTGGGCGAGCCAAGCCCCGGGGAGTGGAAGCCCCGCTGTTGGGAAGGGACTGCCACTCGCTGTCGTCTCCATCCTCGCTGCTCACGAGAGACTCCAAATCAGAGAGAACCCCAAATCTGGTCCCTAGAGGGGCAAAGGGGCCAGGGTGCTCAGGGGGGAGGGAAGGCGAGGAGCAACCTGAGGGGGAGGGGGCTTGCCTGGGGTAAGAAGGGGGCGGGGCGAGGGTGGACTCCCGTGGCATGGAAGCTTGGAGAAGAGGTTTGGAGGTGGTGCTTTTGGATAGGGTAGGGCAGGGGAGAGAGAAAAGGAGGTGGGAGGGATGCCAGGCCGGCTTGAGCCCCCTTGAGCTCCCTTGAGCCTCTACTCCTGGACCGCTGCCATGCCTACCCAGCAGAGCGGCCTCTGCCCTAGGCCCCGCACTAGGCCCCGGCGGTAAGGCCACCCGCAGACGTTTGGACGGGGAGCCGGTGACACCGTGAGCGGCAAGGTGCTCCCCTGCCTCTGTGGCCCTCTCAGGGGGCCCTGACCTGCTGACAAGGCTGAGGTCCCCATAGAGGTGCAGGGCACACGGGCGAGATCGTTTGGGCTGACGACCGCCATGTTGGGAGGGTGGAGAAGAGGGTGGAAGGGAGGGAGAGGCCTGGGCGACAAGACCTGTCAGCTGCTGCTGGCCCTGAGCTCCTTGTGGGTAGGGAAGGGGAGTGGTGTGCTGGGTGGGGGGGGGCCTGGAGTGCCTGAGGGGAGGGTAAGAGGTGGCCTGAACCGTATGAGAGAGCTGGTTTTGGGAGTGACCAGCAGCCTCTGGTCCCACCATGTAGGAGGCGGGAGATGAGCGGTGGGAGGTGGGGGCGATAGGTGGGACAAGGGGGGGTGGCCCCACCTGGCCTACCTGCCGTGACGGGGAACTCAACGGCTGCGCTAGGTCTTCATCCCCAGCCTTGGTGCCTCCAGAAGCAGCGCAGGGGAAAGAGTGGGTAGGGAGAGTGTGGGATGGGCGAGAGATGCCCGCCTCCCCGCCACGGCCAGGGGGTGGTGAGATAGCATGGCCCTGCCTGAGGGCAGCCCCCCCCTTAACCTGGGCCCCACACTTCTCACTCGCCTTGGCTGAGGGCAAGGGGCCCCAGGAGGGGTCAAAGCGGGGAGGCCGAGACCTAGGGTGAGTGATAACAACGGGTGAGATAGAAGAGGGGGTAGAGACGGCCTGGCCTGCCAGCTGCTGCTGGCCCTGGGACCCCTGAGCATGGCCTGCCCCGTCGGCCCCAGCCGGGCCACCCCCCGCTGTGGTGCGCTGGGGGGGGGTGGCAGCGGCTGGGTAGGGAGGGGGGGCTGGGGCGGCCTGGCCTGCCAGCTGCTGCTGGCCCTGGGACCCCTGAGCATGGCCTGCCTCGTCGGCCCCAGCCGGGCCACCCCCCGCTGTGGTGCGCTGGGGGGGGGTGGCAGCGGCTGGGTAGGGAGGGGGGGCTGGGGCGGCCTGGCCTGCCAGCTGCTGCTGGCCCTGGGACCCCTGAGCATGGCCTGCCCCGTCGGCCCCAGCCGGGCCACCCCCCGCTGTGGTGCGCTGGGGGGGGGTGGCAGCGGCTGGGTAGGGAGGGGGGGCTGGGGCGGCCTGGCCTGCCAGCTGCTGCTGGCCCTGGGACCCCTGAGCATGGCCTGCCCCGTCGGCCCCAGCCGGGCCACCCCCCGCTGTGGTGCGCTGGGGGGGGGTGGCAGCGGCTGGGTAGGGAGGGGGGGCTGGGGCGGCCTGGCCTGCCAGCTGCTGCTGGCCCTGGGACCCCTGAGCATGGCCTGCCCCGTCGGCCCCAGCCGGGCCACCCCCCGCTGTGGTGCGCTGGGGGGGGGTGGCAGCGGCTGGGTAGGGAGGGGGGGCTGGGGCGGCCTGGCCTGCCAGCTGCTGCTGGCCCTGGGACCCCTGAGCATGGCCTGCCCCGTCGGCCCCAGCCGTGCCACCCCCCGCTGTGGTACGCTGGGGGGGGTGGGCAGCGGCTGGGTAGGGAGGGGGGGCTGGGGCGGCCTGGCCTGCCAGCTGCTGCTGGCCCTGGGACCCCTGAGCATGGCCTGCCCCGTCGGCCCCAGCCGGGCCACCCCCCGCTGTGGTGCGCTGGGGGGGGGTGGCAGCGGCTGGGTAGGGAGGGGGGGCTGGGGCGGCCTGGCCTGCCAGCTGCTGCTGGCCCTGGGACCCCTGAGCATGGCCTGCCCCGTCGGCCCCAGCCGGGCCACCCCCCGCTGTGGTGCGCTGGGGGGGGGTGGCAGCGGCTGGGTAGGGAGGGGGGGCTGGGGCGCCCTGGCCTGCCAGCTGCTGCTGGCCCTGGGACCCCTGAGCATGGCCTGCCCCGTCGGCCCCAGCCGGGCCACCCCCCGCTGTGGTGCGCTGGGGGGGGGTGGCAGCGGCTGGGTAGGGAGGGGGGGCTGGGGCGGCCTGGCCTGCCAGCTGCTGCTGGCCCTGGGACCCCTGAGCATGGCCTGCCCCGTCGGCCCCAGCCGTGCCACCCCCCGCTGTGGTGCGCTGGGGGGGGGTGGCAGCGGCTGGGTAGGGAGGGGGGGCTGGGGCGGCCTGGCCTGCCAGCTGCTGCTGGCCCTGGGACCCCTGAGCATGGCCTGCCCCGTCGGCCCCAGCCGGGCCACCCCCCGCTGTGGTGCGCTGGGGGGGGGTGGCAGCGGCTGGGTAGGGAGGGGGGGCTGGGGCGGCCTGGCCTGCCAGCTGCTGCTGGCCCTGGGACCCCTGAGCATGGCCTGCCCCGTCGGCCCCAGCCGGGCCACCCCCCGCTGTGGTGCGCTGGGGGGGGGTGGCAGCGGCTGGGTAGGGAGGGGGGGCTGGGGCGGCCTGGCCTGCCAGCTGCTGCTGGCCCTGGGACCCCTGAGCATGGCCTGCCCCGTCGGCCCCAGCCGGGCCACCCCCCGCTGTGGTGCGCTGGGGGGGGGTGGCAGCGGCTGGGTAGGGAGGGGGGGCTGGGGCGGCCTGGCCTGCCAGCTGCTGCTGGCCCTGGGACCCCTGAGCATGGCCTGCCCCGTCGGCCCCAGCCGGGCCACCCCCCGCTGTGGTGCGCTGGGAAAGAGAGGAAGGGTGAAGAGGAGGGTGGGTAGGGAGGGGGGCTGTGGGGCCCGGGTGGCGGAGGGTACCGTCCTCTCCCCAGACCTGGATCCACCCCCTCCTCCCCCTGGGGTTGGAGAGGTCTCTGGGGAGGGCTGAGAGGGAGCTGTCGCCGGTGGGAGGAAAGACTAGGGCCTCTACCAAGTCCCCACACCCTGTTAGGGAACCTGCCAAAGGGCTGGATTTGGGGTGAGCCCCTAGCCTCTCGCTGTAAACTAGAACTGAGTCTGGCAGGAGGCCGTCTGGCAGACCGTCCCCACTGACCTCACAGACCGAGTACCCAGCTGCGGCCAGGAGGGCTGCTGTGAGCCCTTGCTTGGCTCCCTCCGGGTAGTGAAGGTGGAGGACCAGCTTGATGGAACCTGGAGGGGGGCCGCTGGGTAGGGGCACCATAGGCACTCTGAAAGCCTGACCCAGAAAAGCAACCTGCATAAAAGGCTGGGCCAGGAGGTGACCATGCAGGTGCCTTCCCTGCATGGAAGAGTGGTCATGGAAGATGTGGAGGGCATGCGAGGGGTGATCTGACGGCTGGGACGCTGCCAGGGAGGCTACAGCCTGACCATGCTGAGCTGCGTACTCTTGCAGAGCTAGCGCGCATGCCTCCACAAAACCAGCTACTGAGGCCGGTTGCAGCTGATGTTGCTGCACCAGGCGCATAGCTGTGGCTCCCACTTGCATGGCCCAAACAACGGCAGGGCTAAAGAACTCCCTGGTAGGCTGACGCTGCAGAAGGGAGCCTTGGGAGCTGGCTACCCGGGCCAGAGCTGATGACATCCGGGATTGCATGGAGGTCCGCATCAGAGGCCTGGCACAAAGCAAGATGGGAGGGTCAGCAGGGCACCAGCAAAGAAGGTGCCACACTGGTGAGCCACTTAGCTCAGCAGTCCCCCATTGACCCGGGGGCTGGGCTGGAAGGATAAGGGTGCCGGCTTGCACAAAGTGCAGCACACAAGGCGGAGTTTCTTCCCGTAGTCGTCTCCTTGTCGATGAAGGCTCCACTGCTGCTGCTGCTGCTGCTGTTGCTGCTGCTGCTGCTGCTGCGACTGAGATGCTGTTCTGCGATGGAGAGCTAGGCCAAACTGCTGCTGCTGGACGCGAAGCTGTGCTCCCGAGCTGCTGACGAGCGATGCTGTGCTGGCTGCTGGACTGCGAGGAGAGGCTTGCACGCTTGCACGCTGGTACTATAGCGGGCTGGTACTAGAGCGGGCTGACACTACTGCGGGCTGGCGCTACTGCGGGCTGGCGCCACTGCGGGCTGGAAACTGCGGGCTACTGCAGGCTGGGTACTGCGGGCTGGAGACTGCGGGCTGGATACTGCGGGCTGGCGCTACGTTACTGCAACAGCGGCTGAAAAACAGTGGCCAATGCCTTGGGTCAAGCCTATGCCAAGGTGGGGACGTATGACATCTTGCCCGGCTGCTCCTCACGCCTCTGTGTGCAGCCTGACGCCCTGACCATGCTGCCACAAGAACCTGCTGCCCTACACCACACCAGCCTTGACCCTGCTGGCCCTGGCCCTGCTGAACCTTACTCCAGTAGCACTAGCCCATTGGCCCTACCAGCCTTCCACTTGCCCACCTGCATCTGCCCATGTGCATCCAAAGGTGCATGTGGCCTAAACACCCAAGGCTCAAAACCATCATCCTTCCTGCACCTCTTCTGCCCTTCCACTACTGCCCCTGTCTTCCTACCTTTGCCCTCCATACATCCGCTGAGGCTGAATGTCAACCGCAGCAACGGCCATGTCAGCTGCAATTCCTTTGAACTGGTTTAAGGTGCCAAATGCAAATAGTTCAATCCCAGGTACAGGTCAATGCTGCCGCAGCTGTTGTTCTTCAGCTGCCTAGACTAGATTGCAATGGACTCTCCACTTCCACGCTCGCTTGCTTTTCATTGCGTTGCCATACCCATGCTTCTGCCGTCAATGTGTTTAGATCAGACTCAAGATTCCTCTTCTGTCAGCAGCCGTCACCATGACGTGTTTGCGTCATCTCCACTACTCGATCACTTGAACGTGTATGCAAAGGGGCATGTGTGCGTCCATATCACACTTCCCAGGACACCTACCACCTCCACCTTCACTGCAGGATCACCCAGACTGGAAGGCCGTGGAAAATGGGTCAGCCGTCAACTTGTTTAGTTTGCCGATGAAAGGCATTTACCAAGCCTTCAGCAAGGGGGCCACCACCCCCTCCTGCTGCAGGGCAGCATGCCTGTACACTGCTCAGGTGTGCCAAGCTCCCAGTGCTCCTCCCTGCCCTGCTGGACTGCACCATCCTGTTCTGACCGTGCAGCTGGGTGAAGGCAGCAACACCTGGCAGCAATGTCTGTGAGGGTGTAAGAGTGTGAGGATGAGGGTGCAAGGGTTTGTGCTGTGAGAATGAAAGTGTGAACTGCCTTATCTGTTTTGACTCAAGCCCGGTTGCCTGCCTGGCTTGCCTGCTACTTCAGAACTGTGGCTGCCTTACACGCTCCAGGACCATACGGTCCGCCACCCTCACTGGCCTGTACAGCTCAAGTAAGGGCTGCAGGCTCGGCACTGTCACATGGCTTTACACTCACTCCTTGCCACGTTCTACACTCAGGGCTGGGCAGTAGGACGCATCTGGCAAAATGAAGATCATCATGTTTGTTGTAGTGGGCCTCATCATCCCATGCAGATCTGCACACACCTCCTGCTGCTGCTCTCCCTGCCTTGTCGTTGCCACCTCATGTCGCATGTTGCCTGGAGTGCCTGCCTCAGCGGCCCTGGTGTCACACCTCATCCTCCAGATCCTGCTGCCAGATCTGCGGGCCAACGGTGGTACTCTCGTAGAACTGGGGGTGTACAGCTGAGTGGTGCCGCCCTCATGGGCTTGCTGCTCTGTGTGAGGTGCTGCCCTAGCCGCCATGCCTGCAGTGCCTGCGTGTGAGGATGGGCAGGGTGAGCAGGGCGGGGCATGCCTGCTGACCTGCTTCACTTCAACCTGCTGACCCACATTGTGTCACTGGCTGCCTGCGCAGTGACCTCTGCCCTGTCCGCCATCTGCTTGTTTACGGACGTCAGCTTCAGTGCAGGCGAGTCCGGCACCCTCCCTCTCCACACCCCATCATCCGCCAGCCGTGTGCGTGCCACTCAGCTGAGGCTATGCCTTGTTGCAACATGTTGCAGGGAACTGCGGGAAGGAAGTGCTCCCAAGCTGTGAACAGTATGTGTTGTGAGGGGCGCGTTATCACCAGGTACGACAATGACTTGAGATCAGGGGCATGTGCTCCCCATGCCCGCGTCTGCTGTACAGCTAGTCTCCAGCTGTATGGACATGTGTCCAGTACCCAGCCGACATACCGGCTCAGTCAGACTTGGTCAGCGGTAGGGCAGGACCGCGGCCATGTAAGGGTAAGTAGACACACTGCGTGATGGGAGAGGGGCACTGCAGCATTGACACCCCCTTGGATTGGTTTGTGCATTAGCCCAGTTGTGTCGTTGAGTGTGAACTGCTGTTGTGGCACAACATTTTTTCTAGGTGCCAGCTTCGCCCCAGATAGAACCTGGTATCTTGGTGTCTGTAATGGACACCACTTCTAGCTTTGCCCACACTCCTCCTCTTTCCCGTACCCTGTGGCAGCTGCTTTGCTCACACACCTTGTTCACCTCCTCTTCTGGGTGCTGGGTCCAGCCTGACTGGCAGGGCTGCAAGGTGACCCTTTACAGTCTTGCCAATCCGCTCACTCAAGGCAGGGTCCACGCCCATGAATGGTGCTGATTCAAGGCTGGGTGCAGCAGCCATTGGTCCTCCTAGCCTGGGCTGGCAGCTGTGAGATGCAGCTCACTGTGGTGCATGCACAGGAGAGCGGACCTGGGTTGTGGTGGTTAGGGATCCTGATGAACAGTTACACTGCACTCCCACGCAAGCACAGGCTCAGCTACTACTCACTGTTCACTTTGCAATCTAAAGAAAAAACATGTTTACCGTACTATCCCTTTTGATTCCCGAGGCCTCGGAAACTATAATTAAAATATTATTCCCGAGCCATACTTTTTATTGTTTCAAATTCCCCGATGGCCAAAGTACGTCTAAAGCTGGTTTTAAGAACGTTTTCGTGCATAGAAATAATCAAGCCTCCCACCCCATTAATCTCGCATCTAAATCATATGATCCACATAGTCACCTGTCGTGGCCTCTCTTATAGTGGACTTATCACCTGACCACGTCACATGGGGCACTAAACCTCGCTAATACAGTCGTGGTCCTCCTGCCGCTGCTGGCAGTGGCGGCATATCTCATCATCTGCCTTGGAGCACCCCCCCATTCTGCTGCCTTGGCCAAAGCAAGCACCCCGCCTTGGCCGGCTGCCCGTGTATGACCAGCCGCCTCCCCCCTTGACATGGTTGCCACCCTGGTTGCCACCCTTGCCTGTCCTGTGACCCCAGCCTTTGCCCCAGCCTGGCCCACCTCCCTCGACCTTGCCCGGGGCATAGCAGCCACCCTGGTTGCCACCCCGGCCTGGCCCGCCGCACTAGCCTTTGCCCCAGCCTGGCCCAGCCCAGGGTGGGCTGAATCCTAGCAGGTTGCCATCAGTTCTCATACGCCTTGCCGGTGCGTGCGAGAGCAGGAGGTGTGCTGGGCGATGCGACAAGATTAAGGCGCGGAGAAGGCCCAAAGTTAGACAACTTGCGAGGTCTCCCAGGTAGTCGATCAAGAGATATTTGGAAGCGTTGTTCATCGTGCATAAGGAGCTCGCGGTGCAGATTATCAGCTGCGTCGGCGGCACTGATGCCCCGGAGCACAAACTGGTCCATTGCAAGCACTTTCGTCAAGGTCAACTAATTGTTTGACTACTTCCCGAAAGACCAGAAAAATACATTATTTCATCATTCCCGGTTTCCCGAAGGACAAAAAACGATTCGGGATAGGGAATCAAAAGGGAGAGTACGGTACTCGGCATGTTCAACAATGCGTCAACCGTTGCTCCTTGTTAGTCGTGTGCACACACATTATCTGCTTTGAGGTTGGGTGCCGCTGTCGCAGGCTTCCTCTTCGCCCAGTAGCCGCAGATTATGACGTGTACAAGAAAGCCATCATGGGTGACATTGTTGCTCGGCGTATGTACAAGGCTGTCGATTTACGCAAGCCCTTTCGGAAGTACCTGAGGGGCGCCCCGTCGCATGAAAACCAGGTTGTGGAGCATGTGGTGGCCGACATTAAGACGGAGCTACAAGTCAGCTGAAGACAGGCTGTGTGTCGGAGTGTACGGTCCGCTCAAACATGTTGCTCCATGTTGTATACGTTTTGTTTTCTGTCCAATCGTCAGACATACAGGTTTACCTATCGTAGGGGACCAATTACAGGTGATCGAGAGCGCCTAAGATATGCATTAAGCCAGACATGACAGATGATGTTGAAGGTGTTGTCACCCTGACCGTGATCATTAGCCTGCTATGACTGCTAGGCCATATTCATGAGTAGCAATGATATGAGAGTCACCAGCTCGTGACTGTTGCTGCAAACAGGGGTGTATTTTCGCGGCGGTCGCATGATTGGGACAAAGGACTGTACGTGTAGAAAACTGAAGCGAACACCTGGTGTCTTGGTGTCTAAAGCTCAAGGTTAACTCAAAGAGGGTACTCTTTTTTGTTTTCACCTCGACCCTGCTGGTTGTGGTTCTGCATGGGAGCTTTTCACAGCAAGCGGTATCGTGCCCGGTTGTCTTGGCTGCGTTGACTCGAGTTTGACCGGACTGGGTTAGCAGTATACACGTGTAGTACGTGCCGGGGTCACCTGTTAGCGAGTAAATAATCACCGGTGGCGCATGTATCTATGGAGGACATCAAGGAGCTTGTCGCAACTGCATTGGAGCAGAAGCGAGTTTTGTCACGGCTCAAGGTAGAGCTCAGTGCAGGACTGAACCAGGCTCTTCGCACCCTAGCACCTGCAGCCTCTCAGAGCCTGCACTTGCTGGCTGTGCAGGCAGAACTACGTGCCCATGTGTTCCTGGCGATAGATGAGCAGGAAAAGAGTAATGGCAATGCAGGTCAGTGAGCTAGCAAGTGATGGCTTACTGCATCGTGAACAGCGTGCTGACCAGAAGATGCTGTGTAACTCATACAGGCTTGACGGAAAAGACTGACAACCCTCAGAGACAGTCACTTACCAGCAGTCCAGAAGGTGCTACAAAGCAGTGGGAACAGCCACTGTGAGGTTTAGTAAAACATGGAGTGACCTAATGTTAGTACGCTATCTTTCATCCCTCAGGCTTGCAGCTGGTGTCATTAGTCAGAGAGTTCCTGGAATGGGCAGGTCTGGAATTCACCCTCAAGGTGTACGAGCCTGAGATAGGACCAATGCCCACATTCAAAGGTCGCTCTGAGTTAGGTCGACAATTGGTGGGTTCAGCTTGCCCAGCTGGTGTCAGGCACGTTGCTGGACAGCATGAGTAAGTATAAGAGGCTGGCAAGAGGAGGCTGTGTCTCGGTGCTTCACAGTTGCATGCCTTACTTTGGCCACAGGGTATGACCGATGTGCCTTTGGACGCACCTCTGCTAATGGCTCTTCTCCACAGGGCGCAGGGATCACCACCGTCTGCAGCAGCCCAGCAACAAGGTCAGGCCAACAGCACCTATCCACACCAGCTGTACTTTTCTGCAAATGGGAGCAGTGCTTAAGGTCTACCACCTCAGTCAGCTCATTCTGATTTTTGTGCGCTGTGCAGGGATCGCCCCGCTCACCTCAGCCGCCCGCTTGTCTTCCTTGCAACCCTTGTCACGCAGCAGCCTTGCCACGCTTGATCCAGTGCAGCAGCATGGCAGTATGCCAACGCAGGTGATGCGCAGCTCATGCTATGGCGTGTATCCCTCTACCCATCTAGGGCAGTCCCTCATGCACCTGTACATGCATCATCAGGGTGCCATGCAGCTTTCCTACAGAATGGCAATAGTAGTCCACAGCTACAAGAAAAGTGCTAGCCTTTGAGTAGCCACCCTGCTCCATTGAGAACATCTCAATCCAAGCGTGATCTATCTTGATCCATGGGCACCCTTGATGCATGAGTGAGGGGACAGAGCACGATGCTGGGCTGTCCAACTGCTGAACCTCCTTCCTGCAAGTCTGTTTACCAAGCATTGGACCTCCCCTGATGACAGGGTGCAGCTAAGGCCTTGTAACAAAAGGTCTGATGACTCAAGGTTTGACAACAACAGGTGTGATGCTTCCTGCAGGGGCCAGCCACTGTCCTGGAGCCACCTTCCAAGCTAGCACAGGGCCCTGCTGCCTCTGCTGCTGGGACACAACGTAAGGACAGCTGCCACAGTCGGCATGGCACGCACGCAGTGGTGCCATTGTGTGCCTGCTTGTCATATCCACTGCCACTGTCCGAGCGTCATCACACACCCGCACTTCCATCACTGCTGCCATGCTGTGACTAGCACCACTCATGTCTCATTGTGGTGAGAAACAGCTCTTGTGCAATTAAGCTGGCCATCACACCTTGTTTCAGGCAGAGCAAGTAAAAGGGGCTACATTGCGTGTCTGGCCCTGCCCAGCACATGCTGGATGCTTTGCACATCGGTGCTTGCCGGTGTGTTTGCCTGACTGCAGCAGCACCCATAGCTGCTGCCACATCCGGGGCCAAGCCATTTCCTGATCAGGCACATGAGACAGCCAAGCCTTTGGCCCAAGCCCATGGCAAAGCTACGTCAGGTGAGGGATGAGGGAATACAACTTTGTGTTGTCATGCAGGACAACTGCACACTGATAGCTTTGGGAGTTGCCTGCTTCCGTAAACGTGCAGAGCATGACATGCTGCAACAACTCTCATCCTCACCCTAAGCCACTACCCTGTTTGACATTCCTGCAGTGCAGTGCCTAAGCAGACTTTCCCTGGCCGCTTGTGCTTGCAGCCCCAAGCCAGCCGGCCACCAAGGCAGCAACGCAGACAGTAGTCGCCACAGCCGCAGCTGGCTGTGATGAGTCCTACGCCGATGACGCTGAGGTTGAAGTAAGTGCCCTGTGCTAAGCCTGCATACTCCCCTCGCACCTTCTTAATCACTAAAGCGGGCAACACGTGCCAATGCAAAAGAAGCCTGGTAGGACCTTCACTAGGGGTGGCTTTGTCTCAGGCAAAGTGAAGGTCCTGCACATGGCGTGGGTGTCTTCCACCTACACTGTTGCCTGACCCCTGTGACAGGGCTAGGCTACAGGGCAGGACAAGCTCCATCACAGCTTTGCCAAGTACGGGCCTGGGCAGGCCTGCCTGGAAGGAGAGAAGGAGTAGGCTTGCACGCCACACCACCTTAGCTCACACTTTCACCGGCTGTCCACCAGGGACAGTGCTAAAGAGGGTTACTCATCTGTGTGGGTGCCTGTGGGGTCAGCACATGTGGGGGGTGTATTCATATGCGTGGCTGCCAAACCACTTGCGTCTGGCCCACTTGAGCCTGGCCACCCATGGGGTGACGACCTAGACTTGACACGATGAGCAGCAGACACAGCCAAGTTAAGCCTGTCTGCCGCGGTTAGGTTGGCAGGAACTGGTTGGGCACAGGGCAGCAGCAGTAAGAGTGTTAACACTGGTGCAGGTTGACGACGACTTCGATGACGCGGAAGCAGTAGTTGAAGATGACGATGAAGAAGACTATGCTACTGCCATGGTGAGCCAAGATAGCAGGTACCAAGTACACTGCCCCTGCCTCTGTGGTTTGGGCTGGCACAGCATCCCAGATGCCACAATCATGATATGTGATATGGTACCATGGATCACACTAACAAGCAAGCAGGGTCTACATAGGACATGTACCAACATCCCATGTCACATATTTCCCGTTTGCGTACAACTTATCTGACATGTAGGCACGCAAGTCTAGCACTCCCGGCCCAGCACCTGCCACAGCAACGCTACCAAGCCAAGCAGGGCCAAGTCTGGCCAGCATCACGGGCAAGCCCCTACCAGCACCCCCTTCGGCTGCCATGCCTGACCATGACGAGCTCAGCGACAGTGGGCTCAGCAGCTCCAGCTTCAGACCTGGGCGCATCCGACCGCCTAGGCACACGGCAATGCGCACCACAGGCAGCGATGGAAGTCGACATGAGGTGAGCGTGAGGCAAGCTCTACAGGTGGCGGTCTGCTCTTCTCCGCCTTGGCAAGCAAGTTATCCGATCGATTGATGCAGGTTCAGTCAGTCAGCAGCTCAGCTCAGACTCATTGTTCCCATGGGCTCAGCCCCTGCTCCACCATATCCCAGCCTGAGGTTTGAGCCCCTGCAAACGATCTAGCAGGTTTCTGCCCCCTTCCCTGTGCAGGAGGCTCGCAGCCACCCAGGCCCTACCTCATCGTATGCCCGCCGCATGAGTGACAGCGGGGAGAACCTGGGCGTTCACAGCCCAGGGGACAGCCCTGGCGACAGGGACCGCTCCTTGGAGCTGAACATGAGCGGGGACCGCAGCTTTGGGTTCAGCCATGAGCTGGCAGGGCTGGCACCTCCGCCCTTTGCAGCCAGCAGGGACAGGCAGCCTGGGCAGCGCAGGGCCTCTGAGGACCTCAGTGGCGGCCTCAGCTTTGATGGGGAACTGCCAGCCCATCCTGAAGATCCAGACGAGTCAGGTAAGCCCTTTTTCACTCTGCGTTACATGCATCACGGCGTGTCAGCCCCAACAAAACTCATTCAACAAGGAATAACATGTTAGGCTGTGGGTAATCTCACTCCGCTACAATCCAATATAACAATATAATAGGGTGGGCAGGGCAGGCAGGGAGCATCACAGCAATGTCTAGTACACAGCACTCTGCTCCACCACCCTGACACACAGGCCCGCCCCCTGAGCCAGCCTGCCCTGCCCTGCAGCCCTACCTCACACCTGCCCGCCTGCCCTGCTGGCTCACGTGTTGTCTAGGGGAGTCCCTGTGCAGACAGGCAGTGAGAGTGGCTTACAGTGCTAAGGGTGAGCACGGCGTGTCAGTGCAGCTTGTCCTGGCTCTGCAGCATCACCCCTTGTGGGGCCCAAGTGATGGTGTCCAACCAGCCCTGGGCAGCTCAGGTCACAGGTTTGACGGAGCACTGTGTTCGCGTGTGTAAGCATAACGGCACATGGGTATGGTGGGCTGGGACCAGGTGTGCAGCCCCTAGCTTCTTTATGCAGGCACCCTCTCTGCATCCCCCACTGTACCTTTACCCAAGCAACCATTTACTTGAGCACTAATGATGCTGTATGACATCAAGCTAGAAGTCAGGCACACACAACTGAGCTCCACACGCGTATACTCATCATCTATCCACCTCTACCCTGCCTGGCGTATCTTGTGCAGCCAACGTCCCAGCAGGGCCGCCCACCGCAAGCAAGCTAGAACCGCTGGCACCCCTGAGCCAGCCCAGCAGGGGGCAGCTGAGCAAGCTGACCCCTCTGGCCCCTCTGGGCTCGGTGAAGGGCCTGTCTGGCAGCAGGTCTGGTCCCTTGGGAGCTGCACCGCCTGCCATGAAAAGCAGCCAGAACAGCGACGACATCAAGGCAGAGCTACGGAAGGCAGGTTAGTGTTGAGGTTGATGCTGCTGACAGAGCATGAACAGTGGTCAGGCTGAGGTCAAAGGAGCCTGAGCCCGTATGAGAGCCACCATGGTGGGCAACACCTTTGCTTGGCTGCTTGCTGTGGCCCCTGCATGCCACCAATGGTGGCAGTGTGCTCAGCCTGGGTCCTGTGCTGTCAGGCCTGTTGCCCCGCAGTGGAATGGTCACTGCTTTCATGTTTCATGCTTCTGGCGTATACCCTGCCAACCACCAACTGAACTACCACCACCTTCCTTGTGGCTTATGCTTTCAGGCCTGTTGACCATCGACTCGTACAGCATACACAGCAGCAGCAGCAGTGCAGACAGCAGTGGCGACATTGACCTGCCTGACAACACCACCCCAACCACCAGCACTGGAGGTGCTGGACCTACGGCTGCTGGTAGACAACGTCGACTAAGCAGCACCAGTGGCGGTGGTGCAGCACAGAGCAGCAGTCAAGTGGCAGCTGGCAAGCAAGGGGCGGGTCAAGGAGTCCCACCCCACCGCTCAGGGACTGCAGACGGGTTGCGGTCAGTGCGGGGCGGAGTGTATGATGCTGAGTTCAGTGTCAACAGCCAGAGCTTGGATCTGGCAGCGGAGGTGCCTGAGGTGAGGGTGGGGGGTGAGGTGAAGGGAGGGGTGCCTGAAGCGAGGGGTGGGTGAGGTGAGGGGTGGGTGCCTGAGGTGAGGGTGGGGGTGAGGTGAGGGGTGGGTGCCTGAGGCGAGAAGGGGGTGAGGGTGAGGGAGGGTGCTAGTCCTATGGCCATGCCATGCGCTCAGTTTAGGACAGCCAGCATACGGGAGGGATGTTCACCTATGCAGCCCACATCATACCCAGCGTGGCTCTACTGTACAGTGTACACCATGTCCCATGTGTGAGCAGGTGCATGGCATGACGCTAGAAGGGCCATGGCTTCTGCTGCCCTGTACCTGCCTCAGTTGCTTTGCTTGTTGCATGCGGTGCAGGAAGACCTAGATCAAGGAAGCAGTCGCAGCAGTCTAGATGAGCTTGGCATTGCTGGCGCCAGGGCCCAAGCCCCACAGTCCCACAAGTACCTTGCCAGCAAGGGCTTGAGCATGGACCTGCGCGACACAGGGCTGTGCGCTTCAGACAATTCTCAAGACTTGGACAAAGTAAGAGAGTTTGGCAGGGCTGTTGCCCATACTCCCTAGCATTAAGCTTGCAGGGCGCAGCAGTGTGCTCACGCCAGTCACCAATGACTTGCAAGAGAGTTGTGAGCTTGTTGAAGAGCATTGTGGCACTGTGGCTGTGACGCATGGATCAGGCAGGGGCAAGGGGTGGAATGGTGCCCATGTGAACACTTGAGGCTGGCGTAGGATGGTTTGGAATTGTGCCCATGTGTGTATCTGAAGCTAGCATGTGATGCCACGCAGGTGTTTGAAGACGCAGACCTGGCAGAGACAGCAGAGTGGCGCTGAGCATGCGGCCTGCCCTTTACGCACACCGTTTGTAGGGCTAGGCTTCCAGCTCGAGGGGCATCATGGGCGCACTGGCTGCCTGGCATGACCCTGTTTGGTCAAGCTGGTCCCCTGGCTGCCACGGTGGAGGCAAAACCTCTTAGTAAGCCAAGGCAAAGCATATGTGAGCGGTCCATGCCAACCCCCGCCCCCCTCGCATTCTTTTGGCGGGATTGGCTGCTTACTGTGGCCCCTACATGCCACCAACGGTGGCAGTGTGCACCGCCTGGGTCCTGTGCAGGCCTAGCATTTCAGCCCAGTGTGCAGATGGTACGATGACGTGGGTGCAACCCCATGTCACTTGTCTCCCCCGAACCCGATGGCCACATGAAATAGGGCCAGCAGAAAACTAGAATGCATGACTACGTTCGAACGCTTGCCAGAATTTCCTTCTTTGCAAGGTATAGGGTGGTCGTAGACCTGGTTTACCTATGACACGCCTGATGGAATGATGGAATGGACCAGCGTTAGCTGCACATTCTTTTAGACATCGCGATTGCATCGGCCTGCCATTCAACTCAGACTGTGCCCATGTCGCCGGCTTTTAGTTTGGCTGCGAAGGTGGTGCAACGATATGTTGTGCTGTCCCCGCTGTCGCCACTTTCACGTGGCAATTTTGATCCCTGCCGCCTGATGCTACTCTTGCGGGAGATGCTGGGTGAGGTGGGCTAACTTGGTGGTCAATGAGGTGGGCTAACTTGCACTTCCGTGCGTCATATGTGTTGTCCCTATCGCGGGCCACTCCGGAACCATGTCACTGTCTGAGTCCTCCGGCACTGGCTTAGGCACGGTTCGTGTTCTTTTGGCCATAGAAAACATGAACGTGAAGCCATCACAAATACTAGGGATTGTTGGTTTTGTTTGTTTGCATTTACCATGTACCATTTTGCATTCTTGTCGTTTTAAAACCCTTAGAGCTGCATTGAACCATGGACGTGAGGCGGGAGGGCTCGTTGTTGCCTTCCGCAAGTCCACAGTGTGGTGTGGTCCGGCCAACAAGAGTGACAAGCGGTATAATTTGCTAGTTTGGCAACGATCTTCATCTCGGATATGGAGCATCACAAGAGCGGGGAGGGCGCAACTGCAGCATAGCAAATGCGGAGTCGGCTCGCCCTCGGACTTGTGGTCCTCGGACTCGCAGTTGTGGGTGGGTACAGCGCGCGACGATAGTGCTTGCGCATGGTGCGCGACACAGATTGCAAACTAAACAGGAGCTCGGCCATCCACCACACTGGGTAGCCTGGCATACTGGGTTGCCAACTACATGGCCAGTAGTCCATGCTGCAGATGTGAGTGTCTTAGTCAGGGAGGCCAGGCACTTCCATAGTTGAGCTGTGCTGTGCCATGATGTGTTGGTGCGGGGCGCAGACAAGAGCGCAGCCAGCTTCTTTGTATGGGAACGTGAGTGTGTGCCTCAAACAAGAGGCCTGGAGATCCACTGCCGCTCACAGATCTACAATGTGTTGAGGAGCCTTCCCCTACCAGCATGGAAGAACATGGCATGGGTCAGTCACACCGTTTACCTCCCCTGCTACCTCCTGTCACCTCTTAAACCCTACTGCACTGAATGAGCTGAACCGTGTGGTTTGTTGCAATGTTCCTGCTGCCTAGATGCCCAGCTGCCTCCTATCCTGCTGCTGCAGCCCTACCACCCCCAGCCCCACTGCACCTGCCACCTGCACTGACCTGGCCACTGACACTTGGCTGCACATGTCCAGCTACCCTGATCCTAACCCTCCCTCGCTGCACCTGCCTCCCTGCCCCTTACCCACCTCCCTAAGAAGATAAAGCACTCAGCTGTTACCTGCCTGGCTGTTTTTGCCCGGCTGCTCCCTTACGCCTCTGTGTGCAGCCTGACGCCCTGACCATGCTGCCACAAGAACCTGCTGCCCTACACCACACCAGCCTTGACCCCTGCTGGCCCTGACCCTGCTGCACCTTACCCCGTTGGCACTAGTTCAGTGGCCCTGCTCGCCTTCCACCTGCCCACCTGCATCTGCCCATGTGCATCCAAAGGTGCATGTGGCTGTAACATCCAACGCCCACAACTCAACCCCAACAACCTGTATGCAGGACGACCCTGGTTGGATGGCCATAGAGAACGGCTCCTCCATTAGCTTGTTTAGGCCCTCGTTCAGAACCATTTACCAAGCTTTCAGCCTGGCCGCCACCACCCCCTCCTGCTGCAGGGCAGCATGCCTGTACACTGCTCAGGTGTGCCAAGCTCCCAGTCCTCCTCCCTGCCCTGCTGGACTGCACCATCCTGTTCTGACCGTGCTACATGACCTGCATGCTGTTCTCAAGCTGCACACTCTGCTAGGCACCAGTGCAACTGTGTTGAGGCAGTGGCACCTGGCAGCAAGGCTTGTGAGGGTGTTAGTGTGGCAGGGTGTGAGGGTGTGGGATGCAAGAGTAAAAGTGTGACCTGCCTTATATGTTTTGACCTAAGCCCGGTTGCCTGCCTGGCTTGCCTGCTACTCCAGAACTGTGGCTGCCTTACACGCTCCAGGACCATACGGTCCGCCACCCTCACTGGCCTGTACAGCTCAAGTAAGGGCTGCAGGCTCGGCACTTTCACATGGCCTTACAACTAGTAAGGACTGCAGGCTTAGCTCTAGGTGTTGGTGATACCACAGAACATGCTCATGCCGTCTGTCACAGCCGTGAGCAAGCCATTCACAAGGGACAGCCAAGGTGACATTGCTTAGGACAGATAAGCTCGACAGCTGGTGCACCTCCCCCATCAACCAAGGTGCCAGTGATTAGTGACAGCACCCAGCCGCCACTGGCACCTCACGGTGACCGGCTCGGGCTTGAATCTGGCTGCAACAGGTTTAGTCCAGGGCTGCAGGCTCAGCTCAGCAAGTATGATTTGCAAGTGGTGTGGCCACTCACACATAATGGCCTTACATGTTGCGTAACAGCTGCGTGTGTTGCTGTTCCTGTTCAGACTGTAGTATTCACACCCCAGCACACAACACCCAATCCTTGCCACACACTCCTTGCTTCAGGGATGGGTAGCAGCCCCCTTGTCCTTGGTAGCAGCCTGGGGAGTGGGTGGTGCTCTTCCTGACCTCCCTCCTGCTGCTGCTCTTCCTGGCATGATGCTGCAATCTCCCGTCTCAAAGCCTCTCTTAGCATCCCCCCTGGGTAGCACAAAAAGCATCCGAGCACCCCCCACCCTGGCTATGCGGCCTAACTGCTGACGGTTGCAGCGATGTAAGCCAGCATCACCCTCATCAACATCACCATCATCCCCTCCTGACACAACGGCAAGGAAATGATGGCTTCCCTACTGAGTATGAACTTCACAGCGGTGTGGAGCACAAGCTCATGGTCTTGCTGCTTTGTTGGGCTTGCTGTCTCCTGTTTTCTGGGCTGCGTTTGCGCATGCCTGCTGACCTGCTTCACTTCAACCTGCTGACCCACATTGTGTCAGTGGCTGCCCTGCGCAGTGACCTCTGCCCTCTCAGCCATCTGCTTGTTTACGGACGTCAGCGTCACTGCAGGCGAGTCCGACTCCCTCCCCCTCTTCACCCATCATGCGCCAGCCGTGTGCGTGCCATCAGGCTGAGGTTGTGCTATGTTGCAACATGTTGCAGGTAATTGCGGGACAGAGGTGCTTCCACGTTGTTGAACCATGCAGCATGTGCACATTTCTCAATTCAACGTGTCGAGGAGCCTAGCATCTCCCCCTTTAAGCAGCCTGTCCGATCACTGACATCATGTCATTAAGGGCCAGGCCTTGACCAACAAGCAAGCAACAGCTCAATGGCAGCACATAGGTACGATACCTTCTAGCTCATCCCGCCCACTCCTGCCTGGTTAAGGATCAAAGGAGGTGCATGCTGCCCGTGACAGCTCCCTCCACTGCTTCTGCCCTTCTGCCCCGTATCTGAAGGGGTCCCACCCCACCGCTCAGGGACAGCAGACGGGTTGCGGTCAGTGCGGGGCGGAGTGTATGATGCTGAGTTCAGTGTCAACAGCCAGAGCCTCCGCATCCGCATGAGCAATTCACGATGAGACAATCCGACAGTGATCCAGGATGTGAAGGCTGCCCTGAAGCCCTGAACAAGCTATTGCCTGACACAGAGCTGCCCACTAGAGCTGCCCGCCTACCAAAGTACACCGTGCCTCAGGGAAGCTGTGCCTCAGGGAAGCAGTGCGTAGGGGCTTCATGTCGGCTCGTACTTGACTGCCATGATGCCTTGATGAGGGGCTTGGTTGCAGGCTTGGTACAACGCAAGGAACATGCCTGGCCCAATGTGAATGGCCGGAAAGGCAGGGGTTGTGTAGCTGACATGCGCAGCATGGACGGCTTGCATGTTTCAAACTGGCTTGCATGTCTTACCTTTAGTGAACTGAGTATCTCTAAATTTTGCACAGTTCATGCTATACTGCGTTTGTGTGCAAGGTGCTCCCAATGTAGGATAGGAGCCTGAGGTGAAGGGGCACACACTAGATGGGCGGGGCTGAAGTGTGCGTTAGGCACACTAGCAGTAGCCTCTACAACAATGAGCTTGCAGCCTGTGCTCTACTGCAACTTTTGCTTAGTTTTAGAGTAGCATGAGGGCTGTGTGGATCAAAAGTTTGCGGAACATGACGGGATGCATGGCGCGATTTGATCCTACACCGCACAAGACACGTGTTGGTGTGGATGCTCCTGACTTCCCGGCCGAGTTCTTGGACTGCGGACAAGTGCGGTTATAGCAAGCGGCTCTGTCCTAGCGCTGCAAAATCTGCGAAGGTGAGTGGCAGTAGCGTGTTCGCCCAGTCGTCCGCCTTCCTCAGCTGTGCGCGTAGAGTGAAAGCGATAAATGCACGTTCTATCTATATGTCATAGGTCTCTGGCGACTCTGAACCCACCCAGATATTGGACCTGACTCCCAAGAGCAAGGTAATGTTAAGCAGAAAAGATTACAGCAAGTGCCTATGAGTTCACAGCCTGCTCCTCAACTCCCAACAGAGCCCCCAATACATATCATGCATTCAATGCATTGTGCTCAAAGGGTCTATTACTCACTGTTGGCGGCTTGTCAAGTGGACACCATTCTGTGTGACCAGCAGCAGGACCTAGCTGGTTATACCCCACAACGGTGCACTCCACAGACTCCCCCATCACCCATTTGGAACAACTCCCCTCTACTACAGCTTCATCACTACAGCTTCATCAGACTCACTTGACAGCTACAGAGCCCATCCTTGGTGGCACGTGCCATGGAGCATTAGCAGCACGGGTCAGACACGTGTGTTGCACAACAGATGCGGAGGTGGCTCCACCCACGCAGAGCAGCTGCTGCGCCCCACTGTGTCGCAGACAACCCAACCCCTCTCCCGCCAAGCTTTCCGTCGAAAGCGTGCCAGCCCGGAGGAGTGGCAAGCGACCAAAGCCTCCGCCGCCCTTGCTGCTGCCAAGAGCTCTGCAGCCTTGCAGCGCAATGAGAAGCAGGTCAGGGAGAGCAGCTGGGAGGAGCTGATGGCCACAGAGCCACCGGTGATGCTGGTGGATGCCTACAACGTCCTGCATGGGTGAGACGCCTCCTGCACTGCGTCGTGGGAGCAGGCAGGTGCTGGGAGGTAGGTAACGGGAGGAACGTGACGGGAAGCAGGTGACGGCTGGCAGGGTCTTCTGATGGATGCTGGCTGGCAGGCTGTTGAGCAGGTAGTCAGTGAGTAGGGTGCAGGGGAGGCAGACAGCTGGTAGGGTTGACGGGAGGCTGAGGGTCTACATGCCTGTGAGGGGTGTCGCATCCTTGTCAAGAGCCCAGTGTCCAAGCTGCATGCCTGGCATGAACTCATGGCAAGGGGCTGGGACCGTGCATTGCGAGGCTTGGCGGGCCACATGTTGCCTGGCCTCCTCAGTACCCTCACCTGCTGGCTGCACTGCGTCCTCATTTCCCTGAGCCTCTGGCTGGGCTGCATCCTCACTCTCCTCAGCTGCTGCCTTGGCTGCCTGAACAGAGACCCAGAGCTGAAGAGGAGTCTTGTGCACAACGCAGACCATGGGCGAGGCATGCTGCAACAATGGTGAGCAGGGCGGCCTGGTAGGCAGCTGCACTTCTGTGGCCTTACCCTGTAGGTCTGGTGTCACGTGGGAACAGTGCGAGGCTGTTGCATGACTGTGCTGCGTCCCATCACTGTGCCACTGTGGTTGCTGGTGGGGTAGGGTGAGCTGCGGGCTGTGGGCTGTGAGGTGTGCAAGCAGGCATGCTAGACAGGGCGATGTGGAGGTAATGTGGTGCAAAGGCTGGCTGGGCAGGTGGATGCAGGGTGGAGGAGTTTGCCCAAGCAGCACGCATCCACTGCTGGCTGGTGTACGATGCACTTGGCTCCAGCCGCCACGAGGTGGGGTGTTGCCGCCTGCTTTGTCTGCATTGTGATTGAGCCAAAGCCAACAGCATCCTGTGTCGCAGGCAGATGGTGGCACAGTGAAATGGTCACCTCGTGTATGTCGACCTCACCGTCATGTGGTCTGCTTATAAGGACACATCTGGTGATAGCCACACCCATCACTTCTTCATGGCAGCATGCAAGGTGCCGTGTTTCCACCAACTAGCATGTGTTTTGCTATGTTTGTGCTAAGATGCGCTCGCTCAACAGACTTGCTCTCCCAATGGGGAGAGCTGCTTAGCAGCCTGACTGCGCATGGCTGGTGTGCAGCACACAGTAGCCGACTTATCATGGCTGGTGTGCAGCGCAATACAGCTGACTACGCATGGCTGGTGTGCAGCAAGCCGTAGCACCACTGGCCGCTGGTGTGCAGGTCCAGTATGTGAAGTGCGGGCCCTGGGTCACGGAAGTATTCACATGCAACTCGGAGGCTGACACCTTCATCATCCGCAAGGCTGCGGAGTTCATCGCCAGGAAGGCCGCTAAAGTTAGTGAGGGTGCATGGGACGCCTGCCTTACCCCTGTGCACTGTGCAACATCACCATGGCAATCGTCATTGGCACGTGGCATTCCTTGATGTGCGGCATAACCAAGTAAAGAACTACTGCCAGCGCCCAGGCTTCACATGCGCACATGCTATCATCTGCCGGTACCACCTGGCTGAGCCTGCAGGTCTATGTGATCTCCAGTGATCATCGCATCCATGACGGCGCTCTGGACGACCAGTACACCACAGTGATTGTTGGCGCTCAAAGGTGAGCACACCCAGGGTTAGGCACAGCATGTCTGACTGCATGGATAGCTGCCATTGTTTATGAAGTGAGAGTAGTGGGTGCCAGGCTGCCTGACTTCACCTTCCTTGCCAACACAGCGGGCAACATGTGCCAATGCAAAGGAAGCCCCGTAGGACCTTCACTAGGGGTGGCTTTGTCTCAGGCGAGGTGAATTTCCCGCACACTGGGTGGGCGCCTTCCACCTACACTGTTGCCTGACCCCTTGGACAGGGGCTGTAGCCTAGGGTTTGCATGACAAGCATGCACTGGTGTAGGCTGATGACTGTCGTGCCACAGGCTGCTGCTGCTCCTGCTGCTGGGTCGTAAGCTGGCGGTCTACCAGCCGCTTGTAGCCCAGGTCCCGGTACTCCTTGCCTTTGGCTGGCAGCTGGCTTGCATGCATTGTTGCAAGCAGATAAGTACTGTGCGTTGGGCGGATGGTCCTGCAGCCACTTGTAACCCAGCTCAGGGTACTCCTTGCCCTTGGCTGGCAGCACAGCTCTAGCGGGCGCCACCTGCTCTCCCCAGTTTGCTGCATGTTGAGCGCTGCATTACAGTCCCTGTCCCTGTCCAGCCACCTACCTGGCTGTGGTGCTGGGGGGCAGCCTTGTCCTTGCCCTGGCCCTGGCCTTTGCCCTAGGTGGGTTGGGTGGGCTTGATGCGCTTGGCTGGCAGGGGAGTGCTGAGCCTAGGCTATCAGGCTATTGGCTGTATGGCTGTCTGGTTGCTTCAACACTGCAGCCATCTCCTCTTGTAGTTGCATGATGCACACATGGCACACACGGCTCACAAAGCGCGTATGTGAGACATAACACAGCAATGGTGTTTGCAAACACATACAATGCTTGCCAGCGATGCTGCTGCCCCTGCTCAGCGACGACCTCTGGTGTTGGCATTGCCCTAGAGCCCAGCATGTGTCATGCATATCAACACAACAGACCAGGGGCTGCATCCTTGTGGCTCATGGGTCTGGGATTAAGATCACTGGTAACCTACCACCGTAAATATAGCTGCACCTGTGCCTGCAGTGGTAGCTGCCTTGCAGCCTGCCTTTCCCAGCACCACCACTTCCTCACAGTAGGCCTGAGAGATGTGCATGGCTGCCTGCGCAGTTTTCTGGAGGATCTGCATGCTTGTCGTAAGGGACGGCTGCAAGCAGCCATGCAGTGGTCGGTCCCGTGGCAGTCTAAGCAGCGGCAAAGGATGAGCAAGTATTCACAAGCAATGGCGGCTGCCAACATGTGGAACGCATCTCAAACCTCAACTGTCAGTGACAGCGATGGGAGCACAGCAAAGCAGAAGGACATGGACACGTTGCCCGAGTCAAGCGACCTTCACCTTCTGTTGGAGCGTATCGCCGCTAATACTGGCAAGCAAAGCCGGTTGGGTGACCCTTATGTGGACCAGGCTCTGCAATCTGAACAACCGGCCGACGCGGTCCTCAATCATGCAAGTTCGGACATGGAGGATGACGAGGAAGCATGGGGTTTCTTGCGGAAAAAGCTATGACGGTGATTGTGCTACACCCTAGTTGCGCCATCATTTGCCTAGTTTTTACCAAGAGATCGCCCTAGTAGACTGGTGTCTCATGTGGCTGCTTTTCCCTGCGTTGCTGGTGCATAGTGCGCTACGTGTCCATTGCTGTAGCTGAGCAGGTGGCCGGCTGTGAAAAACACCACTGGGCACAGACACTGGGCGTCAAGGTGTGTCCCTGGAAGATGCAGATACAATAAATAATGTTACGGCATACAGCAATTGGCTGGCAAGTCGCTGAAACTTTAGGGTATTGTCACCTAATGTATCGTGGTGATCTTTGTGCAAGCCATGCAATGCAAGCCGGGATTGTGCTGCTCCCGGCGTGTACTATTCGACGGCATTCGCACAGCTGTAGCCTCAATGGACGACGAACTTGAGTATGACGAGGAAGAACCCAGCCTAACGGCCCTATACATTTCTTCGCTGCCCCTTCACGAAGCGCACAAACTATTGAACGAAGTCACCGAGCCTGAACATCAGGTCAACATAGCAGCGCTGCGAGCGCTGTGAACGGTCATGCTCTCGTTCAACTTCTAATTGCTGCTGCCATGCAGGCCCGAGTTTCTGCTGAGGTGCAGCGGTTGCGACAGAGGCACAATAGCTCTGCCTCCACTGGCAGCAGCGTGAAACCTCACTTAGCCCAGCTGCACCACCAACTGGAGCCAGATGCTGATGCAGATGCTATTCGCACACACATGCCAGCCCACCAGCTGTTTGTCACTGCTCGTGTAAAGTCGACTAGAGGAACAGACACAGCTCAAATACAGCACATGCCCAAGTTCTCAGAAGTGATCATGGAGCCAGCTATTAGTGCCAGTGCAGTTCCATTGCTGCAGCAGGTGAGGGCGGCCCACAGGGTTGGAATGCACCAGGGATGCTTACTTACGTGTCACATAAAGCAGTTACTGCAAGACACCCCCGTACACATTGCTGTCGGCAGCTGTGTGTGTGTGTGTGTGTGTGTGTGTGTGTGTGTGTGTGTGTGTGTGTGTGTGTGTGTGTGTGTGTGTGTGTGTGTGTGTGTAGAAAATGCAGTTGAATGCAAGTGCATGGTCATTTTGGTGTATGTGTGTGCAACCAGCGTGCATGCTCCTTTCTAAGCTACAAGGCACAAACCCCAGCTCAGCGGCAGCGGCGGTGGCGGTGGCGGTGGCAGCGGTGGCAACAGCAGCAGCTTGCACTGGCATTGTCATGGCAGGAGAGTGCAGCGGCGCAAGCAGGCACACAAGCAACTCCTTGCTTGGTGTAGCCAAAAGCAAGCTTGAAATGCAAAGATGTCCCGCATGGCTGTGTGGAGGCACAATCCACCACCACCCACCCAAGCAACAGTGTCCTAGCTGATAACGATTGGCCCCCTTTGGTACCTGTCTTTCGCCAGGAAGAGTATGAAGACACAGACCATGCCAAGCACGCTGCTGCTATTGCCAAGGTTGTGGAGTGGGACGATGGCAACCGAGATGACGTGTCTGCAGAGGGCTCTACACCCGAGCAGTGCCGCAGAGTGTCACATAGTGTTACCTCCAGCAATGGAGAGGCCAAAGCAGCGCAGGTCAGTCAGTTCCCCTTGCGGTGACCGCAGGCCCCTGACTGCATGCATGTTTTGCAAAGTCATCAGCGCTCTTCTCACCACATGCAAACTGTGACTTGTGAGTTTCAACACCACACGGGTGCTCCTCCTCCAGTTCCTACCATGAGCAAACTTGCACACAGGCAACCTTTGTGTAATATGGTGTGCTGCTGCAGCCTCTAAAAGGCATGGACAGCACCCAAATCACTGAGCAGCACCAGCCAAAACAAGCTGACGTCACTGCTCCCAGCACTGCGGCAGCTGCCCGCTTGCGCTGCAGCTTAAGCAGCAGTAGCAGCATCGCCGCCGCCGCTGTCATGACGCTGGCCGCTGCCTCAAACGAACTCCTGGAGGGTGAGGGGCTGCAGGCCACCCCTGACACGTCACCAAGCCAGCTGCCTCAGCCTTCTGAGGACCAGCCATCACAGCAGCCACTGTCTGCTCCTGGGTCCTCTGAAGCTGTGTGGTCTGGCACCGCTGCCCAGCATGCCCACCTGCTGATGCTGCAGCAGCAGGTGGCCATGCTGCAGCAGTATCGCCTGCAGGCCATGCACGTGGTCCAGCAGCACGCTGAGCTGGTGCTGCAGCGCATCTCGCAGCTGCAGCCACCCTCCCCCACCTCTCACATGGCGGGCCAGGAGGCTGAGCCCATCTCAGCCCAGATCCAAGCTACACTGCAGCAGCTGCACCAGCAGGTGCACACCCTAGCCACGCGAATGGTGGAGCTGCACCCCCACGGCAGCCCAGCCCAGCCCCTGACAGCCAGTCACCTCTCAGGCTGTGGACCTCTGCCTGCTGGGGACGAGAGCCATTCATCGCAGGCTCCATGTGGAGTGGTGAGTTGCTGGCCGCATTCTCGCCGGCATGGATGAAGCATCTATGAATGGAGCCTGCTCTGTGAGGAGTGACGTAGGCTGACATGCATACTGTTGTGTAACAGCTGCATGTGTTGCTGTTCCTGTTCTGGCTGTAGTCGTCACACCCCAGCACACAACACCAGTCTTTGAACATCAGACCGCATTTGGCTCAAGCATCTTGCCACACACAATCACATTTCTGGCTCGTCTGCGTCATCAAGGATTAGCCCCACACTTCAGCTGTATGATTACCTGACCAGGAGTAGTGCTGAATGCGGTCTATCCACCTGTGTGGCTGCCTACCACCTGAGCTATCGCCTGACCCCTGCAAGACTGAGGACCAGACTCACCTCCTTGGGCATGCAGTGGTGAAGGGCTGGGGACACGCACCTTTCTGTTTCTTTCCCGGGTCCTTCTTGTGCTTCTTCTTAGCCATCACGCGATGCGCATAAAGACGGGCGGTGGCCTCTGCAAGCAACTTGGGTTTTCCGTGACAATCTACGGTTGTGTGACGCTTTAGCAGCGGCCAAGGTATACAGCCAAGCTAGCTGTGGTTGGGTGAATTGCAGGGTTGCAGGGTGAGCTCCACTCTCCAGCCCCCAGCCTTCCCCATTGCCTGATACAGCCCTAAGGGTCCTCTACATCCACACTAGTGTCCCTGAGCTTGCAGGAGCCCCAGGAGAGGTATGCAGCCCTGCTGCAAGCCCAGCTGGAGGCCCTGCAGAGCAACCTGCATGACACACTGAACCCTGGCTGTCTCACACCTGGCCTGGAGGCCTTGACCTTGCCGCTGTCAACTGTCGAAGCACCCGATGCCACTGCTGACACCACCGTCACAGTAAGTTGGAGCCAGACAAAGCCCCGTCCCAGATCTCACTACACTGTTCTGTCAAAGAGCCTGCTGTTGGGTCTTCCTATCCTTCACTACAAAGAGGGTGTGGCTGTGAGGAGCGCTAACACCTGTGTGGGTGCCTCCACATTGGGCCATAGCTTGGCGCTTGAGGCGGGGCTGGCAGCCCTGTGTCAGCATGACAGCTTGCATAACATGCAAGTTGGCATGTAGTGATGCAAGCTGGCACTCTACTGTGGCCACTGCTGGGCCCTGGGTCAGCTAGGCGAGCTGAAGAGGTTGCGTGAGACAGACAAGCTGAGCAAGCAGAGTCAGCTAGGTACGGGTGGATGTTGGTTCTGTCTGTCACGCAATGGCTGCAGGCAGCACCCGGAGAGCAAGCCATGGCTCCTGACAAGCAAGCCGTGCTGGACCCTGAACCTACTCCACCTGTGCGAGACCATCAAGGCACCCCTGACCCAGGCAGCCCTGCCAGCAGCCAGTCACAGCATGGAGTAGACCCCGCAGATCAGGAGCACGAGCGCCAAGCTGCTGCCCACCAAGGTCCAGGAGGCGTAACACCGCTGCCGCAGCATGCGAGAGCATATGATCGCCCAAAGGGGGCTGTTGAGGCACAAGCCGACGAGGCAGTGTCCACCAACCTGGTGCGGCTTAGCTTAGCAGGGCATGTGCCACTGCCAGGTGCTAAGGTGGGTGTCTGGCTAACAACATCCTCACATGCAGAACAGTTGTTCCCCTACTATTACTACAGGGCAGGGGCTGTGTTATCTGTAATCCGAACTGTTTGCATGCAGCAAGCATCCGGTACCAATACGTGATTCACTACCCCAACCCGCTTGCGAAGGCCGGGCAATCTATGTTGGCATGAACCACATGCTCTGATGTAAGCAACAGCTTCAGCATTGCCTTGTGCACACATACTACTGTGCTACCGGCTGCTGGGCTAGGGCCTTGGGGGCTTGCTCTCGCAGCTTCTTGAAGCCCAATGCGGGGTACTCCTTGCCCTGGGCAGGAATCCTTCCTCGCTGTTGCCACCTGTACAGCTCCAGTGGGCGCCACTTGCTCTCCCCAGCCCGCTGGAGGTTGAGGGCTGCATTGCAGTCCCTGTCCACCCATTTGCCAAGGTTCCCAGGGGTGGCCTGGGCCAGCCAAGGGCACCACATGAGCCCCCGCACTGGCGCCTCAAACCGCTGGCTCCAGGCTGACCGCAACAAGCGGTCCTGCACCTGGCCAGGCTTGGGCTTCCAGCCTTCAGGCCTGGTGGGCTTGCTGCTGTCCAGGTCCTCCTCACAGGGCTGGGGGCTGTTCAAGATTGAGCTGACCCTGCTGGTGCGGAAGTCATTCACTGTCACCACCTTGCCTGGCACCCTGTCGGTTGGCTTGCCGCTGTTAGGCCTCTCCACCACCTTGCGGCAGGCCTGCAGCACTGCCTTGGCCCCCCACCCACCCCGGGTGCCAATGCTGGCGCTGCCAAAGAACACCACCAGCTGCTTGCGGGTCCCCCACTCCTGCTGGGACACGCTGGCTGCCTCCTCCTCCAGCTGCATGGCACACAAGGCACACAATGCGCATGACATCCTTGGCAGAACTGGGGACATGGGCACCTAGCA
Source organism: Haematococcus lacustris (assembly GCA_030144725.1). NCBI lineage: Eukaryota > Viridiplantae > Chlorophyta > Chlorophyceae > Chlamydomonadales > Haematococcaceae > Haematococcus > Haematococcus lacustris. The sequence goes on along the minus strand of JASKMD010000030.1, from coordinate 5,912,322 downwards.
GGTCACATGTGGGGCATCTGGTGCTGCCCCTCCCCCCCTACCCTTTGGACTCCCACCTTCATGAAGTAGCGCTCCAGGACCCTCTCCTGCGCACCATGCAGCCTCATCTTCTGCTCAGCCCACTTGGGATGCAGGTATTCCCCCCACACTGCATCCCAAGTGGCCAGGGTGACAGCCACATGCCGCCGGATGGCCACCAGGGAGGTGCCTGCTGGGGTGGCTGCTGCCAGGTGCTGCAGCTCGAGCTTGATGTTGTCATTCCACCGCTGCGTGTTGAGGCGAGCCTGGTTTAGGCCGCTGTCATGCTGCACCTGGCTCCTGGTCAGCTTGCTCCTGTACAAGCTTTGCAAGAGGCCATCTGTACGCCACACCCCTGAAGCTGCGCTGACTGCCTGGATGGCACCAGGGTCCAGCCCCATGCCCATCTGAGTGGCTGGGTCAAACAGGAACGCCCGCTTGTCAGCCAGGCCGCTTCCTATGTCAGCTCGAGGGCGTTTGTTGCTGCTGCTGCTGCTGTCAGAGGGGTTTTCGACTGCTGGGCTGCTGCCTGAGGAGTCTGCTGCTGGGCCGGCTGCTGGGCTGCTGCCAGAGGGGCCAGAGGGGTCTGCTGCTGGGCCGGCTGCTGGGCTGCTGCCAGAGGGGCCAGGGGGGTGTGCTGCTGGGCTGCTGCCAGAGGGGCCAGGGGGGGTGTAGTCCAGCGGGCGTGTGTATTGCACACACACACTGACCCCATCAGTCAGGATTTGCCTATTGAACACCGACCCCCGGTTGGCGAGCTTGCCTACCTTGAACACATTGTCCCAGTGACTGTAGGCAGCATGCTCGGCCTCAAAGGCCGCAGCTGTGGCTGTGGTCAGGCCTAGCTGACTGCACACACCATGCAAGACCCTGGCATCTATCGTGATAAAGTGGGTACCTGTCCCTGCCATGGGGGTGAGGATGAAGGGTGGGGGGCAGTGTGGCACGCGAGGACCCTTGCCCCTGCCCTTGCCCTGTCCCTGTCCCTTGCCCTTGCCCCTGCCCTTGCCCCTGCCCTTGCCCTTGCCTTCGCCTTTGGGTGGGGGTGCTGGGGGGTTGGGGTCCTGCCACTCCTCAAGGCACCGGTTGACGTAGATGGCGTACAGGATTCGCCGGTGCAGTGGCAGCTGGGTGATGGCCAGCGGCGCATCAGGGTCCTCTGGCTCCTTTGAGTCTGCTGGGTCTCTAGGGGCTGCTGCCTCCTCCACATCCTCCAGCACACCGGTCAGCACTTGCCGGTGGAAGGCCATGCGCTCTTGCCACTCCGGGGTCTCCAGCGGTGTGCCACACAGCTCGGGGCTGCTGTAGATGAGGCCGTACCGGCACACCACAATGTTTGGTTTGGGTTGTTTGGGCCCAGCCGCGCCCTTGCGCTTCTTGCCCTTCATCGCGCTCTGTAGAATATGGTAAGTCGCGACACCATCCACGCGTCCACGCGTCCACGCGTCCATTCTTGGCAACAGTGACATTGGCGACAGTTACATTGACAACAGACTTTTCTGGGGAAGTCACGAACTTGAACCTCAGCACAGTGCTGCACAGTGTTGTACATGATCACAGCGCGGGCCAAGTTCCTACAGCAGGCAGGTTCTTCAGCAGCACACAACACCGGGCACTTGGTCGGGCGCGGCTTCTGCTTGGCGGTGTTCTTTCGCTGCTGGCTCCGTGCTGATCCTCACATGCAGCAGCACATGCCACTCCACACTTGTGAAACCCAATCTGCTTGGACATGCAGTCAAAGGGTTAGGGTGTCAACAAGCCAGGTGGAGGGTGTCAACAAGGCAGGTGGAGGGTGTCAGCAGGGCAGGTGGAGGGTGTCAGCAGGGCACATGGCACCCTGATCAGTCAGCGTCATGCCAACACCGATGCGGGTAAGATGAGGTTCTGCTGCTGGTCCTATTCCTCCACCCAGTAGGCTACAGGTGCTCTGATGTTGTACTCGTGCACTCGTGGGCCTGACCATGCAGCCGCAGGTTTGTGACGCAGCAGGGGAGGTGGAGCAATGCAGCGCCACAGCAGCCGACACCCTGGTGGTGCAAGACACTGAGAGCTCCTTTACCTTTGGTTCTCCTACACGCAACTGCAAGCAAGAGGGTGGGAGCGCGCTCGAGGCCAATAGGTACGCTGGTTGATGCCTTGAAGCTCCATGGAGGCAAAGTGAGGATATAGAGGGCGGGCTATGCACGCTAGGGGGCAGCGGCAGCAAAGCAAGTCACCTGGTGACAACATCACTTTCCTATGGTTTGCTCTCACATCCTCGACAACCCCGACAAACTTCCTACTATTCACAAACCACTCTGTCAGCCTCTGCCAACTGTGTGAGGTGAGATGGCTCTGTGTCCAACTGCGCTGCCACCTGGCAATTACTGCAGCTGCCTTCACGTTTCTTCCCTTGTCAACAACAGCTTGACCCTCACTAGGGCCCACATTGGAGTGGACCACTTGGCGTGGGCCACTACAAAACAGTGTTGTATGTGTGGAGTTCCGATGCACATGGCATGGTTGTCTACCACCTACACTATTGCCTGACCCCTGTAACAGGGCTATAGCCTAGAGTTGGCATAACAGGGTTATAGTTATGCAGCTGCAGTCATGCACACAAGGCACACTGGGTGGCTGTCTTTTTACGCATGGCAGTCAACCACTCTCAACCTCCCAATACAAAATGCACCCACCCACCCTCACATTTTGCTTCACGGTGTTCTTCCGCTTCTTCGCAGTCATTGCGCCACTAGGTGCTATGCTTCGATAAGTCTGCGACTTCTCCAAGCAATCTAGGGTTGTCACGGATCAATATTATAGAGTGCGCAAGGGATGTGGCGTACAGCGGATAATATGTGGAAGACATGCATGTGTGTTGCAAGTGTGTGTTCAGAATTACAGTTGAATCCAGGTGCACATGTTGTGCATGGTGCTGTCACAGCCTTCTCACTCCTTCCTGGAGCAAAGTTTGTTTGTGGCTTTGTCCTCAGCAGCAGCTTACCACCTGGAGAGGAGCACTCCAGCAGCATGGAGGACGGCAAGCCACTCCTCAAGCTCATCTCCGCTGTGACCCCAGAGCCTGACGATGCCACAGTGCCTTCCCCAGCACCCGCGCAGTTCACAGCCCCTGGCACAGCTGCTGCACCTCAGGCAACCTTGAGCTCGTTCTCTGCCGTCCAAACGCTGATGCAGCAGGTGTGGAGTGACCTAAAGGCTTGTAGTGAACTGCTGTCACAGGGGTCCTGGCCGCAAGGCTTGACCCCAGCTTCTGTTGTGAGGGACAGCACTGTGCCTCAACCTCAGCCAGGGCAGTGGGTGGCCTTGCCTGGAGGAAACGCTAGTCTTTCTTGGCCGCAACAGCCAGTCTTGACGTGACATCGTGCACTACAGCACAGAAGTGGGGAACTGACCTGTGGATTGTGCACTGGTGTGGTGTTTGTAGCATCAGCTCATGCCTTCTCTTTCTCGTTGTCCACCCATCAGTACCACCCCTGCCATGGGCACAGCTGCAGCCACCCTGATTTCCTGCTCCTCCCTTTATGCATTGACCACCTGATCCCAGGGCCTCAATGCACTGCAGCCAGGCAAGTGGCAGAGGGGGCTTGTGTGTTCACAATCCCACTTTTCCTGCACTGCCCTGCACCGCTCGTCTGCCTTGCCTGTGCATCCAGGTCATTACACTCAAGCAACAAGTGGCATCTCGCCGCTCCCCTGCATCCACCTCCTTCCACCAGCCCCCTCCTCCACACCTCACCCCCGCATCACCCAACTCCACGGTTCCACCTGCTGCACCCACACCCACCTCCCCACCAATTGAGGCACCAGCAGCAGCAGCTGCAATGGGCAGCACGGGAGTTCAGGGCGCCCCTTTTCATCCTCTCGCCCTGGAGCCCCAAGGGTCAAGCAGCCCAGCCACAGCCCCTGTGAGCAGCAGCCTGGAAGCGGCTCGCAGTGCCGCCCTGCAGCTCTTGGCCCGGAGCCGCGCTGCAGGAAGCGCTCGAGAAGCTCCCCAGCCCACAGCCCCGCCTCACAGGGCGCTGTCATTGAGCCCTAGTCTACCTGCACCTGCACCCACCCCCTTTCCCACTGAGGCCATCTCACCGCTTGCTCTTGGGGGTGATGCGGGCACTGCTGCTGCGGGTCTCTCGCTGCAAAGCCTGCGCGCGCAGGCCATGGCCCTCCTCAGCCCACGGCTGTCGCCACCCTCAGCAGACTCCCCACGAGCTCCTCAAGGGGAGAGCTCGCCGCCCAGCATGCAGTCGCCATCGGGACGCCTCCCGCCACAGCAGCAGCAGCCTGCTAGCTATGAGGAGCTGAAGGCCGAGGCTCTGAGGTTGCTGGCAGGCCGCTTGGAGGGGCAGCAGCAGCAGATGAGCAATGTGACCCCTCTGCCGTCTTGGCCTGGTGAGCCCGTGGCGGGGCAGGAGCAGGACTCAGTTGCAAGGGTAGTTAATCTGCGGGCTCAGGCTATGGCCCTGCTGCTCAAACCCAAGCAGCACATGAAGGGTTGTGGGGACGATGACGTTGGCGACATCCTCCCTCCCGATGGGGAGACCTGCTGGTCGCCTAAGCATATCTAGTGCGGTCTCTGGTTCCCACCAGGCGTCTTGCACGACTTGACTATGCATGCAGCGGTGATGGGCACTCGACCTTGGCATGCCATGGAGAGGAGGACAACCCTCGGCATGGCATGCCAGGCAGTGGTGCACAGACTGCCTCACACCCTCGGACAAACCCGGCCAATAGTGCTCTAGGGTTTTGAGCCTACCAATGTGCCCTCCTGGCCGGGTGTCAGGCATGGTACGTGTCAGGCTGCAGCTCCTTCAGGACTTCAGGACAGGATAGTAAAAGAGCTGCTCCTGGGCTCCTTCAGTGTGAGTTCTTAGATGCAACAGCTGCAGCCTGACAATCCACGGCCGCTCCAGCTCTGACAGTCCCCGTGTGCATCTTATCATCTCATCATCACATGGCGTTCGTCAAACATGACGTGGTAATAGGCTCCGTGCCACCAGCATAAGCAGCATCGTGTCGCTCCTAGCAATGGCAGTTACAACCTGGTTCTGAAGCCTAATGTCAACGAACTAGGACCGGCCACACCCTTAGCCATAAGGCTCCACCAACTGGGCCTACCAAACCTCGCACTCAGCACTAGCAGCATATGACCACTGCAACCACGTGAACTTGATGAAATACACAGAGGTAGCTTGATAGTGCCAAGCCAGCGCTGCCACCATGTGCATGCATAGCATGGCATTCCTAAGCCTTCGGCAAAAGGAAACCCTGCACAACGACGGAGAATTGTAACAGTACCACTTGAGTTTACGTCTGCTCTTTATGTATTGGGTTGACCTTAATTGTGATTTTTACTGGATGGACTAAATATATGGAATAGGTTTTTCGCCCCACTCAGCCAGGGTGGGTGCAAGGCGGGGGCGGTGCGGGGGGGAGTTCGCAGCCTAGCAGGCCCCAGCACGGATGATAGGCCTGACAGGCTTGTGATCGTGGAAGAGTTCCGCACCAGCCGTGTCAGCTCGTCCGTGCATACCTGCCAGCCTTGTAAGCTGCACCTGCCACGTGGCCGGCCTAGGCCCGCAGACTGGGTACCCCCAGCAGGCCAGGTCATCCAGCGGCTGGTGCGCCCAGCCTGGAGCCTGCGGCATGCTAAGTATGTGCGGGGCCTGTCGTGGTGCCATGAGGTGCCGCCTAACCCCCTTCCCCTCCCACTGCCCAGGACCCCCCTGCCCAGGACCCCCCTCACCCAGCCCAGGATCCACCACCTCCCCCTGCCCAGGCCCCACCTAGCCCAGTGCAAAGACCCCAGGCCCCCCTATGAGGCAGGTGGCTGGACCGGGACACCAACCCCTGCCTCAACTCCCAGCGCATTGGGGAGAGCATGCAGCGCCCCCCGGAGCTGTGCAGCCATGAGGGCTTGGAGGCTCTGCCTGCCATTGGCAAGGAGTACCAGCAGCGCTACCAGCTGGTCAATGACCGGCTGCCAAAGGGCTGGCAGCGGCTGCACCGGGCTGCAGAGTACCGGCGGGGTATTGATGGCCGGGCCCGCAACAATGCATAGGCCCTAGTAGTTTGCACTTGCTGTTAGCTTTGCAAAGCATTAAGCTGCTAGTTTTGATGAGGTGCCCAATGGTCTAGGGGGGAAGAGTGTCATCGGAGTGGGGTTGGCAGCCATCCAGGGTGTGACCGAGGATGCTTCAATGTGATTGTAGCGGAGCGAGATTACCCACAGTCAAGCATGTTGTTCCATGTTCAATACGTTTTGTTTGCCTGCCCCTTACGAGATGCCTCAGTGCCATGCAGCAGTGGGGGTGCTGCCTTGTGAGCTGCTGCCTGGCGCCTCGAAAGTGACTGCCTTGCACTTGCCCTGGCATAACTATGACTGTGTTGACACGTGTGTACACGTGTGGGCACATATGTAGCGCCACATGTTGCTGCAGTGGCAGGTGGCAGGTTGCTGCAGGTGGCAGGTGGCAGGTTGCTGCAGGTGGCAGGTGCAGTGGCAGGTGCCTGCGTAGGGCTCATTCACCACATTGGATGTAATGCAAAGTATGCCACGACACAGGCCATGCAGCATGCATCAGCAAAAGAAGAAGAGTGTAGTGAGCTGGCCAGGTGCATATAGCGCATGATTGCTTAGATGCCAGCCATGATGGACAGAGCTTCACCATGGGTTCGGTGATAGCCGCATGCCCTTTGACGCTCCGTATCGCTGACGCTGAGAATCGGTGATGTCATCGCCAAGTGTATCAGTACGGTGAGTTACGGAACAAAAGTCAACCAATATTACATAGCAGCAACACCAGCCATCCTGCAGAAAACAGGATAATCTGTACAGCTTCCTTTATTTAATTCAGCCTCCTGCACCAATCATACTATCCCACTCATGCCATTGGCAGTCGATTTCACAACTACCATCACGCATCCAAAACCTGCAACATTCGACTTGCATTCATCTCCAGACGCTGCTGCTCCTGCTGCTCCTGCTGCACAGCTACTCGTCCTGGTGACCAATCTTGATCTGCAAGCAAAGCGTCCAGGCAACATCACGTCAGGTACAATGTAGGTACACAGGTGGGTTGAGCTGAAACCCTGATCAGCCCCAATGTTGGCTCACTCAGCCCTAGTTGACAAGCCACATGGCTCAGATCCGAAGCCACAAAGCCCAGTGCCACTCACCAACGGGGTGGCAAACCACACGACGTTGTCATCAGCGATGCTGTCCACATACTTGTCCATGGTCTTGCTCTCCACAAAGGCATGGAAATCCATCCAGCTGCAACCACACCAGACACGACACTTCCCATTGCTCCCACCATCTGCACTCGGGCTACCTGCATGCTCCGCTGGCTCCCTGCCCTTGGCCTACCCTACCCTGCAACCTGCTTCCCCGCCCCTGCCCCACCTCCCAAGCCCTCCCCTGCCCTGAAAGCCCTCCCCTAATCCTGCCTCACTGCCTACTCCCGCTGACCTGTCCCATGTGGCGTAGGCCAGGAACTTGGTGTTGTCGGCCGCCACCTTCCTCAGGCTGAAGATGCGGTTGCCTGGCGCCTTGATGGCCTCCTCTGCCATGTCGGTCCACTTGTCCATGAACTCCTCACGCACCTTGGGTGACACCTGCATGCACCAGAGGCATCATGGCTGCTGTGGCTGGGCCAGGGGAAACATGGCTGGGGCCAGGGCCTGACCAGGCTGCTAGGTTCTGCAGGGCTGTCATTTGTGAGGCTGGCTGCATGGCATGCTGGCAGCTGCATGTGGTGTTCGTGCGGCTGATCTGCACATTCCCATATCAAGTGGATGGGCTGAGCTTGCTTGCAACTCACGATGTACACGACCAGCACATGGAACAGGTTGCTCTTCTTCATCAGCTTCCCTTGCAGCTGGGCGATCTGCAGGCAGGTGCGATACAAGGCAGAAGGGGGTGCAGCAGTGTGCAGCAGTCCAGGCAAAGCCAGGAAGGAGCGGTGCCATCCCCTCCCTCACCCCCTTCACTCACTGCGGCGTCAGATGCATCCTGGGGCAGGCCATCCAGGGTGGCGATGCCCATCTCCTCGCGGCGGCTGCGGCGTGGCCGATCCTGCAACAGCAGCAGCACGGCAGGCATGGCAGATAAGTACAGCCGGACTGTTCATTGCAACTGCATTGGGCAGTAGGGTCTCAGCAGAACGCAGCGGTGCAGCTACACATGCTGTGGTGCTTGCACAGGGGAGCAACGTCTGTCGCACACACTGACCTTGCCCTTGCCCTTGGCGTCCTTGTGCTTTGGGCGGTACTCCTAACAGCAGCAGCAACAGCAGTGGCAGAGCGATGCAGTGACCACAGCACTGCAGCGGTAGCAGCAGCAGTGAAATGAGCAGCATGTAAGGTAGTGATCCTCCAACAGCACATGGCTGCTTCATCAGCCTCCATGCAACACTGGGCAGCACTTGCCAGCTGTCAGCAGCAACTCACCCTACCCACCTTGGGGATGTACTTCCTGTACTCCTCAGGGATGTTCTTGTCCCAGTCCTGCGGCATCCCAGCCAAATCCAAATTAAGATGCAAGCCCATGATGGCTACCATGCAGCTATTGGCCAAAACCAGCACACCCACATCATCCTGGTCCTGCTCTGGCTGCTCGCCACCGCTGCTGCTGTCGTCATCATCGTCGTCATCGTCGTCGTCATCGTCATCACGGCGGCGACGCTCCAGTGTGTTCAGCTGCTGCAGTGCGCAAGGGGCCAGAACCATGACCAAGGCCATCTCTACATGCGTAAGCTCAACCAGCGTAGTGGCCAACATGGCAGAGCACAAGGCGGCAGGCTCCACCCACTCCTGCCATGGCAAGCCCTGTACAGGGTGCACATACCTCGCCCTTGCCCTTCTTGCCCTTGCTCTTGGGTCGGTAGTCCTGCATCAGGCACCACAGCAGGCCCACGCTGCCTTTCGCTGGCCCATGTACCCTATGCTTGCTCTGCTGCACCCCGAGCTCAGGGCCAGCAGGGCCCAGGGATCCATGCATGCAAGATGTGCTGCATGCCTGGCAGCAGCCCCCCATGCGCCAGGAAAGCAATGCGACCGACAAGTCAATGCGGCGCAGCAACTGCCTAGGTGCCAGGGCTGCGCGACTTACCTCTGGAATGTACTTGCGGGCATCATCAGGGATGTTCTTGTCCCAGTCCTGCAGCAGAACAGATGGCAGGTCAGTGATCAGGGCCTATAGCACCACCTGACCCAGCAACCCATGCACAGCACCAGCACCAGCACCAGCACTGCAGTAACAAAGCAGCAACATTTATACCAGGATGGGGCCCACCTGGTCCTGCTCTGGCTGCTCAGGCTGCTCAGGCTGTTCACCCTTGCTGTCGTCATCGTCTCGGCGGCGGCGCTCCACACCCAACTGCACAGGCAGGTAGACCAAATAGGATGGTGAGTAATCCATCCAGCAAACCCGCCCGTCAGCAAGCCAGCCATGCGCTGACAATCTACGCCATGCACCCTACCCTCTAGTGTAGGTCAAGAAGGCCACCCTCACCTCCCTTGCATGCCTACCGCTGTGGTCCCTCCCACCTTGCCCTTGCAAGTCTTGACCTCAGCCCTGATGAAGACTCACCCCGCGCCGGTCCTGCTCATCCTCGATATCCTCAGACTCATCCTTCAGCAGCTCGAGCTCCCACCTCACCCCATGCTCGTCCGCAAACTGCAGGCCATGGCATCAGCCAGCGCACCGACATCTGGCACCTGGCAGACCCCGTGCAAGGCCAGTGTGGCTCTAGGGGGAGGGGCAGGCACTGTATCAGGTGGTTGGGTAGGGTTGGCTAACCTTCACTGCAAGGGTTGTGTCTGGGACTGACCTTGGCAAAGTCCTGGAAGTGGTCTGAATGCAGGTGCTCGCCCAGGTCACGCATGCTGGACCACTCGCCTGCAGCACCAAACATTGCATGCTTGCATTGGGTACACAGCACCGCAATGCACAACAGCAGCAGCATCAGCAGCACAATACAGCGCACCCTTTGCACTCCACAGCCAGGGTTTGACCAAACCTTTCAAGCTAAATGTGGGTTGTAGCCATAGCTGGGGCTGGGATCACAGCCTTACTCACTGTAGCCAATGTACATCAGGTTGTCCAGCTTGGTCTTCTTCAGGTCAAACACCAGCGGCTTCTCCTCCTTCTCCACGTCCTCCTCCAGATCCAGCCTGCAGCGGGAGCACACAGCAGCTGCAGGGCATGGGACAGCCAGCCATCCTGGCATGAGGGCAGAGCTGAACACAGATGGTGGCAGCTGGCATAAGCAGGCAAGCTCTGCCCCATCCACCCCAGGACCAGAACCGTGTGGTATCCTCACCCATGGGAGGGCCTGCATGGCAGGACCAGGAACACCGCCTGCCCTGATGCCAGGCGGGCTGTCACATTGTTACTCACCAGGCATCCTCAAAGTCCTCGCTCTCCGAAGGGGGCACAATGAACTTGATTGCCACAAACGCAGGAGGGCCGCCGCTCTCCTTCCTGCTGCCAGGGTCACAGTACCACAATGTGGCAGGTTCACGAGCATTGACAGCTGGTCGTGTCCTTGGCAAGCAGCGAAGTGGAAGGAAACTGCAGGGGAAGTGGAGGGTTGTGGCTCAGCGTACCTGTCCTTCTTGCGGCCCAGCATGGACGCTGCCGAGTCGATCAGGGCTTTTAGGCTTGAGGCAGAAGAGGTGCTCATCAAGCTGCCGACCAATCCTGCGGCCGGCGCGGGCGGGGAGGGAACGTGTCGGGGCGTGGCGACAACGTGCCGCGGCGCGCACGGGGGCGAAAGGGGTAACGAGGGGTGCGGGACTCTCGCGCTGCGCGTTGCGGGCATCGATCTTCCAGAGAATGCAGGTGAAAGGGAAGAGGCATCTTTTCGCATCTTGGCATGATTACACACAGAGCCTCGGGCCACGTTTTGGCGTCTCCTACTTCCCCGCGATGGTTGGGCATGTGCGATTCGCGAGTTGAAGGCCCTTATCCCAAAATACACTAAATAAACATAAAACTAACAGGAAAACCAGGAAAGAAACAGGAAAACCAGGACATCGAAGGCAACCAGCGACACACATAGTTAGGAAAATGCAGCGAAACAGACAGCGTAGACGTAATCGTAATGCCTCGGACAGTTAGGCTGACCGCCGCCAGCGCCAAGTCAGGCTCAGCGGAACATGCAGGCCAACGGTGCAGCGCACTGGGCCCACAACCACAACAACATATGGAGCGCAAAGAAGTGTAAGCTGCACACCTTGATGAGGGGTGTGGCCGCTGCGGGGCTAGAGGCGGGCGCGGTTGTGCCTTCCGAAGTGGTGGAGGCGCGGCTCTACGACCAACTTGTGCTTTGGGTGGAGGCCTGCAGCAAGAGGGCGCTGCTCGCCAGCTTGCTGCTGGGCCTCATGGTGCGGGAATGCTTCACACGCGTCACTGTACTTGCGGATGGCCAGGAGCTCTTGGAGGAAATCCCTGCTGAGGACGCGGTCATCCCGGACTTTGCGGAGCGTAACCTGTTCCTGCAGCTCGGCCGCGGTGTGCCCCCTCCCGGGATACACTCTCAGCCCAGCGCTGCTGTGGTGGCTGTGTTGGCCGCGTACCCGGACCTCAGCGACGAGCTCGACGCTGTACCTCGCTATCAGCAAGACACCAACACCGTCGACGACGTGGGCCAGAAGCTGGAGATTAGCTTTGCCAACAGCCTCACCGAGCTGTTCAAGCGCAGAGTTGGGCAAGCGGTGGCTCTGGCTGGAGCCAGGGTCATCGCTGGCTCACACGAGCACCAGCGCCGCTTCGGGCTGCCGTTGGGTGGCAGGCCAGCCTGGACTGAGCGTCAGCGCAGCTGGGTGGTGCGCAGTGTGCGGGGGAAGGTGGTGACCTGGCTAGAGGGTCAGGGTCAGGGTCAGGGTGGGGTGGTGCCTACTGAGGCCATGCGGTATGAGGTGGCCAGGCAGCGGAGGTTGCTGGGAGTGGGTCAGGGGGTGGTGGTCAACAAAGCCTGGCGGGGGAGGAAGGTCAACCGGGGCAGCCTGCTGCGCCATGCAGTGGACACCAGCAGGCAGTTGGAGGCTGCCCACGTCAGCTGGCAGCTGGACTGGGCAGACTGGCAGGCACTTGGGGGGCAGCCCAACTCCAGGCCCTACCGGCCCCCCTCCCCCTTTGCATCTCAGCCACAGTCACAGCCGTCTTGCATCTCCCCGGTCAGCCCCTTCCCGGTCAGCCCCTTCCCGGTTAATGTCTTGCATCTCGTTGGGCGTCATGCGTGCTGCAGTTGCGCACACCAGCAGTGCTGCCGCGAGCAGCAGAGCGAAGCGCGCCATATTGATTTGACCCGCGGGCGGCTTTGGCGTGCCCTGGTGTGTTTTGACAGGCCTGGTAGCAGGCTATGCCACTATAACTGTGTCCGCGAATGTATGCCCAGTGTTACTCTGTCACTCTCGCAGGGCCGCGGTGTTGTGACCGATTCTCTTGCTGGTATTCGTTTTGATTCATGCCAGGTACTGCAAGTGGCCCTCCCTAGTCTAACGCTATTGTAACGCTCTCGTTGTGGTAGGCGGAATGATGACGTGGACAAAGTCCCTGCCGCCCGCATTCCCTGCTGCCAGCCCGGCCAGCAAACTTTTCTGTGGAAGGTTTTTTATTACCTTTTCTAGCCCATAATATTCATGCAGCACGCCCTAGCCAGCGGCTCTTTTGCATTAGATGAACATTTCCCGCAGGCCGGATGACCCGGGACATGTTGGCTCTTAATAATCACTTGGGGTGAGCCTCCATGGAACGCTCCGCATTGCACTTGGGGTGAGCCTCCATGGAACGCTCCGCATTGCACGGGCCTTTGACCCACACGGCTTGCCGCCGACGCCGCCGGTAATGGCCTTGCGCACCAGGCGACCCAGACGCTGCTTACTCTAGTCGAGCCAGTCGCCCTCCCGCTACAGCCGCTTCTGAGATGTCCACCCACTGCCTGCGGTTAGTCCAGCGGGAACGCTTCCGCGGCCATCACCAGCTAGTCAGGCACTGCAAGCATTGACATTATAAGGAGAGAGCAACAAAGCTGGCAGCCACAAGTTTTATTATTGGAAACGCCGGTTGCCTAAAACAAGCCGAGCCCGCCAGCTGCTCGCCGCATTCACGTCGTTGGCAATCTTACAAATGAGCAATGATCTATGTCGCCTTGCAGGTGGCTGCGCCCGCAGCATGGTCGCAGCATGGCGACGCGATCCCGGATTCGGGGCCTGATGTGCTCAACAAGCACAGGCATCAGGTTCTACGACCGCGACGTGTCTGCCTTGCACTTGCCCTGGCCAATGCCCCATAACTATGATTGTGTTGACACGTTTGTACACGTGTGGGCACATATGTAGCGCCACATGTTGCTGCAGTGGCAGGTGGCAGGTGCAGTGGCAGGGGTAGGTGGCCTGCGTAAAGGTCATTGATCTCACACCCACCAATGCGTTTGCAGGCTCGCGTACTATACTGACAGGTACCACATTGGATGAAGTAATGCAAAGTATGCCATGACACAGGCCATGTAGCATGCATCAACAAAGAAATGTAGTGAGCGACCATGGGTTCGGTGATGGCCGCATGCTCTTTGACGCTCCGTATCGTTGACGCTGAGAATCGGTGATGTCATCGCCAAAGTGTATCAGTACGGTGAGCTACGGCACAAAAGTCAACCAATATTACATAGCAGCAACACCAGCCATCCTGCAGAAAACACGATAATCTGTACAGCTTCCTTTATTTGATTCAGCCTCCTGCACCAATCATACTATCCCACTCATGCCATTGGCAGTCGATTTCACAACTACCATCACGCATCCAAAACCTGCAACATTCGACTTGCATTCATCTCCAGACGCTGCTGCTCCTGCTGCTCCTGCTGCACAGCTACTCGTCCTGGTGACCAATCTTGATCTGCAACCAAAGCGTCCAGGCAACATCACGTCAGGTACATTGTAGGTACCAATGTGGGTTGAGCTCAACCCCTTATCGGCCCCCAGTTGGCTCACTCAGCTCTGGTTGACAAGCCACATCGCACAGACCCAAATCCACAAAGCCCAGTGCCACTCACCAACGGGGTGGCAAACCACACGACGTTGTCATCAGCGATGCTGTCCACATACTTGTCCATGGTCTTGCTCTCCACAAAGTCATGGAAATCCATCCAGCTGCAACCACACCAGACACGACACTTCCCATTGCTCCCACCATCTGCACTCGGGCTACCTGCATGCTCCGCTGGCTCCCTGCCCTTGGCCTACCCTACCCTGCAACCTGCTTCCCCGCCCCTGCCCCACCTCCCAAGCCCTCCCCTGCCCTGAAAGCCCTCCCCTAATCCTGCCTCACTGCCTACTCCCGCTGACCTGTCCCATGTGGCGTAGGCCAGGAACTTGGTGTTGTCGGCCGCCACCTTCCTCAGGCTGAAGATGCGGTTGCCTGGCGCCTTGATGGCCTCCTCTGCCATGTCGGTCCACTTGTCCATGAACTCCTCACGCACCTTGGGTGACACCTGCATGCACCAGAGGCATCATGGCTGCTGTGGCTGGGCCAGAGGGGACATGGCTGGGCCAGGGGGACATGGCTGGCAGACACCTGCCCAGGCTGCTAGGTTTGGCAAAGCTGTCATTTGTGAAGCTGGCTGCATGGCATGCTGGCAGCTGCATATGGTGTTGGTGCGGCTGATCTGCACATCTCCACATCCCCATACCAAGTGGATGGGCTGAGTTTGCTTGCAACTCACGATGTACACGACCAGCACATGGAACAGATTGTGCTTCTTCATCAGCTTGCCCTGCAGCTGGGCGATCTGCAGGCAGGTGCGCCACAGGCATTCGCAAGGCAGCAGGGGGTGCAGCAGTGTGCTGCAGTCCAGGCAAAGCCAGAAAGCAGCGGTTCCATCCCCTCCCTCGCCCCCTTCACTCACTGCGGCGTCAGATGCATCCTGGGGCAGGCCATCCAGGGTGGCGATGCCCATCTCGTCCCGGCGGCTGCGGCGTGGTCGATCCTGCAACAGCGACAGCTCGGCAGGCATGGCAAATAAGTATAGCCAGACTGTGCATTGCAACTGCATTGGGCAGTGGGGTCTCAGCAGAACGCAGCGGTGCAGCTACACATGCTGTGGTGCTTGCATAGGGGAGCAACATCCGTCGCACACACTGACCTTGCCCTTGCCCTTAGCGTCCTTGTGCTTTGGGCGGTACTCCTAACAGGAGCAGCAGCAGCAGCAGCAGCAGCAGCAGAGATGCAGTGACCACAGCAGTGCAGCAGTAGCAGCAGTGAAATGAGCAGCATGGAAGGTAGTGATCCTCCAACAGCACATGGCTGCTTCATCAGCCTCCATGCAACACTGGGCAGCACTGGGCAGCTGTCAGCAGCATCTCACCCTACCCACCTTGGGGATGTACTTCCTGTACTCCTCAGGGATGTTCTTGTCCCAGTCCTGCGGCATCCCAGCCAAAT
Source organism: Haematococcus lacustris (assembly GCA_030144725.1). Taxonomy (NCBI): domain Eukaryota; kingdom Viridiplantae; phylum Chlorophyta; class Chlorophyceae; order Chlamydomonadales; family Haematococcaceae; genus Haematococcus; species Haematococcus lacustris. Next base: position 5,896,862 of record JASKMD010000030.1, on the reverse strand, counting down.
CCAAATTAAGATGCAAGCCCATGATGGCTACCATGCAGCTATTGGCCAAAACCAGCACACCCACATCATCCTGGTCCTGCTCTGGCTGCTCGCCACCGCTGCTGCTGTCGTCATCATCGTCGTCATCGTCGTCGTCATCGTCATCACGGCGGCGACGCTCCAGTGTGTTCAGCTGCTGCAGTGCGCAAGGGGCCAGAACCATGACCAAGGCCATCTCTACATGCGTAAGCTCAACCAGCGTAGTGGCCAACATGGCAGAGCACAAGGCGGCAGGCTCCACCCACTCCTGCCATGGCAAGCCCTGTACAGGGTGCACATACCTCGCCCTTGCCCTTCTTGCCCTTGCTCTTGGGTCGGTAGTCCTGCATCAGGCGCCACAACAGGCCCACGCTGCCTTTTGCACCGGCCCATGCAACCTATGCATGCACTGCTGCACCCCGAGCTCAGGGCCAGCAGGGCCCAGGGATCCATGCATGCAATGTGCTGCATGCATGGCAGCAGCCCCATGCGCCAGGAATGCAATGCAACCGATAAGTCAATGGGGCGCAGCTCCTGCCTAGGTGCCAGGGCTGCACGACTTACCTCTGGAATGTACTTACGGGCATCATCAGGGATGTTCTTGTCCCAGTCCTGCGGCAGAACAGATGGCAGGTCAGTGACCCGGGCCTACAGCACCACCTGACCCAGCAAGCCACGCACAGCACCAGCAGCACTAGCACTGCAGTGACAAAGCAGCAACATTTATACCAGGATGGGGCCCACCTGGTCCTGCTCTGGCTGCTCAGGCTGCTCAGGCTGTTCACCCTTGCTGTCATCATCGTCTCGGCGGCGGCGCTCCACACCCAACTGCACAGGCAGGTAGACCAAATAGGATGGTGAGTAATCCATCCAGCAAACCCGCCCGTCAGCAAGCCAGCCATGCGCTGACAATCTACGCCATGCACCCTACCCTCTAGTGTAGGTCAAGAAGGCCACCCTCATCTCCCCTGCATGCCTCCCTCAACCCCGCTGTGGGCCCCTCCCACCTTGCCCTTGCAAGTCTTGACCTCAGCCCTGATGAAGACTCACCCCGCGCCGGTCCTGCTCATCCTCGATATCCTCAGACTCATCCTTCAGCTGCTCGAGCTCCCACCTCACCCCATGCTCGTCCGCAAACTGCAGGCCATGGCATCAGCCAGCGCACCGACATCTGGCACCTGGCAGACCCCGTGCAAGGCCAGTGTGGCTCTAGGGGGAGGGGCAGGCACTGTATCAGGTGGTTGGGTAGGGTTGGCTAACCTTCACTGCTCAAGGGTGGTGTCTGGGACTGACCTTGGCAAAGTCCTGGAAGTGGTCTGAATGCAGGTGCTCGCCCAGGTCACGCATGCTGGACCACTCGCCTGCAGCACCAAACATTGCATGCTTGGATGCTGGGATGCTGGGTACACAGCGCCGCTATGCACAACAGCAGCAGCAGCAGCAGCACAATGCAGCACACCGCACAGCAGCTCCACAGCCAGGGTTTAAGACCAAACATTTCAAGCTAAATGTGGATTGTAGCCATAGCTGGGGCTGGGATCACAGCCTTACTCACTGTAGCCAATGTACATCAGGTTGTCCAGCTTGGTCTTCTTCAGGTCAAACACCAGCGGCTTCTCCTCCTTCTCCACGTCCTCCTCCAGATCCAGCCTGCAGCGGGAGCACACAGCAGCTGCAGGGCATGGGACAGCCAGCCAGCCTGGCATGAGGGCAGAGCTAAGCACAGATGGTGGCGGCTGGCATAAGCAGGCAAGCTCTGCCCCATCCACCCCAGGACCAGAACCGTGTGGTATCCTCACCCATGGGAGGGCCTGCATGGCAGGACCAGGAACACCGCCTGCCCTGATGCCAGGCGGGCTGTCACATTGTTACTCACCAGGCATCCTCAAAGTCCTCGCTCTCTGAAGGGGGCACAATGAACTTGATTGCCACAAACGCAGGAGGGCCGCCGCCCTCCTTCCTGCTGCCAGGGTCACAGTACCACAATGTGGCAGGTTCACGAGCATTGACAGCTGGTCGTGTCCTTGGCAAGCAGCGAAGTGGAAGGAAACTGCAGGGGAAGTGGAGGGTTGTGGCTCAGCGTACCTGTCCTTCTTGCGGCCCAGCATGGACGCTGCCGAGTCGATCAGGGCTTTTAGGCTTGAGGCGGAAGAGGTGCTCATCAAGCTGCCGACCAAACCTGCGGCTGGCGCGGGCGGGGAGGGAACGTGTCGGGGCGTGGCGACAACGTGCCGCGGCGCGCACGGGGGGCGAAAGGGGTAACGAGGGGTGCGGGACTCTCGCGCTGCGCGTTGCGGGCATCGATCTTCCAGAGAATGCAGGTGAAAGGGAAGAGGCATCTTTTCGCATCTTAGTACATGTTTGCACACAGAGCCTCGGGCCACGTTTTGGCGTCTCCTACTGCCCCGCGATGGTTATGCATATGCGATTCGCAAGTTGAACCCCTTACCTTCCCGGTTAATGTCTTGCATCTCAATGGGCGTCATGCGTGCTGCACTTGCGCACACCAGCAGTGCTGCCGCGAGCAGCAGAGCGAAGCGCGCCATATTGATCTGATCCACGTGGAGCTTTGCGTTGTGAGCTTTGCGTTGCGTTGGAGTATTGCGTTGTGACAGGCCTGGCAGCAGGCTATGCCACTATAACTGTGTCCGCTAATTGCGAAGGTATGTCCCCGTGTCACTCTGTCACTCTCGCAGGGCCGCGGTGTTTTGGTCGTTTTGATCGTTTTGATTCATGCCAGGTACTGCAAGTGGCCCTTCCTAGTCTATTGCTATTGTAACGCTCTCGTTGTGGTAGGCGGAAGGTGACGTGGACGGAGTCCCTGCCGCCCGCATTCCCTGCTGCCAGCCGGGCACAGCCCGGCGTGAAAACTTTTTTGTGGAAGGTTTTTTATTACCTTTTCTAGCCCAGATTGAATATTCATGCAGCACGCCCTAGCCAGCGGCTCTTTTGTATTAGCTGAACATTTCCCGCAGGCCGGATGACCCGGGACATGTTGGCTCTTAATAATCACTTGGGGTGAGCCTCCATGGAACACTCCGCATTGCACGGGCCTTTGACCCACACGGCTTGCCGCCGACGCCGCCGGTAATGGCCTTGTGCACCAGGCGACCCAGACGCTGCTTACTCTAGTCGAGCCGGTCGCCCTCCCGCTACAGCCGCTTCTGAGATGTCCACCCACTGCCTGCGGTTAGTCCAGCGGGAACGTTTCCGCGGCCATAACCAGCTAGTCAGGCACCGCAAGCATTGACATTATAAGGAGAGAGCAACAAAGCTGGCAGCCACAAGCTTTATTATTGGAAACGCCGGTTGCCTAGAAACGCCGGTTGCCTAGGGGGGCAGGGGGGAGGCCAGGGAGGGGCCCAGGGAGGGTGTAACAGTAGTGTTTGTGCGGTCAGGATGCATGGTCGGCTGAGAGGTAAATGTCGGCTGCAGCCGCCAGGCATGCTGAGTTATGCGGCTATTGCTGCCGCTGCGACTGTCTACATACTGTTCGACAGCCTCCGACTCGCGCTGTGGTAGTGCAAAGTACTTACATCGTGAAGACGTCGTAAAGAACTAAACCATTAGGAGAAGAGAAGTCATCAAAAAGCGGTATCCTCCAAGCACACAAAGCACTAAGCCCTGGCTAAGCCTCTCCGGCGTCTTGGAAGTCCAACACTGCAGGATCTCATCATAAGTAAAAAGCAAGTCACACCTCATGGGATCCTGCATGGAGAAAAGAAACAGGAACATACCATTCATCCTAGCTGAGTGTCTGGACTGTTGCACTCTCCCCCACTCCGAAAAGCTACGTCCCGGAGCTTGTAGTTTTGATATCAGTCAGAATCTTGCGACAACAGGCAAAACAGGCAGGCACGGACAGGCAGGCAGAAACATGCTTCAGGCTTCATGCAACAGACAAGCAAATGCATGAGCTCCATGCAAACCATGCTAGAACTATGAAATCAGAGTCTTGAGCTGAGTCGTCGCGTTCTCCTCCTCCTCCAAAGCCGACCAAAGAAACCGTCGTGACAGAAACTGAGAAACTGAAGATGTGGTAGCTGTGTTCAGCGCAGGTTGCAATGGGTGATCGGTCCATGCCGGCTGCATAATGCTAGAACAGAGTTGGTGGGATGTAGACAGACATATGCCTTGTCCCTAACCAGAGTGGATGATTGCAGGGTTATGTGCTTGGTAGCAGTCATGCCCATGTGATGCAGGTCGGTGCGCATGGGAGTTATATGGCTCCCCCGGCTCTGATGTAGTAACTGGCATGTTAGCCAGCCAGTGCAGCCGTAAGGAGACGCTGGTACTGTGCACTTTGAGGTCACTTGAGGTGCAAGGCTGCGAAGCTCAAGAGCCTAGGCGTATGTGCCCGATCGATTGGATGCAGAGGTGTGTGTGCCTGACTGCATAGTGTGTGGCCCATGCATGCGTGAACATGAGAGAAGCAGCATGGCAACTGCAACCCTAGGCAAATGCGTGATAGCTTTGCCCCGTGCCGCTGAAAGCTACCTCAGGGGACACCTGGGCTGCTTGATTGTGTGCTACCTCAGGGGACACCTGGGCTGCTTGATTGTGTGCTACCTCAGGGGACACCTGGGCTGTGAGAGTGTGCGCATGTCGTGCAACTATGCGGCTTGAGTGTGATGGCAGGCTGCAGGGTGAGCTGCCATGGTGTAAGAAGGTGCCCTAATCTCTGCAAGGAATGCAGGAGTGTAGGCTGTAGGTGATGTCTCTGTGGCTGAAGCCAGCAGGATGCATGAAGCTAGAGCTGTGCTATGTGCCGTCTCTGTGGCTGATGCCAACAGGTTGTGGAGTGGCAGTGCGACCGTACTGTGAGGTCTCGCCTAATGCGGGATGTGCAACGATGCGACTGTGCTGCAGGTGCGGTGCGAGGACAGCTTACTGCGTCTTCGCCTCCTAGAAAAAGCATCCGAGCTCTCCGCTGTGGGGCTCCACTTGTGCGGGTTGGGCTGCAAGTGTGTCGACCGAGTCTAACAAGAGCGATGTCGACAGAGGAACTGTGCGCTAGAGAAGCAGCTATGTGTGGCGTGATTGGTGCTGGGCTGAGCTGAGAGTACACGCCTAAAGACGTCAAGATATGACTACTGGGCTGGCCCCATGCCACTTTGCCCTGCTTGTCGTGTCTATCAGCTTGAGACTATGCCTGGTAGGCTGGGTGCTACTGCCAACTGCAATGACCCTCTGCAGGCTGTGGTGCACTGCAAGGTACTGGTCTCTGCTTGGGCAGGCTGATGTTGGTGGTGATGGTGTGGTAGCACGGCTCACTGCGATAGCCTGCGGCGCACTACGAGCCTGCCTCATTAGTGCGAACGGACGCTACGGAGCGCCTCGCCACCCTGCTCTTGTGAGTGGGTCGCAACTTGTTTGCGCTATCTCAAATTTTGACCTGGTGGCGGGCGGTGATCTGGGACAAGGCTTCAGTCTAAAACGGGAGTTTTAGCGCGCGTGACTTACCGCGATAGCCTCAGCTACCCTTCACTAGCGCGTGGTGTGAGCGTCGCGCGTGGCACGGATTGGCATGGCCAATGGCCGGGGTGACCAAAAGAGATAAGAGATCGCCCATGTGCATGAATTCAAACGCGTTTCCAATGGACGGAGAAAAGAGATAAGAGATAAGAGGCTTGAGTGTGATGGCAGGCTGCAGGGTGAGCTGCCATGGTGTAAGAAGGTGCCCTAATCTCTGCAAGGAATGCAGGAGTGTAGGCTGTAGGTGATGTCTCTGTGGCTGAAGCCAGCAGGATGCATGAAGCTAGAGCTGTGCTATGTGCCGTCTCTGTGGCTGATGCCAACAGGTTGTGGAGTGGCAGTGCGACCGTACTGTGAGGTCTCGCCTAATGCGGGATGTGCAACGATGCGACTGTGCTGCAGGTGCGGTGCGAGGACAGCTTACTGCGTCTTCGCCTCCTAGAAAAAGCATCCGAGCTCTCCGCTGTGGGGCTCCACTTGTGCGGGTTGGGCTGCAAGTGTGTCGACCGAGTCTAACAAGAGCGATGTCGACAGAGGAACTGTGCGCTAGAGAAGCAGCTATGTGTGGCGTGATTGGTGCTGGGCTGAGCTGAGAGTACACGCCTAAAGACGTCAAGATATGACTACTGGGCTGGCCCCATGCCACTTTGCCCTGCTTGTCGTGTCTATCAGCTTGAGACTATGCCTGGTAGGCTGGGTGCTACTGCCAACTGCAATGACCCTCTGCAGGCTGTGGTGCACTGCAAGGTACTGGTCTCTGCTTGGGCAGGCTGATGTTGGTGGTGATGGTGTGCTCTGTGCCTATAAGTGGCCAGGTACGCTTGTTGGCGGTGCAATGCATCTCTGCTTAGGGCAGGAGTGCACCTGTGTTTGTTCCATGCTTCTGGGCTGGGAGTTGTGTTCTCTGCTTGGACAGGTTGATTGTGTTAATGAAACTCTGGTAGGCCTGACTGATTGGGTCTCAGCAAGGTGCTGGATGTATGGTTGATAGTGATGATGCTCTGCGTGGGGCAGGCTATGTTGAGACTCTGCTAGGAGCAGGTTGTATGTGTAGGGTTGGCTGCATTTTTACAGGTTTGCAACACGACTCTTGCAAGCTGGTGCTCTGCAAGGCTATGCTCTCTGCCTAGTGCAGGCTGTGGTGTAACTCTGCTTAGACTTGCAGTTTGGCTGCAGATTCACAGGTTTGGTGATAACTAGTTCGCTAAGCTCCCGTTAGATGGGGTGGTGGCGGGGATGATGGTGGCAAGCAACGCACGTGTAAATGTGCAAGGCAAGCTAAGCAATCCTCCGCGTCAGCGGGACAAAGCAAGGACTAGCTAAGCTCCGTGTAAACGGGTAAAGCAAGTCTGCGAAACAACAGTGCAACACCTCTGCAGAATCAGCAGGTAACTCTGCAGCAGTAGGCCGCTGGAGCTGAATCATCAGCTCCGACTCCGTTGGCACCTCCGAATCAGTTGGCTCGGGTGTCACTGCGCACAGGTCCATACGATCGAACAATTGCGGAAACCAAGTGTAACAGTAGTGTTTGTGCGGTCAGGATGCATGGTCGGCTGAGAGGTAAATGTCGGCTGCAGCCGCCAGGCATGCTGAGTTATGCGGCTATTGCTGCCGCTGCGACTGTCTACATACTGTTCGACAGCCTCCGACTCGCGCTGTGGTAGTGCAAAGTACTTACATCGTGAAGACGTCGTAAAGAACTAAACCATTAGGAGAAGAGAAGTCATCAAAAAGCGGTATCCTCCAAGCACACAAAGCACTAAGCCCTGGCTAAGCCTCTCCGGCGTCTTGGAAGTCCAACACTGCAGGATCTCATCATAAGTAAAAAGCAAGTCACACCTCATGGGATCCTGCATGGAGAAAAGAAACAGGAACATACCATTCATCCTAGCTGAGTGTCTGGACTGTTGCACTCTCCCCCACTCCGAAAAGCTACGTCCCGGAGCTTGTAGTTTTGATATCAGTCAGAATCTTGCGACAACAGGCAAAACAGGCAGGCACGGACAGGCAGGCAGAAACATGCTTCAGGCTTCATGCAACAGACAAGCAAATGCATGAGCTCCATGCAAACCATGCTAGAACTATGAAATCAGAGTCTTGAGCTGAGTCGTCGCGTTCTCCTCCTCCTCCAAAGCCGACCAAAGAAACCGTCGTGACAGAAACTGAGAAACTGAAGATGTGGTAGCTGTGTTCAGCGCAGGTTGCAATGGGTGATCGGTCCATGCCGGCTGCATAATGCTAGAACAGAGTTGGTGGGATGTAGACAGACATATGCCTTGTCCCTAACCAGAGTGGATGATTGCAGGGTTATGTGCTTGGTAGCAGTCATGCCCATGTGATGCAGGTCGGTGCGCATGGGAGTTATATGGCTCCCCCGGCTCTGCTGTAGTAACTGGCATGTTAGCCAGCCAGTGCAGCCGTAAGGAGACGCTGGTACTGTGCACTTTGAGGTCACTTGAGGTGCAAGGCTGCGAAGCTCAAGAGCCTAGGCGTATGTGCCCGATCGATTGGATGCAGAGGTGTGTGTGCCTGACTGCATAGTGTGTGGCCCATGCATGCGTGAACATGAGAGAAGCAGCATGGCAACTGCAACCCTAGGCAAATGCGTGATAGCTTTGCCCCGTGCCGCTGAAAGCTACCTCAGGGGACACCTGGGCTGCTTGATTGTGTGCTACCTCAGGGGACACCTGGGCTGCTTGATTGTGTGCTACCTCAGGGGACACCTGGGCTGTGAGAGTGTGCGCATGTCGTGCAACTATGCGGCTTGAGTGTGATGGCAGGCTGCAGGGTGAGCTGCCATGGTGTAAGAAGGTGCCCTAATCTCTGCAAGGAATGCAGGAGTGTAGGCTGTAGGTGATGTCTCTGTGGCTGAAGCCAGCAGGATGCATGAAGCTAGAGCTGTGCTATGTGCCGTCTCTGTGGCTGATGCCAACAGGTTGTGGAGTGGCAGTGCGACCGTACTGTGAGGTCTCGCCTAATGCGGGATGTGCAACGATGCGACTGTGCTGCAGGTGCGGTGCGAGGACAGCTTACTGCGTCTTCGCCTCCTAGAAAAAGCATCCGAGCTCTCCGCTGTGGGGCTCCACTTGTGCGGGTTGGGCTGCAAGTGTGTCGACCGAGTCTAACAAGAGCGATGTCGACAGAGGAACTGTGCGCTAGAGAAGCAGCTATGTGTGGCGTGATTGGTGCTGGGCTGAGCTGAGAGTACACGCCTAAAGACGTCAAGATATGACTACTGGGCTGGCCCCATGCCACTTTGCCCTGCTTGTCGTGTCTATCAGCTTGAGACTATGCCTGGTAGGCTGGGTGCTACTGCCAACTGCAATGACCCTCTGCAGGCTGTGGTGCACTGCAAGGTACTGGTCTCTGCTTGGGCAGGCTGATGTTGGTGGTGATGGTGTGCTCTGTGCCTATAAGTGGCCAGGTACGCTTGTTGGCGGTGCAATGCATCTCTGCTTAGGGCAGGAGTGCACCTGTGTTTGTTCCATGCTTCTGGGCTGGGAGTTGTGTTCTCTGCTTGGACAGGTTGATTGTGTTAATGAAACTCTGGTAGGCCTGACTAATTGGGTCTCAGCAAGGTGCTGGATGTATGGTTGATAGTGATGATGCTCTGCGTGGGGCAGGCTATGTTGAGACTCTGCTAGGAGCAGGTTGTATGTGTAGGGTTGGCTGCATTTTTACAGGTTTGCAACACGACTCTTGCAAGCTGGTGCTCTGCAAGGCTATGCTCTCTGCCTAGTGCAGGCTGTGGTGTAACTCTGCTTAGACTTGCAGTTTGGCTGCAGATTCACAGGTTTGGTGATAACTAGTTCGCTAAGCTCCCGTTAGATGGGGTGGTGGCGGGGATGATGGTGGCAAGCAACGCACGTGTAAATGTGCAAGGCAAGCTAAGCAATCCTCCGCGTCAGCGGGACAAAGCAAGGACTAGCTAAGCTCCGTGTAAACGGGTAAAGCAAGTCTGCGAAACAACAGTGCAACACCTCTGCAGAATCAGCAGGTAACTCTGCAGCAGTAGGCCGCTGGAGCTGAATCATCAGCTCCGACTCCGTTGGCACCTCCGAATCAGTTGGCTCGGGTGTCACTGCGCACAGGTCCATACGATCGAACAATTGCGGAAACCAAGTGTAACAGTAGTGTTTGTGCGGTCAGGATGCATGGTCGGCTGAGAGGTAAATGTCGGCTGCAGCCGCCAGGCATGCTGAGTTATGCGGCTATTGCTGCCGCTGCGACTGTCTACATACTGTTCGACAGCCTCCGACTCGCGCTGTGGTAGTGCAAAGTACTTACATCGTGAAGACGTCGTAAAGAACTAAACCATTAGGAGAAGAGAAGTCATCAAAAAGCGGTATCCTCCAAGCACACAAAGCACTAAGCCCTGGCTAAGCCTCTCCGGCGTCTTGGAAGTCCAACACTGCAGGATCTCATCATAAGTAAAAAGCAAGTCACACCTCATGGGATCCTGCATGGAGAAAAGAAACAGGAACATACCATTCATCCTAGCTGAGTGTCTGGACTGTTGCAGAGGGGCTAAAGGGGTGACTCAGCAAGCTCAGCAGGCTGTGGGCCGCGGCAGGCTGGGGTTGGTGCAGCAGCAGGGGGGAGGGGGCCCCAGCATTAGCTCAAGGCTGATGCCTGATCAGGCAGGCTTGCCAGCTCTGCCGCTGCTTGCGGCACAGTTCGCTGGCAGGTGGGTGGTGGGTGGCAGGTTTGACAAGGAAGGCGGTGCAGCAGCAAAGCATTACCACCCAGCCTTTGATTAGACCAGTGCCGAACCATCGCCTTGTTCACAACTTGCTCTTAGGGCGCGTTTCCAATGGACGGAGAAAAGGTCACCCCGGCCATTGGCCATGCCAATCCGTGCCAGGCGCGACGCTCACACCACGCGCTAGTGAAGGGTAGCTCAGGCTATCGCGGTAGGTCACGCGCGCTAAAACTCGTGTTTTGCACTGAAGCCTCCCAGATCACTCCGCCCGCCATTCCCGCGGACTGTGAACATGGTCGCTCGCTGCAACCTGGGCTTCAACGGGGTGCGACCGTACGTGGGTCGCAGGTCGAAGCGCAAGATTCCCTGGGTTGGGTCGGGACCCCTCATGGCCCGTGTACTTCCTAAAACCTGGCCCGGGCCCTTCTGACACCCGAGCCGGGACCTGCCTGATCCTGCCTCCAAGCATGCACAGCATCTCCCTCGGGTGTCAGCAGCACCGTGCGTGGACTTTGTACCGCTACCATGCACTCTGCTAAAGCCTTGACCCCATCATTCCTGGGCTTCTGTCAAGACCATCAACTTTCCTATCAGTGGTCCTTTCCGCGTGCTTCCACCTTTGTCGGATAGCTGGACGGGTCTATTTTCCGGGATGCTCTCGCAGGTATGCTCCATCACCTTGTGTGGTACATACAAAGACAAAATGTGGCAGTGGGTGAACATGGCATGGGGCTATCTCATCACAGGGGGCGATTGGCTCCGTCCTTGGGAGCATCCCCGACGGGCTGGACCGTGTGTTGTCGCATGGCGCCCTCATCGTTGCGTTTCTCGCACTATGCGCGACGTTGATACCGAAAGATGCGATGAGCCCTCCTGGACCCCGACGTCGCGCTGCCTTGGCACACCATAAAGCGATACGTGCCAAGCTTGTAAGTAGTGGCAGTGGCAGTGCCGGAAACCTCCATTGTGGCGGGCGCCACGAACGCCACGAAAAAAAGACAGTGCCATGCACCCAGCTTGCACCGACCCAGCTTGCACCGAGCGAAGCGTGGCGTGACTCAGTCTCGTGGTGTAGTGACATGGCGTGGTAGCACGGCTCACTGCGATAGCCTGCGGCGCACTACGAGCCTGCCTCATTAGTGCGAACGGACGCTACGGAGCGCCTCGCCACCCTGCTCTTGTGAGTGGGTCGCAACTTGTTTGCGCTATCTCAAATTTTGACCTGGTGGCGGGCGGTGATCTGGGACAAGGCTTCAGTCTAAAACGGGAGTTTTAGCGCGCGTGACTTACCGCGATAGCCTCAGCTACCCTTCACTAGCGCGTGGTGTGAGCGTCGCGCCTGGCACGGATTGGCATGGCCAATGGCCGGGGTGACCAAAAGAGATAAGAGATCGCCCATGTGCATGAATTCAAACGCGTTTCCAATGGACGGAGAAAAGAGATAAGAGATGCATGGACGTCCACTTTCCAGCCGCCGCCTACGCCTTCATTGATCTACACACGAGCTGCACAGCAACATGGATAGCAGTAGCAGCAGCGGTTACAGCGGAAGTAGCGGCAACAGCGGTTACAGCGGAAGTAGCATGACCCGGTTTGTTAAACAAGTTTAACAAGTTAAGGGAGAATGTTAAGGGAGAATGTTTAACGAATGTTTAACACGACCGCCAGGTCTCGCTCCGCAGTCGCGATGCAACCAAACCAATGCACACACGCAGCCTCCCCGCGAACCAAAGCTACACGCAGAGCTACAGTGCTCGGCTGGTGTTTCACTATGATGTAAATGTGCTTGGAGCAGGCCATGGCTGGTCGGCTGTAGCTTTGGGTGTTGGCTGTAGCTCTGGGGGCGATCTTTTCATATGGTATGGGAACAAGGACGCAATTGTCCCGTTAGCTGGGATGGTGGCAGGTATGATGGCGTGAAGCATCGCAGGCGCAAGTGCACAAAGTGCGCCGTGCAAGTCAGTCGTGCAAGTCAGTGCAGTTGTGCAAGTCAGGCTGCGGGGCTTATCAGGCTAACTAGTCAAGCACTCTCCGCACTAGCGGGACTAGCTAAGTATGCTCCGGGGGGCTACAACTCTCTATGGCACTGCTCCGCGTTGAAATTGCGGTGCTCGTCAAACAGCTGATGCGCCCTCAGCTGATGCGCCCTCTGCAACAATACGGACGAGGACCATCTCCTGGGCATCTGTCCTCTTCATCAGCTCCTGCGGCTTAGGTGGCGACGCAGAAGCGGCAACGGGACATTGGACATCACAGCGATGCCCTGGAGAAACATGCTGTCGCCCAGCCTAACCCAGCTCTCGCTGCGGCTCCGGTGCAAAAGGTCACATCTCTCGGTCACATCTCTTTTTCTCCTGGGGGGGTCGGCCGGGGGGACGCTCGCGGAGACAAAGAGATCAAATGGAGCTCACTCTAGGAGAGTTATTCGTCTCTATCTCCGCGCATTGGAAACGGGAGAGAAGAGATCCGGACCGTTTGCGGCAGTTAGAGGGACATGGGCTGGCGGCTGATCTCTTTCTCTCTTCTCTTTCTCTCTTTCTCTTCTCTTTCTCTCCGATCTCTTTTCTCTTTTCTCCGTGCATTGGAAACGCGCCCTTAGTGCGACACGCCATTGTGGCAGTGTGACTTGTGTGACGGTGGAATGCTGGCTACCCCTCCCATTGAACCACCACGTAAGGGACATTTGACTTTGCGGCGTGCCTGGTGGGAGTTGAGTTGTCATTTTAACGCGAAATGCCTTATCTCTGCGCCGCGCTTGCGCCTGCGCGCCCGAGCTGCTGGCACCCACGGTGACCGGCAGTCTGCCAGGCACGCGAACGGTTCCGCTGTGTGCGATGGGCCTTTCAAGTGCTGCCTAACAACACCCACAACGCGGGATGCAGAGTTCTCCGCTGCGGTACACTCTACGCATGGAGCCCAGTTTTCTCAACATCATCTTACACAGCCTCCCCCTCCACATGAATCTCCACCCAGCCAGCGCTGGCAGCTTGCGTAGACCTCACACAACACGCACAGCGGGCAGCCTGGCCCCCCTGCCGTTTGCAGAGGTGATATTTGGATGTCGGCATCCTGCAAGCATGTGCACACGCCAACTTCTAAAACACATATTGGCAAATCTCAGCAAGAGTTGAGAACTTGGCAGGGGGTTCACAGTGAGTTCCCTAGCCAGTGACGCAAGGCTGGAGAGTTGCATTGAGTTGGATGGTGGTCAGATTGGCATCAGCAGAGTGAGCAGCATGGGGGAGGTTTAGCCCACCTTTATGGAGCTTAATTAGCAAATGAATGATGCAGTTGCCCCTGCTATGCTCATGCCGTGGTCTCCTCCTAGTTTCAGAGCCCCTGAGCCTAGTTTCGTCGCCTCAGAGCCAGCGCATGTGGGTTATTATGTTGGACATGAGGTCGGGCTCCTCGCACATCGCGCACTATCCATCGCGTTAAACAGAGACTCAGTGGTACTGGGTCAACGTACATCAAGTCCGCAGGCTCGGTAGGGTCGGATACCCGGCAACATGCCCGACCAGCTCAGCGTGTGGCTCAGCGCGGCCTCATTCCGACGCTTCAATCCGCGTGTAAATCCGTGCAGAAATAAGTCCGGAAAAGCCGTTGTCCCTTATCGTTAGGGGGGTTGGTGGTTCAATGGGAGGGGTAGCCTGCTACACTGGGTTCCCGCATCCCTACGAATCCTTACCCAACGCTGGAGCAGTCCAAGCTGACGTGCTGTGCTTGCAACCTGCTGCAGGGTTGAGGCTGCCAGCGGGCCGAGTTGCTACGACTTTGACGACGTGGCCGCACCGCAGCGATTTCAACGATTGCCCACACCGTGCAGTCTAAACGACATCTTCGACGGTATCCCCAACCGTTGATCCCAAAGGGTCAGGTGTTCCCAACATGGGGTTGGTTATCTCCATGCAAGTACTCTCTCAATACTGCACTGTTTTCGATAGCGTTCATCACATTGGCATTGGCGGTTAAGTCCGCGTAATCTGACCATCAGCGATAGCCATTGGAGTCTTTGCCCGCGTACTGCCACACGTGCCCGCGAACAAATCACAGAGGCGAGACGGGTCTCCTTGGCACGGTGAGCCGCATCGCTGTGGCCCCATCTACCTAGCGTAGTGAGCTGGTTGTGCACAAATGGAATGTCCGGCTGACACCCAACGCGATGTCTGCCGGGCGTGCAGGGCACCTAGACGGGGTGCTTGAAACATCTGGGCGTATTCGCTTTCGCCGAATACACCATCTGGGTCGGCGCACACTAAGGTAATACCGGGTTACACCCCCCCCCCTCCTCCACTGTGTCCTCCACCGTGTTGCACCCGCTGCACCCATAGAAAAACCGATACGTAATGTTTGTTCTTGACTCATTGGTGCATCTCTTGAAACAGATTGCACATTAAATAGCTCAGGCCTCAATCAGTTTGACACTTTCAAAGTTACATCATGTTTTCCAAGCAGAATCAGGGCCACGGGGCTGTGGGGTGGCAGTTGAGCTATGAAACTTTGCACACAGGTGGATGGCATGTAGGGCAGTGTAACTCTCGGAGGAGCCGAGTCCAAACTCGGTCATGGTGTGGAGTTGTTTGACTGACTGCATGGCCCTGGTCATGAGATCGGCGAAGGGAGTTGGGGGTCACAGACCAAAGCGAGCTTTTGGCTTATCTGAGTATGAGCGTTTGTAGCAATGTCTTAGAGGAGCTTAACCTAGTAAGTAGCATGCTGTAAGTCCAAATAATGGAGCTGTGGCATTGCCCTCCAGGTATGGGGAGGAGGTGGGCTCAGTGCCACATTCCCGCAACCGCTCTCCGATCCGACTGCCGCTGTCGACGCGCATGCTCGCGTAGAGCAGCCTAAGTGACGCGGGCGGTCGTAGCGATGACTGCATGCTCCGCAACGGCTCAAATTTGAATCACCAATTTTGATGCTTTGCTGTGCACGACCTAGTGAGTGTTAAACTATTCTGGATGGGTGAAAGGTAGCTGGCCGGGTTGGCTACATTGTGAATCATCTAGCATAACATTTGACGCAATGAGTGCAGAGTTACAGCCGTCCGACTGCCAAGGGTCAGTTTCCTGACATTTTCTGTTAGTTGGGAACACCTGAATCCGGGGCCTGATGTGCTCAACAAGCACAGGCATCAGGTTCTACGACCGCGACGTGTCTGCCTTGCACTTGCCCTGGCCAATGCCCCATAACTATGATAGTGTTGACACGTGTGTACACGTGTGGGCACATATGTAGCGCCACATGTTGCTGCAGTGGCAGGTGGCAGGTGGCCTGCGTAAAGGTCATTGATCTCACACCCACCAATGCGTTTGCAGGCTCGCGTACTATACTGACAGATACCACATTGGATGAAGTAATGCAAAGTATGTAAGGTTCCCAAATAGACATCTCTATGTCCATGTAGTAAATAGTATAGACTAGAGATAGTAAATAGTGTAGACTAGTCGACTATTTCGTCACCAAATCAGCTCATTTCAGTCGCAACGGGGCGTACATTAGCTCGCCAAACACGTCGTGCTAGTCTTAAGAGCAGTCAGTATCATTTGCAATTCTGTTGATCTGCCGGCCAAAAAATTGCCCACTTCCTTATCGACGAACTCCGATGGCTGCAGCTGCTGGCCCATCGGGCGGCACGCAGCCAAAGAGGAAGCTGGGAGCATTACAATTGCAGACAAAGCTTCGAGAGCAAGCGCTTCTCATTTCAGGCTATGAGTTTTAAGGACAAAGCGTTTGCAAAGCCGTTTGCGGCGATTGTGACAAGTCCTATAGCTGCGTGAACATGTCTACCACAAATGAACACAAGTGCAAGCCAAAGCGACAGCGTGCGGACACGACACCAGATGGACCAGCAGCAGCAGCAGCCGCAGAGCTGCCTTTCCAGCGAATCGCGAAGTGCTGGAATGGTACGGCGACTCAACACTCGACTTTGACTCTATATACTCGATTTTGACTATATACATGTGCATATCAACTGCAACAATGATGACAACAAGTCTTCCCGTTGAAACTGCTAATAGCTCTGCAGTCGCCTAGGACAAGGTTTTTTTGCATGGAGCGACTAGACTATCTCTATTCTAGTCAAAAATAGTACTATTTCGACTAGTACTATATCTAGTCTATTTATAGTCTATTTTACGAACCTTAAAAGTATGCCATGACACAGGCCATGTAGCATGCATCAGTAGTGAGCTGGCCAGGTTTACATAGCGCATGATTGCTTGGATGCTAGCCGTGATGGACAGAGCTACACCGTGGGTTCGGTGATGGCCGCATGCTCTTTGACGCTCCGTATCGTTGACGCTGAGAATCGGTGATGTCATCGCCAAAGTGTATCAGTACGGTGAGCTACGGCACAAAAGTCAACCAATATTACATATCAGCAACACCAGCCATCCTGCAGAAAACACGATAATCTGTACAGCTTCCTTTATTTGATTCAGCCTCCTGCACCAATCATACTATCCCACTTATGCCATTGGCAGTCGATTTCACAACTACCATCACGCATCCAAAACCTGCAACATTCGAATTACATCCATCTCCAGACGCTGCTGCTCCTGTTGCACAGCTACTCGTCCTGGTGACCTATCTTGATCTGCAACCAAAGCGTCCAGGCAACATCACGTCAGGTACAATGTAGGTACCAATGTGGGTTGAGCTCAACCCCTAATCGGCCCCCAGTTGGCTCACTCAGCTCTGGTTGACAAGCCACATCGCACAGACCCAAATCCATAAAGTTCAGTGCCACTCACCAACGGGGTGGCAAACCACACAACGTTGTCATCAGCGATGCTGCCCACATACTTGTCCATGGTCTTGCTCTCCACAAAGTCATGGAAATCCATCCAGCTGCAACCACACCAGACACGACACTGCCCGTTACACCCACCACCAGCACCCGGCTACCTGCATGCTCCCCTGGCTCCCTGCCCTTGGCCTACCCTACCCTGCGTCCTGCCTCCCCGCCCCTGCCCTGCCTCCCAAGCCCTCCCCTGCATCCCAAATCCTGCCTCACTGCCTACTCCCGCTGACCTGTCCCATGTGGCGTAGGCCAGGAACTTGGTGTTGTCGGCCGCCACCTTCCTCAGGCTGAAGATGCGGTTGCCTGGCGCCTTGATGGCCTCCTCCGCCATGTCTGTCCACTTGTCCATGAACTCCTCACGCACCTTGGGTGACACCTGCATGCACCAGAGGCATCATGGCTGCTGTGGCTGGGCCAGAGGGGACATGGCTGGGCCAGGGGGGACATGGCTGGCAGACACCTGCCCAGGCTGCTAGGTTTGGCAAAGCTGTCATTTGTAAGGCTGGCTGCATGGCATGCTGGCAGCTGCATGTAATGTTGGTGCGGCTGATCTGCACATCTCCACATCCCCATACCAAGTGGATGGGCTGAGTTTGCTTGCAACTCACGATGTACACGACCAGCACATGGAACAGGTTGCTCTTCTTCATCAGCTTGCCCTGCAGCTGGGCGATCTGCGGGCAGGTGCGCCACAGGCATTCGCAAGGCAGCAGGGAGTGATGCAGAGAGCAGCAGTCCAGGCAGAGCCAGGAAGCAGCAGTGCCATCCCCTCCCTCACCCCCTTCACTCACTGCGGCGTCAGATGCATCCTGGGGCAGGCCATCCAGGGTGGCGATGCCCATCTCGTCGCGGCGGCTGCGGCGTGGCCGATCCTGCAACAGCAGCAGCACGGCAGGCATGGCAGATAAGTACAGCCGGACTGTTCATTGCAACTGCATTGGGCAGTGGGGTCTCAGCGGGATGCAGTGGTGCAGCTACACATGCTGTGGTGCTTGCACAGGGGAGCAACATCCGTCGCACACTGACCTTGCCCTTGCCCTTGGCGTCCTTGTGCTTTGGGCGGTACTCCTAACAGCAGCAGCAACAGCAGCGGCAGAGCGATGCAGTGACCACAGCACTGCAGCGGTAGCAGCAGCAGTGAAATGAGCAGCATGTAAGGTAGTGATCCTCCAACAGCACATGGCAGCTTCATCAGCCTCCATGCAGCACTGGGCAGCACTGGGTAGCTGTCAGCAGCATCTCACCCTACCCACCTTGGGGATGTACTTCCTGTACTCCTCAGGGATGTTCTTGTCCCAGTCCTGCGGCATCCCAGCCAAATCCAAATGAAAAATTCAGCCTATAATGGTTACCATGCAGCTATTGGCCTAGACCAGCACACCCACATCATCCTGGTCCTGCTCGGGCTGCTCGCCACCGCTGCTGCTGTCGTCATCATCGTCGTCATCGTCGTCGTCATCACGGCGGCGACGCTCCACAGTGTTCAGCTGCTGCAGGGCGCAAGGGGCCAGAACCATGACCAAGGCCATCTCTACATGCGTAAGCTCAACCAGTGTAGTGGCGAACATGGCAGAGCACAAGGCGGCAGGCACCACCCACTCCTGCCATGGCAAGCCCTGTACAGGGTGCACATACCTCGCCCTTGCCCTTCTTGCCCTTGCTCTTGGGTCGGTAGTCCTGCATTGGGCACCACAGCAGGCCCACGCTGCCTTTCGCGCCGGCCCATGTACCCTATGCTTGCACTGCTGCACCCCGAGCTCAGGGCCAGCAGGGCCCAGGGATGCATGCATGCAAGCTGTGCTGCATGCCTGGCAGCAGCCCATGCGCCAGGAATGCTGTGCTGCATGCCTGGCAGCAGCCCATGCGCCAGGAATGCTGTGCTGCATGCCTGGCAGCAGCCCATGCGCCAGGAATGCAATGCAACCGACAAGTCAATGCGGCGCAGCTACTGCCTAGGTGCCAGGATTGCAGGACCTACCTCTGGAATGTACTTGCGGGCATCATCAGGGATGTTCTTGTCCCAGTCCTGCAGCAGAACAGATGGCAGGTCAGTGACCAGGGCCTGTGGCACCACCTGACCCAGCAAGCCAAGCACAGCACCAGCATCAGCACCAGCACTGCAGTGACCAGGCAGCAACATCTATACCAGGATGGAGCCCACCTGGTCCTCCTCTGGCTGCTCAGGCTGCTCAGGCTGTTCACCCTTGCTGTCGTCATCGTCGCGGCGGCGGCGCTCCACACCCAACTGCACAGGCAGGTAGACCAAATAGGATAACCCATTGAGCAAAACCCGCCCGTCAGCCAGCCAGCCATTCGCTGACTATTCACGCCATGCACCTACCCTCTAGGGTCAAGGCCACCCTCATCTCGCCTGCATGCCTCCCTCAACCCCGCTGTGGACCCCTCCCACCTTGCCCTTGCAAGTCTTGACCTCAGCCCCGACGAAGACTCACCCCGCGTCGGTCCTGCTCATCCTCGATATCCTCAGACTCATCCTTCAGCAGCTCGAGCTCCCACCTCACCCCATGCTCGTCCGCAAACTGCAGGCCATGGCATCAGCCAGCGCACTAACATCTGGCACCTGGCACATCCCGTGCAAGGCCAGTGTGGCTCTAGGGGGAGGGGCAGGCACTGTATCAGGTGGTTGGGTAGGGTTAGCCGACCTTCACTGCTCAAGGGTGGTGTCTGGGACTGACCTTGGCAAAGTCCTGGAAGTGGTCTGAATGCAGGTGCTCGCCCAGGTCACGCATGCTGGACCACTCGCCTGCAGCACCAAACATTGCATGCTTGCATTGGGTACACAGCACCGCAATGCACACCAGCAGCAGCAGCAACACAATACAGCGCACCCTTTGCACTCCACAGCCAGGGTTTATGACCAAACCTTTCCAAGCTAAATGTGGGTTGTAGCCATAGCTGGGGCTGGGATCACAGCCTTACTCACTGTAGCCAATGTACATCAGGTTGTCCAGCTTGGTCTTCTTCAGGTCAAACACCAGCGGCTTCTCCTCCTTCTCCACGTCCTCCTCCAGATCCAGCCTGCAGCAGGAGCACAGCAGCTGCAGGGCATGGGACAGCCAGCCAGCCTGGCATGAGGGCAGAGCTAAACACAGATGGTGGCGGCTGGCATAAGCAGGCAAGCTCTGCCCCATCCACCCCAGGACCAGAACCGTGTGGTATCCTCACCCATGGGAGGGCCTGCATGGCAGGACCAGGAACACCGCCTGCCCTGATGCCAGGCGGGCTGTCACATTGTTACTCACCAGGCATCCTCAAAGTCCTCGCTCTCTGAAGGGGGCACAATGAACTTGATTGCCACAAACGCAGGAGGGCCGCCGCTCTCCTTCCTGCTGCCAGGGTCACAGTACCACAATGTGGCAGGTTCACGAGCATTGACAGCTGGTCGTGTCCTTGGCAAGCAGCGAAGTGGAAGGAAACTGCAGGGGAAGTGGAGGGTTGTGGCTCAGCGTACCTGTCCTTCTTGCGGCCCAGCATGGACGCTGCCGAGTCGATCAGGGCTTTTAGGCTTGAGGCGGAAGAGGTGCTCATCAAGCTGCCGACCAAACCTGCGGCCGGCGCGGGCGGGGAGGGAACGTGTCGGGGCGTGGCGACAACGTGCCGCGGCGCGCACGGGGGGCGAAAGGGGTAACGAGGGGTGCGGGACTCTCGCGCTGCGCGTTGCGGGCATCGATCTTCCAGAGAATGCAGGTGAAAGGGAAGAGGCATCTTTTCGCATCTTGGCATGATTACACACAGAGCCTCGGGCCACGTTTTGGCGTCTCCTACTGCCCCGCGATGGTTATGCATATGCGATTCGCAAGTTGAACCCCTTACCTTCCCGGTTAATGTCTTGCATCTCGTTGGGCGTCATGCGTGCTGCACTTGCGCACACCAGCAGTGCTGCCGCGAGCAGCAGAGCGAAGCGCGCCATATTGATCGGCGTGCCCTGGTGTATTTTGACAGGCCTGGCAGCAGGCTATGCCACTATAACTGTGTCCGCCAATTGCGAAGGTATGCCCCCGTGTCACTCTGTCACTCTCGCAGGACCGCGGTGTTCTGACCGTTTCTTCCCCAGAACGCCCAGTTTCTAGCCCAGATTGAACAGGCAGCACGCCCTAGCCAGCGGCTCTTCTGGATCCCAAAATACACTAAATAAACATAAAACTAACAGGAAAACCAGGAAAGAAACAGGAAAACCAGGACATCGAAGGCAACCAGCGGCACACTTAGTTAGGAAAATGCAGCGAAACAGACAGCGTAGACGTAATCGTAATGCCTCGGACAGTTAGGCTGACCGCCGCCAGCACCAAGTCAGGCTCAGCGGAACATGCAGGCCAACGGTGCAGCGCACTGGGCCCACAACCACAATAACATATGGAGCGCAAAGAAGTGTAAGCTGCACACCTTGATGAGGGGTGTGGCCGCTGCGGGGTTCAATTAATTCTCCCGGTAAGTGGCTACCCCATGGGGGTAGCCACCGTCACCCCCCACAGGGTAGGTTGCGCCAACCGACCAACCGCTGCCCGCCCAGCTCCTCCTGCCAACGCGGTCTGCGCTGCAACCCACGTATCAAGTCTAATCTCCGTGCTCCGCAGCCATGCTTTTCACGGGCATATTTTGCCTGCTCGCTGGCCTGGCATCAGCATCGACAGCCGCAGTGACTACCATCGTTGCAGCACCAACGGAAGCAGAGCAAGCGGATGCAGCACCAGCCTCAGGAGCTAGGTCAGCGCAGTAAGACTGCAGTGCAGAGCGTAGTAGGCGCAGAACCTGATTCTGCAACCATAGCACCTCGCACATCAAGCCTCGCACCCCGCACCTTGCATTTCGGCCCATGTCTAACATGCCCACCTCTCGGCTGGTGCTCTGCAGGACAGTAGCGCAAGAGCCAAAAGGTGCAGCCAAGGGAAGCAGCTAGGCAGCGCAACAAGGAGCAGCAAGGAGCAGCAAGGAGCATCAGAAGCAGCATCATTGAGCGGCAACATTGAGCCGCCACCCTTCTCCACCACCCCCCTCGCCCCACATCCACCCCAGTTTCCCCCGCACACACCCCACCCTGCAGATAGTCAGTGCTTTGCTTTTGCAGCTGTGTGGTTAAATATGCCTGGACCTTACCACATGCATGAACTTCTTTGCCCACAACCACCACACTCACCTTCACTCTCGCCCTCTTCCGCTACAATTCAACACCCTCTACCTATCTTGCAGCCTGGAGTAAGCCCTCCCACCCTTCCCCCAAGCACCACCACCACCACCACCTCCCAAGCCCCTCCCCTCCCCTCCCCAGACCCTCCCCTCCCCAGACCCTCCCCTCCCCTCCCCTCCCCTCCCCTCCCCTCCCCTCCCCTCCCCTCCCCTCCCCTCCCCTCCCCTCCCCTCCCCTCCCCTCCCCTCCCCTCCCCTCCCCTCCCCTCCCCTCCCCTCCCCTCCCCTCCCTCCCCTCCCCTCCCCTCCCCTCCCCTCCCCTCCCCTCCCCTCCCCTCCCCTCCCCTCCCCTCCCCTCCCCTCCCCTCCCCTCCCCTCCCCTCCCCTCCCCTCCCCTCCCCTCCCCTCCCCTCCCCTCCCCTCCCCTCCCCTCCCCTCCCCTCCCCTCCCCTCCCCTCCCCTCCCCTCCCCTCCCCTCCCCTCCCCTCCCCTCCCCTCCCCTCCCCTCCCCTCCCCTCCCCTCCCCTCCCCTCCAGTGGGACATGACATGGCAGGTTTGCACGTGCAAGGTGAATGTCTTGATGGCTTGGACGACATGCACTCCAGCAATAGCAGTGTAGGTCTGCAGTGCCAGACTGTAGTGGACAAACATGCAGCTAGGAGCAGCAGCTGGGAGGCGCTTGGAGCGACAGCCAGGACTTCAGGTGAGTGCACGTGCTGTTAGGGTGTCAGCCCAACCTGCGAAACTCTGGTCATGCATGTCCTGCCATGGCTTGGTGGTTGCTAACATGTCATGCATGTCCTTATTCATCTGCTTGCTGGCTGATGTTTGCTTGCAGTTGTCCATAGCTGGGGCAAGACAAGAGTAGCATGGCTTGGTGATTGCAAGCAAGGCGGCAGCTTGGAGCAGCCTGTTCCTTCCCCCAATGCAAGGATGCCCTTTGTTGGCTGCAGGTCTTATAAGCCCCTTGCCCCCTTCCCCCTTCCCTCCCCCTTTCCGCCACCGCCACTTCGACACACGCCATAGCCCTCTCCCTACCCTACCCAACAGCCCTTGGCATAACAGCCTAGAGTGGGCAGCCTGGAGCGGGCAGCCTAGAGCGGGCAGCCAGGAGCGGCAGCCAGGAGAGACACCCAAGAGTGGCAGAGCCCCCCTCCCATGAAGGCCAGCCATTGGGCGGGCAGCATGGAGCGGGCGCTAGTAGTAGCGGCCAGCCAACCCACTCTAGCCATGCCATGCCCACACACCACACTGACCAGCCATCCCTCCCCAAAGGGGAGAGCAGTATGAGAGCCAAGCCAAGCACATGGGGGGTCCGGTCCATACTTTATGTGCGACATGGCTTGGTGGTGGGGGTGGGGTGGGGTGGTCTCGTTGTTGTTGGTGGTGATGGTGGTGGTGATGGTGGTGGTTATGCCAATTGGTGTTACTTTGTTAACCCTTACCCGCCACAACACAGCCACCGCCCAGGCTGCAGTGCATGTGTTGCAGTGGATAAGCAGCAGCAGGTTGTAGTGCATAGACAACAGGTTCTATGTGTGTGGCAATGCAGCCTTGTATTAGCATTCAGCAGCATGGTTGTCCTAAGCTTCAATTCAGTTCCATACCACACATTGTGATTTGTAAGCAGTGAATGGTCAAGATGTAATGAAGAAAACGGTGGTGGTCATTAGCCGTGTATCCTCTTCTCAGATGATACCTACGCCCCTTGTATGGACAACACCACCACGCGGTGATGCGCTAAGGCCGCAAACGTGGTAGCCACCTGCTACATACCCCCTTTGCATGTATGCATCACGGTCATGCTTAGCAAGTGCAGGCTTGGCAGTGATCCACGCCCAATGTGTCACAGCCAGCTGGACTACGGATGGTACCTATAGTGGAGGCTCACCAGATCCAGCCACATGCTAGGGTGTGGTGCGCCACATGCCCCTTGTATGGACAACACCACCACGCGGTGATGCGCTAATGCTGCAAACGTGGTAGCCACCTGCTACATACCCCCTATGCATGTATGCATCACGGTCACGTCTATTGTCAAACGGCTAAAGCGGTGTAAGCCACATCATCATCAATAAAGAGCTACTACTCCAATCAGGAGTTAGGCACCTAGGGATGCGGAGGTAGAGGTGTGATGTAGAGGTCGGGACCGGGTGACTCTGGAATGAAGTCTAGTTAGGTCAGCTCTCAACGGTTAGGGATCACATAAGCGGTGGCGGAAAGGGGGAGGGAAGGGGGAAGGGGGCAAGGGGCTTATAAGACCTGCAGCCAACAAAGGGCATCCTTGCATTGGGGGAAGGAACAGGCTGCTCCAAGCTGCCGCCTTGCTTGCAATCACCAAGCCATGCTACTCTTGTCATGCCCCAGCTATGGACAACTGCAAGCAAACATCAGCCAGCAAGCAGATGAATAAGGACATGCATGACATGTTAGCAACCACCAAGCCATGGCAGGACATGCATGACCAGAGTTTCGCAGGTTGGGCTGACACCCTAACAGCACGTGCACTCACCTGAAGTCCTGGCTGTCGCTCCAAGCGCCTCCCAGCTGCTGCTCCTAGCTGCATGTTTGTCCACTACAGTCTGGCACTCTCAATGCTGTTGCTGACGTGCATGTCATCCAAGCCATCAAGACACGTTGCGCATGTGGGCTGCCAAACAGTTGTGACGCGGCAGTGGTGCCTGGCTGCCGCTGTGGGAGCAGGGGGGTGCTGCCAAACAGCAGTGAGGTGGCAGTGGTGCCAGGCAGTTGCGGTGCTGGCGCATGTGGGCTGCCAAACAGTTATGACGTGGCAGTGGTGCCTAACTGCCGCTGTGGGAGCAGGGGGGGGCTGCCAAACAGCTGTAAGGTGGCAGCGACGCCTGTCGAGTGCGGTGCTGGTGCATGGGGGCTGCCAAACAGCTGGGAGGAGGCAGTGAAGCCAGGCAGCTGCGACGCTTGCTGCCTGCTGCTACTGGGAATGCAGGTCTGCTGATTGTCACCTCCATCGCTGCCATCATTGCGACGTGGCGATGGTGACTACAACACTGGGCGCCTGCCTTGCTGACTTGCTGGCTACCTTGTTACCCTTCTGCTTGCGAAGTATGCACCTAGCTCCCATGGCAGACAATTCACCACTGCACATGCTGCCTGTACGCATCAATGATTGCTTGGGCTGCAGCACCACGCATGGCTGCATCTGTGTCTGCCAGCATGCTGATGAGCTTGTAGAGGGAAGGATACAACAACTCCACAACTGTTAGGATCTGGCTGAGATTCAACCCAGACGCTGTCAAATCGTTGCAGCCTTTCTTCACTCCAGTGCTGCTAAACACAAGGATTTTGGCGGAGCGGTGTGCAAACTGCATTTTGTCAGCGTAGCTGTGCATATGGCGCCGCTTCTTGTATATGCCATCGCTGTTAGGGGGACGAGCTCGCTGTGGGTTACAGCTGCATCGTGCGCTGACCTAGCTCCTGAGGGTGAAGGTGAGTGTGGTGGTTGTGGGCAAAGAAGTTCATGCATGTGGTAAGGTCCAGGCATATTTAACCACACAGCTGCAAAAGCAGAGCACTGACTATCTGCAGGGTGGGGTGTGTGCGGGGGAAACTGGGGTGGATGTGGGGCGAGGGGGGTGGTGGAGAAGGGTGGCGGCTCAATGTTGCCGCTCAATGATGCTGCTTCTGATGCTCCTTGCTGCTCCTTGCTGCTCCTTGTTGCGCTGCCTAGCTGCTTCCCTTGGCTGCACCTTTTGGCTCTTGCGCTACTGTCCTGCAGAGCACCAGCCGAGAGGTGGGCATGTTAGACATGGGCCGAAATGCAAGGTGCGGGGTGCGAGGCTTGATGTGCGAGGTGCTATGGTTGCAGAATCAGGTTCTGCGCCTACTACGCTCTGCACTGCAGTCTTACTGCGCTGACCTAGCTCCTGAGGCTGGTGCTGCATCCGCTTGCTCTGCTTCCGTTGGTGCTGCAACGATGGTAGTCACTGCGGCTGTCGATGCTGATGCCAGGCCAGCGAGCAGGCAAAATATGCCCGTGAAAAGCATGGCTGCGGAGCACGGAGATTAGATTTGATACGTGGGTTGCAGCGCAGACCGCGTTCGCAGGAGCAGCTGGGCGGGCAGCGGTTGGTCGGTTGGCGCAACCTACCCTGTGGGGGGTGACGGTGGCTACCCCCATGGGGTAGCCACTTACCGGGAGAATTAATTGCGGGGTTAGAGGCGGGCGCGGTTGTGCCTTCCGAAGTGGTGGAGGCGCGGCTCTACGACCAACTTGTGCTTTGGGTGGAGGCCTGCAGCAAGAGGGCGCTGCTCGCCAGCTTGCTGCTGGGCCTCATGGTGCGGGAATGCTTCACACGCGTCACTGTACTTGCGGATGGCCAGGAGCTCTTGGAGGCAATCCCTGCTGAGGACGCGCCCATCCCGGACTTTGCGGAGCGTAACCTGTTCCTGCAGCTCGGCCGCGGTGTGCCCCCTCCCGGGATACACTCTCAGCCCAGCGCTACTGTGGTGGCTGTGTTGGCCGCGTACCCGGACCTCAGCGACGAGCTCGACGCTGTACCTCGCTGTCAGCAAGACACCAACACCGTCGACGACGTGGGCCAGAAGCTGGAGACTAGCTTTGCCAACAGCCTCACCGAGCTGTTCAAGCGCAGAGTTGGGCAAACGGTGGCTCTGGCTGGAGCCAGGGTCATCGCTGGCTCACACGAGCACCAGCGCCGCTTTGGGCTGCCGTTGGGTGGCAGGCCAGCCTGGACTGAGCGTCAGCGCAGCTGGGTGGTGCGCAGTGTGCGGGGGAAGGAGGTGACCTGGCTAGAGCGTCAGGGTCAGGGTCAGGGTGGGGTGGTGCCCACTGAGGCCATGCGGTATGAGGTGGCCAGGCAGCGGAGGTTGCTGGGAGTGGGTCAGGGGGTGGTGGTCAACAAAGCCTGGCGGGGGAGGAAGGTCAACCGGGGCAGCCTGCTGCGCCATGCAGTGGACACCAGCAGGCAGTTGGAGGCTGCCCACGTCAGCTGGCAGCTGGACTGGGCAGACTGGCAGGCACTTGGGGGGCAGCCCAACTCCAGGCCCTACCGGCCCCCCTCCCCCTTTGCAATCACACCCAGCTGCAGCTGCAAGGCGCACCACATCAAGCTGGACACCCGGGCCATCTATGGCCTGATGCGGGCCGCTGGCATGCTGCCAGCGGACATCACCTCCTTGACCAAGTTTAGGAATGGTGTGGCCGGGCCCAGGGACAGTGAGGTGAGTAAGCCTTGAGTTGGGCAGCCTGGCATGTTGCTTGAGGCATATTGCTTGAGGCATGTTGCTTGAGGCTTATTGCTGGTAGATTATTGCTTGAGGCATGTTGTGTGACGGTGCGCTTATGCGTATCCGTAAACCACACTTTAGCAGAGTGACTGAGGAGGTCAATGGTGGGCTGCTACCAGCTCACCATTCGGGTTCGACTCCCGAGGGTCCCGTTCTAAACCTGGGCTCAGTTGCTGTGCGAGAGTGTGGATAGTAGAGACTGCGTTGGACATTTCTAAGTGGACATGCCGCTCACACTGTAAGATTAAAGGCAGCGGCTACGCCGTGACAAATGGTTTCCGACCGACGTCGGTACAGCAACATGACAGACAATCCAGGCAATGGCGGGCCATCCGCCGTAGTCGAACCCCCCAGCAACACACCTTCAGAGCCCGGCGGTGATACGCTAGATAAGCTCTTGGAAGCAGCTCGGACTAATCCAGTGCTTCGGGCGAAGTTCAACGCCGTTATTGAAACCTTCTCAGGTGGCTCTAAAGCCCCTGGTGACTCTCCTTCTGGCAATGACCCAGAGGATACCCCTGGTGGCGAGGTAGAAGAGGGCGAGATGGACGAACAACGACCTCGCAGGGTAGATCCAGCAGGCAGGGCAGGTGCCCCTGCGTCGACTGGACAGCCTGGTGCAGGTGCTGCAGGGCTAGATCGAGGCGCCCCTATGGGTCCTTCTCCTCTTAACCTGCCGTTTCCCTTGTCCTTGGGCTCCAGGTCTATACCTGGCCCAGATAAGTGGACTGATGCGTGCAGCAATAGTCATCGCAGAGCCTTAGCATTCTGCGACGACCTTGAGCGTCACTGCGAACGCTACCGCCTTGATGTTGCATCCACGCTGCCTGCTTTCTTGACTGGCGCAGCTCGCAACACTTGGTACCCATCCATCAAGGAGTCCTTTGCTGCCTTGTATGCTGATGTTCCTGACTGGCCTTACCTGCGTGCCGCCTTCTGCGAGTACACAGGAGACGACCTGCGTGACGACTGTAATGTCGCCCGTACTAAGCTGCTTGATGGTGCCATCAAGATGTCTGCAGGAATGCTCCTGGGCCAGTACATCACTGATTTCAGAAACAATCTGCTGTTTGCAGGAAATGACAGCATGTGTCAGCCTTTGCTGGCCATGGTGTTCACCAGGGGTCTCAGCTCTGCCTTACAGCCTGCTGTTCTCAAGGACCTGGCTGCATTTAAGAACCCCACTCTGTCTCAGGCTATGGAGGCTGCTAAGCAGGCTCAGCGCAATGTGGTCATGCTGTCCACCACCACACCCACTAAGGGTGCTGGTACCTCTGGTGTCCATGCTGTGCAGGCGTCCAGTGCCCTGGGAGGTGAGGCCCACCCCGGCAGGCGTGGCAATAAGCCCCCTGATTCTGGTGGTGTTGGCAAGAGGCCCAGACATGATGAGCTGTGGTCCAAGAAACCCCTGTTGCCTGGGCAGTATTGCTTCAAGTGCAACCATCCTGGCCACCTGACCAACCACCCCTGCCCCTTCCGCCACTTCACGGCTATTGAGGCCCGGCGCAGGTCTGGGTATCCTCACCCACCTGAGGGTGCCAAGAAGCCTGGCCAAGCCAAGTCCAAGCCTCCTTCTGAGTCTGGTGCTTCTGAGTCAGAGCATGAGCCTGAGCCCCAGCCCCCACCTAAGGCTGCTAAGTCTAGGGATCAGGGCATGCGCCGTGGTGTCCGCACAGCCCGTATTGGCATCAACCGCTAGGGTGTTGCCCAGCCAGCCAGCCAGGACTGTGCTGTGGATCAATCTGAACAACTGCTGCCTGATGCTGTTGTTGTAGGAGCTGATGATGATGTGAGTGTGCCCAAGGCCAACTCAACCATAGTTCCTTTGCCTGCCTGCCCTGTAGAGTCCCTGCCTGCCCTGTCAGCAAGACTGTGTAGTCCTGCTTTGAATGCCGTGCCATGTAAGACTGCTGCCCCTTCTGTGGCTCAGCCTCAACAGGCACATGTGCTGGGCATGGTTGGACGTGATGGCAAGGGGGCTTTGCTTGACTATGTCGACAAGTCCCTCACCCTGCGTACCCCTAAGGGCAGGCCAACATTACTACCTTCAGCGGTAAGCAAGAAGGGGTCAGTTAACTGTACAGTTGAGTCTCTACAAACTGTAAAACCTGTAAAAGAAGCCTTTGCTATCCCTTCTGGTTTCCTAGTGCCTGGCCCAGAGGTGGTATCTACCCCTCTGTCTGCCAAAACGGCTGCTAAGTGGCTCAAAGAAGGGGGCACAGGTGTGGTTGCACTGGTCTCCTATGAGAACCTGCAAGACCCACCTGGTGTTCCCCCTGAGCAGGCTGCACAATTAAAGAGCCTCCTTATGGAGTTCTCTGATGTGTTTGAGCCTATCACTGGGTTGCCTCCTGCACGTGATGTAGGGCATTCTATACCCCTGCAGGGTGGTGCTAAACCTCCTGCCAGGCCCAGTTATAGGATGAGCCAGCCAGAGCAGGAAGAAGTGAAGAAACAGGTTACTGACATGTTGTCCAAAGGGCTGATAGAGCCTAGCTCCTCCCCATTTGCAGCACCAGTTCTTTTTGTAAAGAAGAAGTCAGGGGAGCTACGCATGTGCGTAGACTACCGCCAGCTTAATAAGCTCACTATACGTGATCAGTACCCCCTACCCAGAATTGATGATTTATTTGATAAATTGTCAGGTATGACTGTATTTTCCTCCCTGGATCTCCAGGCTGGCTATCATCAAATCAGGATACCTGATGAGGACATTCCTAAAACTGCGTTTAGGACGCCCATGGGACACTACCAGTATAAAGTGTTATGCTTTGGTTTAACCAATGCTCCCGCTACGTTTCAACGGGCAATGAACCAGGCGTTTGCCACGGTGATTGACCGGTGTGCTCTGGTATATCTTGATGACATTTTAATCATGTCCAAGTCTATCCAGGAACACCTGTCACACCTGCGTGAAATATTCAGTTTGTTAAGAAAGCATAAGTATTTTGCTAAACTATCAAAATGTGAATTTATGAAAGAGTCTTTACCTTTCCTGGGGCACATCATCTCTAAAGATGGTGTAGCTGTAGACCCCAGCAAGGTGACTGCAATCAAAGACTGGCCTGTTCCTACGAACTTGACAGCTCTGCAGTCATTCCTTGGCATGGCTAATTATGTACGTAAATTTGTGCGTAATTTTAGTTCCATTGCTGTTCCACTTACAAATCTAACTGGCCCTGAAGGCAAGACATTTAACTGGGCACAATGGCCCAAACCCCAGTTAGATGCTTTCAATGCTCTAAAGCAGGCCATTATCCAGGTGCCTATGCTCCGCTTGCCTGATATAACCAAGCCCTTTGAAGTCTACTGTGACGCCTCACTATTAGGTGTTGGCGCAGTATTGACACAAGCTGGTTACCCCCTGGCATACTATTCACGAAAGCTGTCAAAAGCTGAAATGAATTATACCACTGGGGAACAGGAAACTTTGGCTATTATTGCTGCGTGTACACAGTGGCGGTGCTACCTTGAAGGAGTGCCATTCACCCTGTTTACTGATCACCGCCCTCTAGAGGCCCTACCTACGCAGTCTACACTGTCCCGTAGGCAGAGCCGCTGGTTGGAGTTCTTATCCCGATTTAATTACACCATTAAATACCTACCTGGCAACACTAATCCTGCCGATCCACTGTCACGTATTCCAGTAACTTCAGCGACGGCTAAGACTGATACTGACAAAATCCTGGTGACGACCAGGCAGCAGAAGCGGAGATTACAGGAGGGGGAGGACGTCGGTGCGGGTACACCGTTGAGCAGCGGCAGCGGGGGCAGCGAACAGCAGCCTGCCGCTGGATCAGACCCTGACCATGATGCTGACTCTGATGATGCTCTAAAGCCATCAGAGCCTAAGCGGTTAAGGTGGGCTGACCCGGTCTCTAATGACTGTGAGGCACAGATCCCTGAGTGTCCTGGTCACCCTTCTCAGGTCACAGATTGGCTAGTTAGTGCCTATAGCACTGACCCCGCCTTTGCTGAGCCGAATGAGGAGTGGGAAATGACCCAGGAGGGACTGTGGCGACACCTTGATAAAGGTACTATTATAGTTCCTAATGATATCCAGCTACGAGAGCATATCTTGCACGAAATGCATGATGCTAAGTATGCTGGCCATGTGGGCATCACCAAAACCCTTGAACGTGTGCGTAGGGTGTTCTGGTGGAAAACCATGCGTGCTGACGTTAGACACTACGTGACTAACTGTGATGCATGCCAACGCAACAAAGCGTCACGCCAGGTACCTGGTGGGCTGCTAAATCCCTTGTCTATACCTGGGTATCGCTGGGAATCTGTCACCATGGATTTGGTGGTTAAGCTTCCAGTCGGTGTACATGGCTATGATTCTATCTGTGTGGTTGTGGATCGTCTATCAAAGATGGTTCACCTAATCCCATGCATTGAAGCCATGGATGCTAAAGAATTTGCCGAATTATATATTGACCATGTATTTAAATACCATGGCCTTTCTAAAGTGACCATCTCTGATCGTGGTGCTACCTTTAACAACCAGTTCTGGATTGAGGTCAGAAAGCTGATTGGGGTAGACCCTGCTTTCAGCACTGCGTATCACCCTCAGTCAGATGGTCAGACTGAACGTACAAATCAAATCGTGGAAGAAATGCTTAGACATTATATCCTACCTACTCAAGAAGATTGGCCTAGGCATTTAGCCTTTGCCGAGTTTGCTATTAATAATTCATGGCAAGAGTCTATTCAGTCCACACCATTCCTGGTGAACTATGGACAGTCACCCATTACACCTGTGCTGCATAAGCTGCCCAGGCCGTGCCTATCTCCCTCCGCTGAGAGCTTTGCCAAGAAGTGGGAACATGAGGTAAAGCACGCTCAGGAGTGCATGCGGGTGGCTCAGGACCGCCAACAAAGGTATGCGAATAAGCGTAGGCGTGATGTCACGTTCAGCTTGGGTGACAGCGTCCTGCTGAGCACCAAGAACCTGCGCAATGCACCAGGCAGAGCACGTAAGTTCTTGCCTAGGTATGTAGGGCCTTTCAAGGTCACAGGCAAGCTAGGTGAGGCTGCCTACCGGTTGGAGTTACCTCCCACCATGAGCAGGTTACATCCTGTGTTCCATGTGTCACTTCTTAAGAAGTACACTGGCAGCCAGGGGTTTCACCCCCCTCCTGTAATGGAGTGGCTGGAAGATGCGCCTCACTATGAAGTGCATAGCCTGCTGAACCACAGGCAGGTACGTTTCAAGAAGCGCATGGAGTACCTGGTCAAGTGGACAGGCTACGATGATACCTACA
Organism: Haematococcus lacustris; assembly: GCA_030144725.1. NCBI lineage: Eukaryota > Viridiplantae > Chlorophyta > Chlorophyceae > Chlamydomonadales > Haematococcaceae > Haematococcus > Haematococcus lacustris. Next base: position 5,864,163 of record JASKMD010000030.1, on the reverse strand, counting down.
ACACCTGGGAGCCAGAGGCTATGCTGGCTGGTGCTCCCCAGATCTTGTCTAGGTACAAGGCTGTGCATAACCTGCCTTGATGTCAGTATGTCTAAGTGACCTATGTCACCTGGCCTGGTCCTATGACCATGGCCCCCATGCGGCACCTTATGGTGATGCATGTGTTTCTGTGGGTGGCTTGCGCCCTTATGGGTCAGCCTTCATGCTAGTGGTCTCTATAGACTGCGAGTCTCGGTGCTCTGGGTTGTCCCAGGTACCTTGGCGGAACGGATCTCTTAAGAGGGGGAGGAATGTGACGGTGCGCTTATGCGTATCCGTAAACCACACTTTAGCAGAGTGACTGAGGAGGTCAATGGTGGGCTGCTACCAGCTCACCATTCGGGTTCGACTCCCGAGGGTCCCGTTCTAAACCTGGGCTCAGTTGCTGTGCGAGAGTGTGGATAGTAGAGACTGCGTTGGACATTTCTAAGTGGACATGCCGCTCACACTGTAAGATTAAAGGCAGCGGCTACGCCGTGACATGTTGCTTGTGGCAACATTGACTGATGGTGTTTGGGTGGCTCCAAGTCACTGAGTCAGCGGAGGTGGCTGTGTCGGCTGTGTTGGGTTGCAGGTGGCCAACCGGTGGATCGCCTTACTTCCATCCAGCCTCCCGCCAGCCATCCAGCCATCCATCTGGCCAAACGACGGTCAGACCTTCGCGCAGGTGGTGCACACGGACGGAGTCACGGTCAGCTTGCTGTTCACGCGCCCCAAGCCAGCAGGGCCGCCCGCAAAGCTGCCTCGCATGGGCAAGCAGGAGGGCGCTGTCAACCCGCTGGCGCACCTGGACGCCGACTGGCTGGGCTGCGACCCAGGCAAGACCAACATGGCGACTGTGGCGCACGAGGAGCGATACCCCTCCGGCGCTGTGGAGTCCGTGTGGCAGCGCAGCCTGACTGCGGGGCACTACTACCGGCAGAGTGGCATCACGCAGCACGCCAAGACGTCCAAGGCCTGGATGGCCGGCATCCAGCCCGAACACGCTATGCTATCGCAAGTCACCAACTACACCGCCTCGCTGCAGCGGTATTGGGAGTACGCCGCTATGACGATGGTGACCTGGCCCGCCAGGTGGGCCGAGCTGTCCAAGCCGCGCTGGTCCAACGCCAGATTCCGGATGTACGGACACAAGCAGAGCACCGTGGCCAAGTTCTGGGCTGAGGTGAGTAGGCCGTCCCCCTGCCAGTGTGTGTGCTAGTGTGTGTGCTCACAATGTGTGCTTGTCTTTGCCATGGCTGGACCTGAGCTCACAATGTGTCTCTCCTTGTGTGCCTTGGCTGCTGACTGTGAGGGGTGCCATGGTACGCTGCAACTCAGCTGCCACAGGTCGCCCCCTGGCCCTGGCCTATGGGGCAGCAGGCTTCAGCGGCAGCGGCAGCATTGGCAGCAAGGGTGTGCCTGTCAAGCAGATGCTACGGGAAGCATGCAAGCAGTTCCCTGGGCGTGTGGTGCTGGTGCACGAGTTCCGTACCAGTCGGGTCAGCTCTGCCCGCACCAATGTGGTGGCAGGCCAGGCAGAGGCCTTCAGGTGAGAGACCCCAGGTGCATGTGCAGTGTAGGAGTGGAGTCATTACATAGCTATGAAATAGCCTCACACACCAACCCTTGACTGTGCCCTGCACCGTTTAGACCAGTCATGGCTTGACTTGACACTTGGAATGGCCAGGAAAGATCTTTCACATGAGCATTGATCCATGTTGCCTTGCAGGTGGCTGCGCCCGGTGCGCAGCATGGCGACGCGATCCCGGATCCGGGGCTTGATGTGCTCAACAAGCATTGGCATCAGGTTCTACGACCGGGACGTGTCAGCCGCGCTGAACATCCGCCGCATTGCCGCCGGGCCGGGCCGCCCCCGCGAGCTCAGCAGCTGGTGGGGCCGCCCCGCCATGCCTAACCCAGGCAGACCAGGCCAGGAGTGGGTGTGCGTGCGCGACAGAGGCCTGCTGCGGAAGTGGCAGCGGCGGCACCAGCGGCAGCGATAGCGACATGTGTGACATGCCATGAGCCAAAAAAACAAACAATTCGATTGCCCCTTACAAAGGGGATGTGTGTGCGATAGAGTGTGCATAGGGTAGGATAGGGCTCTATCGACTCCTAGGGTTAGGGACCTAGGTTAGGGACACACACCGGTCCCTCCTGTGGAAAAGTGTAGGGGCTCCACAGGAAGATAGGGATACAGGACGGCCTGACCGTTTCTTCGTTGCCAGGTACTGCAAGTGGCCCTCCCTAGTCTAATGCTATTGTAACGCTCTCGTTGTGGTAGGCGGAATGATGACGTGGACAACGCCCCTGCCGCCTTATTTGTGGTTTTTCAGTACGATTCCTAGCCCAGATTGTAAAGCTATGCAGCTCGCCTTCGCCAGTGGATCTTTTGCATTAACTGAACATTTCCCGCAGGCCGGATGACCGGGACTGGTTGGATGCCTGGCAGGAGATGCAACCTCATGTGCCAGCCCAACATGCTGACCCTGCAGTCCTGTCCTTCGCTGCTGACGGGCCCTGGGCAGCCCCATTGTGGCATTGTGGGCAGCCCCATTGTGGCGGGCAGCCCCCGATAGCACATCTCCCAGAGCCAGCAAACCTTTCCCTCCTTGCTGGTGTTGCCCCGGTAGTAGGATGCTGCTCCCTCTGCAGCCTGCTGTCGTTGTTGGCACAACTTCAGACGACTGCACACAACTGCAAATAAGACATGTTGGCCCCATTCTGGGCACAAGCGAGGCTATCCTGATGGTGCAGAGCCTGGCAACGCATCTGCCATGCCGTCTCCACCCCATCCTCCCCTTGGTGCGTACTACAACTACCCATGCTCTTGACTGCCTAGATACGCATGGGGCAGTGGATCTGCAACAGAGCACGCACTGGCCCAAGTGCCCTGACAGGTTTACTAGCCACACAAGACGCCCTTTGTGTGGGTGGCTAAACCTTGGCATGGCTGCTTGCAACCTGATGGGATGGCATGTGGTGGCAGTGTGAGGACAGCTATGTAGGACAGCTATGTCATCACACAGCGCGTAACTCACGGATCTCACAGTCGGCTGGGGAAACGCACCTTTCTGTTTCTTTCCCGGGTCCTTCTTGTGCTTCTTCTTAGCCATCACGCGATGCGGAGTGCGACGGGCGGTGGCCTATGCAAGCAACTTGGGTTTTCCGTGACAATATACGGTTGTGAATTCCACATCTCAGCCCACCACCTTCGAGGCCGAACTAGAAGCCAGGGACACAAACTCAGCTTTGAGCTGTAGAGCAGGCTAGCCCGAGCGCGGTGTCCTGCGGTGGTCTATGCGACAATCTTACCCATGCTAACATTTCACCAGGCGCGTCACAGCCGATCTTTTGACCACGCCACCTATTGTAAGCAGGTTCCACACCTAGCATGTAACTAGGCTATGAGTACACGCCCCCGGGTGGCGCACACTATTCAATGCTTAAGATTACAAGCCCCATGTATAAAAAGACCATGACGCCATGGTGGGGGATCGCATGAATCCCAGGCCCCACCCTGGGGCCCAAGTGGCAACATTGTTGAAATGATGCTCAAGCTGAGGCTATGGGTCGTCTAGGGTGTAGGTTGTGGATAGAACATTGCAAATCAAACGATCTGTGACTCCAAGATTTGCCGTGCAGTGCTGAGCCTGATTCTGGCCCGACTAAGAAGAGGTGCCAGGCGGCCGAAGCAGGGCCTTAGGGCTGCCTGTGCTTCTTGTCATACACGCCACTCAGCAGATCGTGCACCTCCCACTGTGCGGCTGTGTTCTCACTCCAATGGAAGCCCAGGCTGTCGAAGGGGGCCACCATGAGGGCGGTTACCTGCACACCACATGTCCATGCATTTGCATGGTAGGGCCCAGTCAAATGCATCAAGCTGCACAGCACCTGACAAGCCAGATGCCCCAGTACACATGACAGCCAACCTGCTGTGCATGCTGTGCGCTGCCTCTTGTGACCATCACTCAGCAGATCACACCTCAATGGTCAGCCAGCAAGCTGCTCATAGTGGATAGTGACTCTGACGGCAGTCCCTGTGCAACTATGTGCTGTCCTTGTCCCGCTTGCCTTACGTTGTGCTTGCATTGCATATGTATCTGGCAAGTATCTGGAGCCGATTGATCCAGCCCAAAGCTGTCAGCTTAGGGTAGGCAACCACTGCCAGTTTGCCACTTTGCTGCTGTTTGCTTGCAGCATGTGCATGCACGCCCCCCATGTGCATGGCACCAACCTTGAACTTGTAGCCTCCACTGGAGGTGCGTGGGAGCACGGTGACCTGCATGGTGCAAACGACCTCTGTGGCGTTGACCTTGATGAGCTTGATGAAGGTGGTGGAGGTGCGCTGGGTGTGGTGGGCATCAACCTCCTGCACGCACAACAGGTCGGAGCGAGGTGCAGGTCAAGCACAATGCAGGGCCAGATCAGGGTCAGGCGCAGATCGAGTCCTGGTGCACATGAGCGCATCTTTTTGGTATCACGTTGAGAACGGAGGTGCAGGCCAGGCACTGCACTCCGAGCAATGGCAGTCTAATGCCCTGCCCTTGTTGCTCGTGAGTTAAGCCAGCATGACCTAACAGCCTGGGCAGTAGTGCCAGCCATCGGTTGCTGCTGGTCGTGGTAAGGGCATCAGCCAGGTGCATGTTGGGTGCTGACACAGACCCTCCTATGGTGCGGCGCAGCGTGTGTGATCCAAGGGATGGAGGGCAGGGAGGGCCAACAGGGACAGGTGCATGCATGCCATGCTCTCACATGCAAGGCAGAGTGGAGATGACAACAGGTGAGAGAGCTTGGTAGGGTCAAGGCACATGTTGTCAGCACAGGGCTGTGCATGAACCACGTGACTTTGCTGCCACTGCCTTTCACAGCTTCACAGCAGCAGTTAACCATGATCATTTGATTGGCCTCTGCATCCACCGAGGGGAGCAGAAGAGGAGTTTAGAGGCTTAGCAGCTGCAGCTACAGCCATGAGGCCATTACCTGGGCTGGGCAGGTGCAGCCCTTGATGCATTCCACTAGAACAGTGCCCATGTGGGTGTAGCTCTGCAAGTAGCCAATGGCCACACCAGCAGAGGCGGCGGCAGGAGCTGCGGTGCCGGGCCTGGCAGGGAGCTGCTGGCGGCTAGACCTGCAGCAACACCCAGGTGCAACCCTGGCATGACCAAAGTATGACCCAGACACTAACAAGGTGTGACGCGAACGCCGGTGGCTAAGCATCATCAGGCATAGCAGGGCTCCCTGAGTGAAGAGTCCAGCGGGCTGAAGTAGCGGGCCCAGCCAGCCCTGCAATGCACCCTGCAACCTTGCAATTCACCCAACCCATGGCTAGCGTGTCTCAGCTTGGGTACTTGTCTGAGTGCCCTGTGGCTTATGTTTAGCCATCGCTGTCTGCAGCTTGTTCACACTGATACAGTACACCCAAGTAAAAACACGCAAAGGGTGACATAGCTCTTCAGTTGCTTCGCTGCCAGGGTTGTGTACAGGTCTAAGCCCAGCACAAGTCTCAATAATTGGGAAGACATGCCATGGCTAGCGTGTTCCAACTTGGGTGCTTGTCTGAGTTCCCTGTAGTTCAGACCCTGGCGCTGTATCCTCACAGCCTGTGGTTGGCTAGCAGCTTACATGTCGCCTAGGATGCTCGTCAGATTTAGGCTCCAGGTCAGGATGGAGCCAGCTGTGGTGCTGACATACCTGCAGGTAGACAGGCAGGCAGGCAGCCAGGCAGGGAGGGGAGTCTGCAGCCACGTCACTGTGGCCTGAAAGGCTGATTGAGGCGGTGGACATGATAAATGGCATATCAATAGCAGCCAGGTGTGATGATGTGAGGCAGCCAGCCAGCCAGGGGAGTGAAGCCAGCCAGGTCAAGCTCAGATGCGTTGTGCCAAGGCAGCCAGATGGCTAGCCAGTTAGGCCTTATTCCATCAAGACAGGGCTTCATAATGTTTGGCAAAGCAGTGGTACTTTGTCCAGAGATTCCACCTCCTCCACTGGACTTGCGCACCCTATCTTGCGCTTCTCAGCGGTGCCCTCGTTCACCAGCTGCCAGCCAGTGGAGCGCTCGGCCTGCACCGCTTGGCCTAGCCCTTCCTCCACCAGGCACAACTGACTGCTCTCCTCCCAGTTGCCTGCAGGATAGGCAGTGAACAGGCCATCTTGGCATGAAGCAACTCCTGTTTTCATTGATGACTGAGAGCTGCAAACGCATAGTGCCTTTGGTGAAGGGATATAGCCTCACATCTTCACAGCCTGCAAGACAGCTTGTCCTGCGCAGGGTGTCAAAGCTTGAATGGCTCTTCTCCTTATGCTGCAACCCACTGAGCCTGCAGGGCAGCCAAGATGCTGAGGACACAACCTAGGTGACCCACTGAACTAGCCAGGTTGCGATGCTGGTTTCTCGTCAACATGTCTACTGTGCTGAGCAGAGCAGGCCCAGCCTCAGTCATTGCTCCAGGATGGGGCAAATCACTGGACAGTCCATGTTTCATTCCCAACACCGCAATCACGCATCACATGTCCTCAATAAGACAGCTACATGGCTTAATCCATTGCATCAAGATGTGTTGAAACAATTGCTGCATGACTCGCTCCTGCACTGCTTTACCGTCGGCACTGCCTGCCAGGCCTCACAGGAATGAGTAACCAGAGAGTGGACAGTTTAGACAAGAGGCTGCACACCCCATGATGCGAGGGGGAGCAGGCTGTCCATGCTGGCTGGTGGCTCACCTGGGTGCAAGGGAGGTGGCAGCGGGCGCCAGATCAGCTCCGCATCCGTACGTGCCAGCGGCGTCAGGGCCAGGTCCACCGCTGTCTGCAGCACCAGCCACATGAACATGTCCAGCAGAGCCCTGCAGGTACCCAGTGCGAGGGGATGGGGCAGCATGCTGTGGCAGGTGTGGCAGGCGGGTAGGAGTAGCAACAGCAGCGGCGGACAGCTGGGCGTAAAGCATCTGGCATGAGGGGAGGGAATGGGCGGGTGCATCGGCGAGCGGCAGGCGTGTGTCAGACACCTGCCACTAATGCTGAAAAGCTAGAACATGTGCATGTGTGGGCGATCAGTGGAGTGAGAGCGTAAGAATGCTGCCCACCAGAGCAAAGGGACACCCAGACACCACTTGACAACGGTTGGGCACAGCAGTAGCTACCTCACCCTTGTGGTGTGTGCAGCTTGCTCAAGGGGCTGGTGCTGTGACTGCAGGCTGGCCTGGGAGCATACCTGTGGCCCACGTTGTTAGGGTGCACCATGTCAGGGGTCACGATGTCAATCCAGCCATGCGGTGTCATGGCTGGCTGCAGGTGCAGCTGGGCGCTCCTCCCCGCGAACCCAGCCTCTGCCTCGTGCCACCATGCAGCCCTCACTGACAAGCTGGGCACACTGTAGTACTGGGCAGCGACAGCAGTGCAGCAGGCATGCAAGGTGATAGGAAGCACATCATACGATTGGCAGCTGTGCACACCTACCCACTGCAGGGAAAGTGAACATGGAGATTGAAACATAGTCTGGCAGCACCCGGATGGTTGTGAAGCATGTTGTCAGGCAAGCTGGGCCCTGGGCATGGCGGTTACCATGAGCGAGTCGCTGTTGCCAATCGCTCTTGCCATATGTATGTGGGTAGAGGAGGTTGCAGTGGTGTCCATGCAGTACCATGCAGGTATAGGAGCTGGATGTGGCGTCCATGTGATGGTTGGACATGGTCATGCAGCTGGTGGTATTCTTTGGCCAGCTGGCATCGACACACAGGGTGGCCAGGGTGAGGATGCGATGCTGCGGGCCTGCTACAAGGTATCGTGCTGGCCCAGGGGTACAGGCCACTGGTGGTTCAAGGTGGTGCTGGTGGTCAAGCGCCGCACCAGCCGCGTCAGCTCAGCAGTGAATGGCCGCTAGCAGTGTGTGATCGCCAGCAGTGTGAGGGGCATCTAGATGACTGGCGGCAGGCTGAAAGCCCTCAGCAAAGAAGGTCCATCCAGCAAGGAGCCAGCAGCATGATGGGCCAGTCCGCAGCCTGATGTTGTGACTCAGTGTGGGCCCAAGCAGCCAGGCAGCCTCCTTGCAGCCAGGCAGCCACACAGCCAGCAGCCTCATAGCCTGGGCTAGCAAGGCCCAGCTGAGAGCTTGCATGGACCTACCTGCGCCACTAGTGCATGTTGGTCTTCAAATGAGTGGATGAAGGATGCCTTGCCGTGTTGGCTTGCATTCCAACATTGAGTCCAGCCAGGCCACTGCAAGCAGGGTTCGACACCGTGGCCAAAACACACTGCTTGGCAGAAGGCGGGATGCTGTTACACGCATGCAAGAGGCAGACACCACTGTGATGTACCTTGGCCTGCATTGTGCGCCATGATGCCAGAACTGCCAGGGGCCAGCAAGGGCCAGAGAAGTGGCTGACACACAGGTCGCATCCATGGCTGAACCCACTTGAACTTGCACCACACATGGCCGCCGCTGCAGCTGCAACACCTTGCGCATCAGCCGCTCGTATGCCAAGGTGACTGGCTGGTTGAAAAAAGCTTCATCCTGTGATGCGAGCAGATAGTCATGAGCTGCAGGTGTGGGGCTGGTTGCACACATACTGGAGAGCAGGAGCTTGCAGTGTAGCCGGAATGCACCCACTGTTACAAAGTCATTGGTGTTGAACTCCATGATGAGAAGGTCCACATTGGGATCCACCATGTGCTGCAGACACATGTTTGTAAAGCCAGAGCCCGTGGCTGGTGAGCAACCATTACGCATCTGCACAGCACCCCACGACAGTCACAGGCTTCTGAAAGGGAAGTGTGGGGTAGAACTGTGTTCCCAGCTCTAACACACAGGGCTAGTGACTAAGTAGCCTGCTTGGCAGCTGACCTTGACTCTTGCTCGGGGGAAGGCAGCTTGAAGGGCCACCTGTAGCATGGAGATGAAGTCGTCAGTGCCACGCGTCACAGCCCCTGCACGGCGAAGCACCAAGGATACCACATGAGCCAGCAATCACAGCACCCTGCTTTCCCTTGCCCCTCTCTGACCTGTGCCCCAGCTCACGCTGGTACCGATGGCGCCGACAGACACCTGGCGCCCCGCTTGCAAGTCCCTGACAAACCGCTTCATCCTCGGCTTCAAGCCAGCATTGACAACTGCGCGTCTGAGCTGAGCCGGCGTAGAGGAGAACTTGTAATCTAGCAACGGACCAAGCGTCTGAGACAGGGGCACGCCGGAGATTGTGATGGCAGCTAGATGCGACGTGTACTGCAACCATGGCCCCTCTAGCTGATCCGCAGATGGGCCCAATCGCTGTTGAAGCTGAGCTAGGGTAGGACCAGCGTTTACGCCAAGAGGTTGCAGGACACCGATAGTCAGTAAGAATTGGGTTACGACAGCTAGCAGTCGTGTCATCAAGTCATCACCGAGGACATCGCAGACGAAGCTGTCACATGCAACCTTTCGAACTTTTGCAAACAAGCTGGTACCATGCCGACGTCGGCGCCGATTCCGTAAAACTATCTCAAACTGCGCCTCCAGCTTCACAGGCGGGAAGAACGATCATACTCGAGCCTACCATTGTGATAGCAATGCCAATGCACGTATGCGGGTGACTCTGAATGCATCCATGTCAAGAACTCAGGATGGATGTGATGGCTTCAAAGGTTAGTGCAGCTAGCTCTGGCTTCTCGCTCTTGAATGACGCGTCAATGCCTGGCTGCCCCACCACTATCCGCAACTCCACAAGAACCTGGGCGCCTGCAGCACCAGCCACCCTCCCTGTCATGTACAAGGCTTCCTGCTGAGTGCCAGGCACCTGCACAGCAGACATACAGCTACGCTTACTCCGAGCCAGTCAATATGTATGAATGCAGACCAAGCTCCCATGACATCGCCTTGAACCCAGCTTGCCAGCCTGCAGCTGGCGTAGCGGGTGCAGATGCGTCCTTCATTACCTTATGAACAGACCATGCAAGGCGACCCCAGCCAACAGGTGGACGCACACGCATGGAGCTTGTTGCATGCACACAAACAGTGATGCTTGAACCTTGTTACGTTGTTTTGTCAAGCTACATTGTACAATAGCCTTGCAGCACGCTCCAGGATGGTGCTACCCCAGCTACTTACAGGTCTGTGGGCGAGGACAAACAGGTTGGCATTCGCCAGCTTGACCTTGGCAATCTCTGTGCTGGTGACCGTGATTGCGGTGAGCCTCTGATGCACTTCAGGCGGGAGCGTCTTCCAGGAGTTCAGGAAAGCAGCACCTGAGTGGTGGATCAAGGGGCTGGAGGGTGAGAAGCAGGGTGTCACAAGGCAGTGCGTTCCTACACACAGCAGTGCGCTGCATTTGGTGAGAAGTGACAAGGATTTTAAAACTCGGGTACTGATTGAAAGCAGAGCCCTGGGTTCAATGAGAGAATGATATTAAGACTCAGGGTGACAGCGTGGAGGTAAGCAGCATACTCAGGCTGGGAGGAGCAGGTGGCACAGCTGTTTTCAGCTGAGACACAGCACATCAGCACATGGCACACCCACCTTCAATGGCGCCTCCCTCCTCAAGCAGGGCACGCAGGGAGATGGTGTCTTGGAAGTACAACACCCCCAGCTGGTTTGTTTTCAGTGCGACCTACAAGCAATGCGACCCACAGACAAGCTTCACATGTCATGCCTCGGCTCCAATTCACTCTTTACAGCTTGCATGTTTGGCCCTGTTCATGTGTGCAGGGCTACTGTTACACAAGCAGGATAGTCTCTGGCTCTGCAGCACTGCATCTGAACTGCTGCCCTTGCCTGCCTCTCAGCTACTGTCCACCGACCAGCTGTCCTTCGCATGCTTAGTGCCACACGAGCAGGTCACCATGTCCACATGCACGCATCCATGCACACCTCTGCATGCTCATGCCATGCGCACACATCTCTTGCATCCTCTCCTCTAGCTTCCCTCATAGGCCCAGGCTATGGCGGGGTGGGGCCATGCCATGCAGCATACCTGGAGCCCGGGCGTAGGGGGGCCAGGGATGATCTTGGCAGAGTCGCACGTCAGCGGCACGACAGTGGAGCCTGTGGCTCCAGGGGCCAGGGTGTTGATGGTGACCGTCTGGGCAGCAATGGCAGCACGGTGCAGTCTGGGCTGTGTGGTAAGGGTAGCAGGGTAGGGGTGCAGCTGTTGCCACACAATGTGTGTTGCAGGCACACACCATCATCAACACCATTCCATCATCACCACCACATTCTGAGACTACATAGCACCCATTGAGGCACAGCAAGAGCAGAGTCTGGTCGACTCAGCAGGCAGCCCTGTGCGTGCTTGATGAAGAATGTGGGGTGAGCGTCACATGCAAGATGCAAGGGATCTGGGCTGGCTACTGCATGTGCCATCACATTGCACGAGGCAACCCAGGTGCCATTGACTGACAGGCAACACGCAGCAGTTTCCTGCTCCTACCTGATTAGAGGGCGACAAGCCAAAGCTGTTCTTGTTTGTCTGGAAAAGGAAGCCATCCAGGAATCCTGCAGGCAGTGTAGCTAGTCGCCACTGACATTCTTTGTTGCTCCAGACAGGTGCTGCCCAGGAACACACAACACCACCTCTGCTTGCATGCCTGACCATGCTCTGGCCCCTCCCCGCAGCAGCACTCACCCACTGTGTTGTTCACAATTGCCAGCTGGTAGCCGATGCCGCCTGCATGCCGCACCAACCGGCCTTGCAGGGTGACGCCCTTGACCTTATCATCCAGCAGGATAGGCAGGTCCGGGGGTGCTGGCGTGGAGGAGCCCAGGTCAATAGACCCCAACAGATCCTCAAAACCCTACAGCCACATGGGTGGAGCAGTGCATGGAGCTGCCGTGCTGCAGCAGCCATGCACGGAGGCTTGCTTTTGGACGGTTACAAGGCAGCTGCAGTCACACCTCGTGGCTGCTTGCCATGGCTGACCCCACATGCCATCTCCCCTTGCCACATCCCTGCCCTAAGGCAAGGCAGGTGCCTGGCCCACCTCTAGTCCCAGGCCCACACATAGGCTTGTCAGAGCTGTTGGCTGCTGCAAACATGGTCTGCCGCCAGCCACTGCAGGCCTAAACATTGCCTGCCTGCACGCTGACCCCTGCAGTGATGTCAGGCAAGGGCGGAGCCTCCACATGTGTGCGGCACTGAGCCACTGACCTCAGCCTTGGCAGGCGTTGAGTGTGGTGGAGGGGTGCCCGCATCCAGGTCCAGAAGGTCCCCTGTGGTGTTGGCTGCCTTGGTGGGTGCTGAGGCCGAGGCCGTGCCATCGCTGGCTGTCTGATTGACCATGCCTGGGCTGCCCTCCTGCTCGGAAGCAGCTCGCAACTGCAGCCATGAGGGAGGGTTAGTCGTTGCGTCAGGAGCAGCAAGTCATACAGCTGGCATGTACAGGGAAACATGCATGGCCAACAGGGAATGTGAGTGTTTGCATCAGGGCTGCTGTAATTGTCTGGAACACAGGAGTGCAGTCGGTCAGTGCACATCAGAAGCAAGGTGGATATTGTGCTTGCAGGTTTAGCACTTAGAACCTTGCACCAGACGAGCCCAGTCAGGCTCAAGAGCTGCTGTCCGCTGCCCTGTGTCACCTGAAGCCTGCTGGACTCCACCCACCGCACTGGGCTCTGGTGTCTTGAGCACCGCCAGCCGGGTTCTGGTGATGAAGGTCTCACTGGGCTTGTGGTACACTGATGCCAGGCTGCTAATCTGGCCCAGCAGCTTGTCAAGGAGTAGGGGGTCCAAGGCAGAGGTGTCGTCCATGATCACTGGCTTCTCACACAACACCACATCCTTGGCAGCCTGCACACCACAGCAAGGCCCTCACAACATCAGCTCAGTAGCAACTGGTGACAAAAACTGCGACAGCAAGGGTGGTGGCAGTTGTGGGGGTTGTAATGCAACTACCGCCAGACAACAAGGCCGCCACTGACTATGACTAGTCTGAAGCTAGTGGCAAGCAGCAGGGGTGGCCAGAGGAGAAGCCCCTGTAGCTAGAGCAGGTGAGCAGCAGCCCCTTTGGAATGCATGATCTGGAGCAGCACATCCAGCCTGGTTGGCTGCGCCTGGAACTGCCTTGAGCAGCCAGCCAGCTTGTCACAGCTTGCTCAACAGCTATTAAGGCATTGTAGGATGCCGCTCAGCCATCGAGGCAGTGAGGCAGTGAGGCGTGGTGCTGTAGGAGCATGCAGCATGGTGGCGTAAGCACCTCTGGGTCGGTTGAGAGCAGGCGCCAGTAGATGTAGGCCCTGTCCCGCAGGTCGGGGTTGTCAGTGTCATTGGTGGCACAACTCAGCACCAGGCTGATCATCTTCTGAGCCGCCTCGTTGGGCCGTTTCAAGAAAAGCTTCACAGTTGCGGTGAGCAGCTGTAGCTGCACCTGAACAGCCAGCAGCAAGGATTACACAGATAAGCACCTAAGTTGGGACAATTTGACACGGGGGGTGGCATAACTCATCACTTGCTTGGATGAAACGAATGCAACTCATATCCTTGGAGAGATCTAGAAGTCCTCTAGCTGCCGATGCCCCCGGCTTAGTATAATTCTCAAGGACTGGTGACTTATGACTTGGCCAGTGGGATACCCCCCCTAAAACCGGTTTCTCAAACTAAGTGCACCTATGTTGAGACACTCAAGTATAAACATTTTTTCAGGAGAAACTTGGTCCTGCCCTTTTCGGCACTGTATCACTATAGGTCCTAGCACCATCTGGCACCAAAAACTTACATAAAAGCTGTGTTGTGAGTCGAAAGTTAAAGCATCACGATGTGCACCCCCCTCTCCACGCAAGCCCCTCTGCCATATTGAGCTGCCCTCATGGAAAGCTGCTCTTTCAGCTCCTGCCTGTTGTAGAACTGGTCCACTACCCGATGATACAACGGAGGTTGCTCCTCCATTGAGCAACTAAAAGTTGCATCCATCATGTCGTTGGTCACATTTAGGCGCTTCCATGGTGCTAGAGTCGCCGTGCTCTTGCCAGCTTGGATGGAGGCTTTAGCAGCTGCCAGCAGCTGCTCCTTGTTGGGGGTGTATAAGCCTGTCCTGGCAAAGGCCCGCTTCAATGACTTCGTTTAGTATGGTATTATTTCTTAGTAATTCATACTATTAAATTCAATTTGATTCCATGGCTTCATTTGCTGCTCGGGCTTGCATCTCGGAAAAGGTGTGGCAGGCCCTTGCTCACACGGACCTCGCAGGCCCACTGCACTGCTCCAAGGAGGTCCAATCTGGTCACCCCCCTACCCTGCGCTTATACCCCCTTGACAATGCTGACCAGCTGCATCTCCTCTGCCTAAGTCAAAGCTGTCGGTCTCCCCCTTGTAGCAACCCACCCCCCATGTTGATAGAGTCGTTGAGGTTGGAGCGGGGGCCGCCATGCTGTTTTGCCACAGCACGCACAAAAGGGCGCGCAGCCCCCCTCTTGAACTTGGAGAGGGCCCGAGCGGCGGCTGCAAGCATGCTAGTCCTGTGGCGTGCCCCGTTAGAAGCTTTGCTAGACCACCTAGCGCGTGTGGCAGAAGCGGTGATCATCTGAGCAAGGGCCAGGGCCTGAGCTCTGCAAGTAGAAAGGCCACTTTTTGTTACATGCGAAAATTTCCGCCCAACATGGCAAGCGCTACCGCCGGACAGCCGCACACTTGACACAACGCACCGACTGCACCATCTTTGTTACTCACCAAGGTATCAGGAGCGTTGAGGAAGCTTCCTGAAACGCTCATGATGGTCGCGGCCGGGCCTTAACTCCGGATGGGGTTAAAACCGGCGGTCCCGGCAGTGTTGAGATCTCTCCTCCCACAATGCGCAAACATGACGCGGCCCGACAACCACCCTAGTAACCACCTAAGAACGCGATGCGCGGAAAAGAAACGGGGGCTTTCGGTAAAGAATCAAGAGAACACGAGAAACGGGGTGTCCCAACTTAGGTGCTTTACTGTGTAAGGGTCAGTCACAGGCAGTCAGGAACATCACCTGATCTCATAGAGGGCTGGGATAACTTTTCTTCTAATGACCAGCGGTCACAAAAACAGGCTGCATGGGGCCCTTCGGCTTAATTGCGGCTGCTAACTCGCTGCTCCAGATCCACCCTTAAGGCAAAGGGGTGAGAGGGTGTCACTCACTGCGCTGGTCTCCTCAGGGAAGGTCTCCAGAAAGCCCTCCAGCAACTCGGCAGCGTTATCAATGCGCTCCGCATACTCCCCAATGATCCACACCATGGACGCCTGCATGCCGGGCAGGGGCAGGGACAGCCAGCAGGGCAAGGCTGGCAGGGCAGCAAGATGTGACAGCACGCCAGGGAGAGCTGAGGGAGTGGTCCCAGACCCCGGCAGGCAGTCCAGCAGCCCAGTGTGTATGGTCCAGCCTGTCTGCAGCCACCATCACCGCCACCCACACCTCTTTCTCCCTTGGGCCATCCTCCGCTACCTCCCCTCATGTTCATCTTGAAGATGTGTGAGGTGGTGGCGGGGGCTGTCTAAAGCTGAGCATCAAACAGCCTACAGCTACAGCCCTCTCAATACCTTCACCGTTACTGGCTCGGTTCCTGTCCTCGAATTGTCCTCAACATTGTCCTCATGGCTGGCTCAACCACTGTCAGCATCACGGTGGACGTCTGTGCAGCTCACCACCGCTGGCAGGCAGCTCTCACCTTGGCCTCAGGCTCGTCCAGGGAGTCCAAGTTGTCGCACAGGGTTGAGATGATGGACTCATACTGGTTGGGGTAGCGCCGGAAGATGTCCTGCATGCCAGCCAGGTACGTCACTCCAGTCAAGAGACCGGGCTGAGCCTCACTGCTGGCTGCACGGCTGCTACTGTGCGGTAGATGAGCCAGCAGGGTCCATGACGCGGACCAACAACAGCCATGGAGCCATGGTGCTGTTGCCACTGCTGCTGACACCAGGCATGGCCCTGGTGCGAGCATTGCTAGCGTCGCAGGCTTAAAACCGCCACAGGATGGTGTATGTGACACTGGCAAGCAGGTGGAGGTGGGGCAAACAGCGTCACTATAATGAAACAGCATTGCACCCTGCCGCAGCCTACCAGAAGAAAACTGGCCAGACAGGTTGGGGCTGAGCAATTGCAGTCGTCAAGCACCCTCACAAGGCCTCCTAGTGCGTGTGTCCTCCCAGCACCAAATCAGGCAACCCGGCCTCATGTCACCTTGATAACGATGATGGCCTCTTGCACCACGTAGTTGACCTTAGTAGCGATCAGCTCCAGCAGCACGTTGATGCACTTCTCTGCCGCGCGCTCAATGCTGACTGCGCACCGCCCGATAGCTCGCACTGCCTGGTGATGGGCAGGGTACGGCGCAGGGCATGCTCATTAATAGCAGCCCATGGATAACGGCGAGCAGCTTGGCGCCAGCATAGTAGCTGGCAGTGGTGGGCTCACCTCCCTCCCTCCATGCTCTTCAAAGCGCAGCAGCCATGCCAGGCTGGCGGGTAGACAGGTTTGAAACCATCATCACCATGCTCTTTAAGCAGCAGGCTTTCCAGAAGGCGTTGCTGCAGCTGATGCTAGCAGTGTGTGACTGGGCAGAGATGATGCAGAGTTATGCCTAGGCCTTGCCGCTTCCTTGACAGCTGAGCTGTTTGTGCCACTGAATGGGCTCTGGCTCGCTGAGTGGCACACTCTATTCATTCCACTCAGCCTCAACCCATATCGAGGTAAGCCTAGACTGTTGTGACTGTGCCTCAGTCTCACTCCGGAAGTTGCCGTGCGCTGCTCACCTTGCGTACAAAGTCCACGTCCACCTCCTGTGCATACTCTTTGAACTCCAGCAGCACTTGATCAATGTTCTTGTCGCTGGCAAGGCGGATCATGATCTCTAGTTTCTCCATCTTGACGTAGATGGGGTCGTTGTACTTGCAGAAGAACACCTGCGGCAGCAGCGGCAGCAGCAGCGCCCGCAACCATGCACTGAGAAACGATGCCTCAGGTCAACAACATATGCATCATCACGCATCCTCGCTGCACAAGCACCTCACCTACTTGGCACCATAGAGGTAGGCACTTGGTGCTGTGCCCCCATGCACAGCCAAGGCACAGCTCATTGCAGGATGATGCTCAGCTTCAGACAGCCCCCACCATCACCTCACAGCTCAGTATGTTGGGCATGAGGGGAGGTTGCCAAAGATGGCCCAAGCGCATGGGAACTACCAAGGTGCTGCTAGCCTTCCTCACTCCCATCCTCCACCGGTCCCAGCGGTGCCCACCTTGACTTCGTTTGCCAAGATGGCAGGTCGCTTCTGTACAATGAGGTTGATGTTGCGCAGCGCCACATACTGCACCTCTGGCTCTGTGCCCAGCAGCGTGACCAGCGGCGGTGCCATCTTCTTGCTCCACGCCCGCACCTGGTCCTCATTGCCGACCAGGTCCATCATACGCATGAGGACCTTGACGGCAGACAGCACCACTGCGCTGTTCACGTGTTGCAGCCGTGGCATCACCCGCTCCACGATCCTCTCCACGTCCTTGGGGTTGCGGGTGTCAAATGCAGCCACCGAGTCTAGAATGCATACCTGCAGGGGAGGGAGTTGGGAGGCTGGATTGCTGAGTTGCTGAATGCTGGTGTGCAGGATATGCTGTAGTGGGGGTTCCGCTGTACGCCACATCCCTTGCGCTGGATTCCGTGATTTGACTCTGTGAAAATGATCCGTGACAACCTTGAGTTGCTTGGAGATGTCACAGACTCATCAAAGAATAGCACCTTGTGGCGACCAGCGTAGAGGCAGGATGGTGCTAGTGGATGAGTTTCACACCACCCATGGCCAGCAGCCCTGTGAGAGCTAACTAAGTAAACACATGGCCACCAGGCCTGCAGACTGGAAATCCCCAGCAGGGCAGGTGGACAACCGCCTGCTGCGCCCAGCATGGAGCCAGCAGCGTGACCTGTCTGTGCGGGGCCTGATGTGGTGCCTGGTAGTGTCCCCCCACATCCTGCCACAGCCCCCGTGCAGCAGCCAGGAAATTACACAGACAGCACCCTCAGAGCAAGGGCCCAGCACTCCCCTGGCAGGCAAGCGCAGCAAGCGCACCAAGGCTGAGCAGGCAGCTGAGTCCATCTAGCCTACCAAGGGCGAGAGCAAGGCTGGCAAAGCCAAGCCAGCACCACAGCCAGGCAGGTGGCTGGACAGGGACTGCAATGCAGCGCTGAACATGCAGCGCAGTGGGGAGGCCAAGTGGCGCCCGCTGCAGCTGTGCTGGTGGCCTGGCCTGCCAGCTCTGCCAGCCAAGGGCAAGGAGTATCCTGAGCTGGGGAACAAGCGGCTACGGGACCGACCACCCAAGGCCCAGCAGCAGCAGCAGCCCGCTGTGGCACAGTAATGTGCCCCCTCACTTGAGCTGTGATTAACTGACTTCAACGCATGTTTGTCATGCCAACTCAAACTATAGCCCTGTCACAGGGGTCAGGCAACACTGTTTTGTAGCGGTCCCTAGTGATCCACGCCAATGAAGGCCCTAGTGTTGCTGGATTGCTATTGATGCGTGTTGCTGTTGATGATTGCTGGAGATATCAGGAGACTGTATTGGACCCGACATCTGGGATTGCTGGAGCTACCACTATGTGCTTCAGACTGCCTAAGCTTACTGCATAGGCCAGCGACAGGGTGCTGGTTCAGGGGCTCTCTAGGTGCGCCCCTTTCTCACCGCTGGCAGTCTCACAACTGCTACACTGTGTCCCAACCCCACTGGGTACACCACCACTGTCACTGGCAGTGTTTAGCTATGTTGCACACCAGTGCACGGCGAGTGATGGTGTGGATGACGATGATGATGACGAGTAGCACAGCTGACAATCACAGTCGTCCACTGCTCATGCACCCACTGCTGTCACCCGGCACTAGCGCCCACCTGGCCCCACTCTGTGCATTCGTTCAGTGCTGTCAGCAGCCTGTGCAAGGTCTGTTCGTTCAACTGCAGCACATCACGCCCACCCAGCTCGCTGATCTCCTGCAGCGATGCTAAAGCGTTGGCGACCACCATGGGGTTGGCATCAGACAACATTTCCTGCATGGCATGGCAGGCAATCTAGTTGGCCTTCTGAGTCCTGCTGTGGACTTCGTGCTGTCCACCACAGCTGCCTAGCTGGCTCCGTGATGATGCTGGCATACCCCGTGCATCCCTTGTCTTGATTGAGTCCCAGGGCAAAGCCAACTGCCAGGCTATTGTCCTGATTGCATACCAGGCTCCAGCCGCTCCTTGGCTGCTTACCCGCAGGGTGCCTACAAAGCCATGGGTTTCCACTTGGAACTGGCTGATGTCAAACAGCTTGGCTACGCAGACAGCTGCTGTTTTGCGTACGTAAGGGTCTGTGTCCTGCAGCAGCAGTGCTGCCAGGAGCAATTTATGGCTCACACATGCTACTAGCTGGTACTCTGCAGCTTGCCAGCAATCAGCACCTTGAGGCCCATGCTGAGAGGGCCACAGAGGTACTCAGAGATCTTCTCCACGCGGATGCAGCCCATTGTGCGTAGTGCCAATGCACGTATCAGGGGGTTGTTGTCTTTTGCATCCTGCAAATCACCCCCGCATGGTGCTGATAAACCAAGCCACCCTTGTGTTTCAAGAATCAAATGCTCTTGTCTGCTAGTTTTTGGGTGGCTACTCCTGGGAGTGGTGCTCAACGCTGTTGCTGCTCACATTGACAAACGTGTTCACAGCCATGATGGCGAGGTCTGGCTGGGCCTTGGCGTAATTGATGAGATAGAGGTACACCAGCTTCTTCAGCTCCAGGTCGGCAGTTTGCATGCAGTTCACCACGTCGGGAAACAGCATCGAGACGTCCTTGCCCACTGTCATGGCTGCGATGACCTTCTTGACTGCATCCTTCTTCTTTATGTGTTCCAGGCTACGTAGCTCCTCTTTCAACTCGTGAATTTCACCTGCTCAGCAGGCAGAGGGATGCACATAGCGCGTTTAGTCTGCCATTTGAATCGCTAGAGCATCGTTGTTCCGCGTGATGATCGCTTCTTCAACATAAGTAGATCGCCAACCTTTCTTGGTGGTGCTGAAGTATTTCCCGTCAGCCATGGCAGCAATGGCCTTCGGTCTCGCAGACAGAAATGAGCGACACAATTGAACCTCAATAAAAAACAATGACACCCTCGCACCTGCCCGAATGTGTGTGTTGTGCGACGAGCCCAGTCAGCTCGCCCTGCTCACCATGCCTGGTCTGCAATGCCTAGCACGAAGTTCAGACTCAAACTTGCGACTCTTGGCGCTCCAGGAGCCGGGAAAAGCAGCATCCTGCGCTGGTGGACACTGATAAAGGCTGGCGGCAAAGCACTAAGCTACGTCGGACGACAGCCTGACGTCGCAACATGTCCACATTCCACGCCACATGTCCAGCACAGGTAGGTGGTTGTCTGGCTAACAACATCCTCACAAGCAGCAGCACATCAGCTTGGATCATGCAGCCCTCTTGTCCCTCACTAGGGCCTCCATTTGAGCCGGATCAGAGGTATACAGCCACGCTATAGGAGGTATAACATGCATCATCATGGATCATGCAGGCAGCAAGCTAACCGTACTGCTTTCCCCCTTGCTTTCACAGGCTGGTGTACAAGCCAACTGTAGGTATTGATTTCCATGAGTTGACATGTACTTTGCCCTGCAGCATAGAGGTCACCCTCCAGGTAAGATAGTGCCCGAGGCCCTGGCATAAGAAACAATCATCAGCGACTCTGTGCAGCTATACAGCCAGACAGCCAACCACTTCAAATGAAACGATGGCCTCAGGTTTGGGATACAGCGGGGACGCCCCAACCCTCTGCAGCTTCACTACGCCAATATCAAGTCAGTAGCAAAACTCCTTCACGTGCGATGCAACTCCTGCCAGGGTGTTGGCCTGTGGGCTAGTATCACATCATCCACGGGCCACCCTTGACAGCAGCAACGCCCATCCCTGTGGCACGTTCCTGAACTATGCTGGAAAGCTGGAAATGCTGGACAGGCTCAGATTTGCCTCATCAGCTAGGCTAAATGGTTGCGGGCCCAGTCACCGTTGCCCCGCCTAAACTCTGCTGCTTGGTGCAGCCTCTGCTTGGCTTTGGCAGCCGGTCGCTCACCAGCTTGAAGCCCTGGTGGTACTCCTTGCCAGGCAGAGCTGAGCGGTCCTTCTAAAAGCATATCTGCAGGGGGCGCTGCACACTCTCTCCACTGCACTGCAAGTCAAAGCATGGCCCTGTGTGCTCTGCGCAGGCAATGCATGCAGCCCAGGCTCTTGTATGTGTCCACGATGCAGCGCGACCCCAGGTGGGTAGGATGAGTAGGTCTGTACTGCTACTGTAGGTGGCAGCATGCAGGGTGCTGTTAGTTTTGATGAGGTGCCCAGTGGTCTTAGGAGAAAGTGCCGCCAGTGTAGGGTTTGTAGTCATCAAGGTGTGACCGAGAATGCTTTAGCTTGATTGGAGCAGCTGAGTGAGATTACCACAGGCAAACAAGTCGTTACATGTTGAATGGGTTTTCTTTGTCTGTTCTGCTACTGTACCTACAAAACCTCAGCCACCTGACTGTGCCTGTACCTCTCAATAACCCATGATTGACTGCTACATGCTGTTCTTGTGCACACAGCATGAGCATGACGGTCAGACCATGCACAAGAACAGCACCTTGGCCCTCACTAGGGCCTTCATTGGTGTGGACCACTGGACGTCACAGAGCCATGCTCTGCTGTAAGGTCCAGCTGCTGCCACGCCATGTGCTGCCGCCCTGCGTGCAGACGTTGACATGGCTGCATAACGCCCTGGTCGCCTTGTCAGAAGACTGGGGCCCAGCCAGTCCCTACCTGGCAATCATTGCCCACAGCGGCCATCAGCACCACCACATGGACAGCATGACAACAACACAGCCACCAGCTGCCGATTGGCATACATGCGAGCAAGCCATGCGAGCCACATTCACTGCGGCGACATGGTGGGTGCCTCCCCTACCCGCCATGCTGCGCCATGGATTGCACACAAGCCATGCCATGCCTGAACCTCAACAGAGGTAAACAGCCTTGCCTATGACTCTTCCTCCTAAGCAGAGTCCATCCCAGTGTCTGCTGCGCCGGCCACTGTGCCTAGGCTGCCTGCTGCGATTTGAGCAGTGCCTGCATCTGCAGCGTCTGAGCTGAGCGGTCTGTGCTGCTGGCTGGCTATCCATGTGCACGTGCAGGCATGCTGTGGACGGCATGACCGGTGTCGGCATGCAGAGCACCCTCCACCACATCGCATGCGACCTGGCAGGGGTCCCCCCGCGCCTGCGTGGCCTCCTGGAGGGTGTTGAGGGCCAGCCAGCTCCGTGCCCCATCCCTGAGGGGGGCCAACTGTGCAGCAGGGAGGGCCCAGCAGCAGCGGTGAGGCCAGCAAGGCTAGGACTTGGCCACAGGCACCGTGGCATCCTCTATGCTAGTGGGGAAGCACCACCTGGTGCCACGGCTGTCGGGCGGCAGCATGCAGGCGCAACAGCTGCAGCTGCGGCGGAGTCACAGGGTCCGGGGCAAGGTGTCAGGGAGTCACACCAGGCACCGGGGCCAGGTGATAAGGAGGTAAGGCCGGCACACCTTCCTTTAGCACCATGCAAGGTAGCACGGCAGCTGCTGCACCTGCCAGCAGTCTCTGGGGATGCTGGCATGCAGTGTCAGTCCGGCGCAGCTTTAGCTACAACTCAGCAGCCCAAGGCACCTGACCATGGACTTGGTACCAGCTCTGTCCAGCGGGAGTCGAATACCTGCTGGTGCATGATCCTGGCTGCAAGGTGGGGCTGCCTGGGAGGCAGTGCTAGGGTGTCTGCACTGACTCAGGGAACATGATGTTGCTGGAGTGTAAAGCTCTGACGCCAGGGCCTAGTCAGGTCACTTAATGGCAAGGAAGAAAGGAGATGGCAGGGAATTCGGCAGTGCCCCTGCATGCACACCTGGCATTAGGCATTGAATAAATTTGTTTGGTGGTGTCCTATGGGTGTGCAACCACGATTTTTATACCTATAATTCAAGAGCTAGTATTTGCATTCATCTGAAGCTTGCGTGCAAGTTTGTATAGGCACCTGGCCATCAATTGAGGGAGACCTAAATCCTGTAGAGTAGAAACCGGCAAAGCAGCACAACGGCAAAGGAGCCCAGCATTGCAAGCTACATGTCCCGCCGTCAATCTATAACGTGTTGCGCCAATGACAGTGCACTGGTCAACATAGCAGTTTTTAATGTCGGTTTAGCCCCGAGCAGGTACCCGATCCTGACAATGAGGCTGCATTCCGACCCAAAGGGTTGTGAAGGGTTGAAGGGTGAAGGCCAAACACACACCCTAAGTACCATGTAGCTGCCCATGCAGGTTTAATAATAAGCAAAGTGATCACGTTGCTCTCACAGCCTGTTGAGTCGTCACATCCACCTCTCTCATTGTGAGTTGAGCAGCTTAAGGGTGTAAGCATAGCCCAGGAAGGAGGCTGCGTCCATGAAAAATGCTCGTATCAGTGTGGGCTGCAGGCCGCGTGTGAAGCCGCGCAGCCCACACTCCCGCCACACCTGCCCCAGCACATGCCCACCACATAAATATCAGCAGTATGATTGTTGTAACACTGAGGAGGCAGGGTGGCAACAAGGATGAATAATGTTGTTGATTTACACTGATTGCCCTCCAGCCTGGTTTGGCTGCTGGTCACATCAGACAAACATGAATATGTGCATCTGTACAAAAGGAACGGGGGAGGCCGTAACCTCCATGCATCCATGCATGAAATCAATAGGGTCTGAGGTGGCATCATGAATCATATGTGCAACCCCTCCCTCAAACCAAATCCTGACCTCACTGTCCCTGTCTCAATGTCCCTCACTGTCACTGCCACTGTACCTCACTGTCACTGTCTCAATGTCCCTCACTCAGTGACTGCCTCGTCTTAGGCTTACCTGGTGGCCAAAATGCATCCAAGTGAGCCCAGGCGTGTGCTGCCTGCTGGTGGCCTGCATGCGGGACTTCACCACATCCAGCCCATAGATGGAGCACCAGGCTGAACAGCCAGCTGCCCCGCCTGCGCCACAGGCGGCAGCAGCAGCCCAGCTCAAGGCAGGGCAGCAAAAGCAGCAGCTTGAACACCGGGAGCATTGTCTCCGCCACGCGCAGGCAAACAGCACCAAGGAGGGCTTTGAGATGCCTCAGGGCCACAGTCAGTTGCCACATCCCCTACTAACTATCAAGCCGCAGCAGCGCTAAGGCAGTGGGCAGCAGCGAAACCCAGTCCGCCAGACCGCCCCTCTCCAACCCTGCCACCCTGCCCTGCCTCACTGAACCCACATCCTGGCAAGCGCTCACTCCAAGCCGCTAGCAGGCTCTCTCATCCCCCCCTTGCATGGAGTGGGTGCATGGAGTGCATGCATGCGTGCATGTGAGTACGCCCTGCTGACCTGCCAGCATGTGGGTGGAGGCTGCTGCCTGGTCTGGGTGCACCCCAGGGCCCTCCAGGGCGCTGACGTAGGCGTGGTAGGAGCCAAAGTAGACGCCAAAGGAGGGGACGTCGCGTAGCAGGGTCACAGTGAAGCCGCGGAACAGCCCTGCAGGCCAGTGGTGTCAGGCTCGCTGCTCCCGTCACAATGCTAGGATGCATGGTACCATGCAGGTGATCGATCCACCAAATGGATCACCGACTCATCATATGGTTTATCACCCCACCGTATGGGTAATCAAAGCACTATTAGGGTTGCCCTATCAACCTTACCCACTATGGCGGAGGGAGTTACCACCACCAACAACCCACCCCACTCCTTCCCAACCATGACTGGCCCTGTTGTGCGCAGCTTGCAGCAGCAAAGGTGGATGGAGGTGGGCCTAAGGAGCGTTAGCAGCCCACTGCAGGGTCTGGGCAGATGGCCTGACCTGCCTGAGCCGAAGGCAAGGAGTATCCTGAGCTGGGCTACAAGCGTCTGCATGATCATCCGCCCAATGCACAGCAGCGGCAGCGACAGCGGCAGCAGCAGCAGCAGCAGCAGCAGTAGCATGTGACACAGAAGAGTATGCCAGGAGCCCCTCACAGAGCTGTCATCAGCCTACACCAGTGCATCTGTGTCATGCCAACCCTAGGCTGCATGTGTTGGCACTTGTTGCCCGCTGGGTGGTATGGTTAGCGTGCTGGTAGTCTACTGCTGAACCTAATGACATCCCAGCTACAGCCTGGCATGTCTGACTTGCTGTCCTCATTCTTCCTCAGACTGAAGGTGCTGGTGACAAGCGGAGCTAGAGGTGGGGCTGGGTGTGGGTGCCGGCGGTGTTTGCTGGGTGCAGCTTGCTGCAGGTGTGAAGCAGCAGGCTGCAGCTAGGCTGTGGGAGCTGGCCATGGGCTGTTGGGGCAGCAGGGCTGAGCACAATCTGAGGACAGCTGCAGCTGTGAGACGCGTGGCCGCCGCCCTCTCCCTGTATGTCGCCCTCCAGACATCTTCCTGACTGTACCGCTCTCCTCACCCTGACCCAGCACCTGACCTGCCCGGCCCCACCTGCCACCCCCTCCTGGCGCACGATGTGCCTCACCATAGCCCCTGTAGCCAGGTAGTGGGGCGAGGTGGAGCTCACCGTCTGCAGCTGCACCCTCAGCTTCACCAGCTCGATGGGGCTCCAGAACAGAACCTGGGCGCAGGCAGAGCAGGCTGGTGGGTGAGGAGGAGCCAGGCTGCGAGCAGCACCAACACCACCAGCCAAAACCAGTAACACCAGCACCTCCAGCACCTGCTGCTCAACCACCAGCAGCATATGATGACACTCGCAAGTGCTCCAACGCCCATCTGGCAGGTTTGCGCTCTTAGTGGGTTATGCCAGTTTTGTCACGTGCTCCTGTTGTTGTGGCTGCTGCAGGAAGAGGGGTTGCTCACCTGCCCCAGCCCCGCAGCGCATCCCGCCACAAAGCCCTGGGAGGCTGTGGGCGCTGGGTCACCCGGCCCCTGTGCTGATGACTGGGCAGCAGCCCCAGGCCCTGGCCCTGCACCCAGCGGCTCCCCTTGCCCAGGCTGCTTGCAGAGCTCTGACTGCTGCTGCTGCTGCTGCTGCTGCTGCTGCTGCTGCTGCTCACCAACACAGTCCTGCCGGTACTGCCTCATGACAGTGCCGTAGATCTGGAACAGCACTGCGTTCTGCGCAGGTGGGCGTAGCAGGTGCATGCAGCAGGGCTTAGTCCCTCAGCGTGGACCCAAGCAGCCATGGTGTTGTGTTTAAAAGCTGGAGGAGCAGGTAGGGCAGCAAGGATGCGAACGACGGCCCAGAACCCCAATCCCTTCCCTCCATGCATGCCTGGCAAGCATCTTGTAGCTGTTTTCTTGCTTTGCATGAATTCACATCTATTGCATTCAGTGTTATCACAATGCAGCCTGCTTCACAATGACTCTGCCCCTGCCCCAGGCCCCTGCCCATGCCTTCTGTGTCAGTGCGACACCACCTCCCCCTTGTCTGGCCCCCGACTCACCTGCACACTTGCAAACACCAGTGGTGCCGACATGCCTTTCCACGGCGCTGCCAGTCCTTCTGTTCGCACCATGTGGCGCAGGCTGGCCAACACCCCTGGAACCTTGGCCCTGCTGCTGCTGCTGCTGCTGCTGCTGCTGCTGCTGCCGCTGCTGCTGCTGCCGCCGCTGCTGCTGCCGCTGCTGTCCCCACAAACCCTTGCAGATAAGGCTGATGTCATGGAGCCGCTGCCATGGCTGCCCTGTTGGGGCTGCTGCTGGCGCTGCTGCTGCCGCACCCGAATGATGTCCAGGGGCTGCGTGGAGGCAATGGCCAGTGCCCCGGCTACCCCGCCTGCAGCATGTGAAAGAGTGGTTGGGGAAGCATGGACTGTGTTGACAAACAGTTTGCCCAGATAATCATGCATGCAGTGCATTGCGCATGCCTGCAATGAAGTCCTTGGCTCCAGGCGACAAGGCTGGCGCATCTGCCTGAGCTCCTTGTTGGGTTGATGGGGAAGGTGCTGGTACCGTTGCTGCCTCCATTATGGTTAGCTTGGTTGCAATGTTCCCTTTGTTGGGCTTGCTGGCACCACAGATTAAGCGCTAACTTCAGCGCAAGGCAGCTCCATGCTAAGTAGAAGTCATACCTAGTGTTGTCCGCTGGGTGAGTTGCGTGGCGGCGCTTTATGTTCGGATTGCGTGGTATTGCTGAGAGTGCCTGTGACCCACAAAACTATATCTTTTGAATTGCTTCGGTATGAAAGTACAAGAGTCGCAGCCTCTCGTCGGTCGCATCGCTACATTTGTACTGTGACTGGGGTCGCGCGCACCACACAGCAGCTGAAGCCGAACCTGCTGGAGCCGCTCTGGGGACTGCGGCCAGCTGGTCAGCAACAACCTTCCAAACTTCTGCACCACTCACACCAGCACACGGAGGGGCAGCCTCAAGAACATCACTCTGAAGCAGGGTCATGTCCCAGCCGGCTGCAGGGCCTGGGGGTGCCCGTCCTGCCATCCTCCTGCCCAGACAAACAAAACTCATTCAACAAGGAACAACCTTGCCCAGTGCCATGCGAGACAGTCACGGAGTTGTCCTCACAGTGGCCGAGCTGGAGGCCATGCGAGACAGCAACAGTGCCATGCGAGACAGTGCTGGTCAGCCGAGCCTGCCAGATCTGTTGGGCGGCGCGCTTGGGGCACAGCAGCCTGGGTTGAGCGCTGCAGAGGCAGCTCAGTTCCGCAAGAAAGCTGAGGAATTGTGGAAACAACTGGACCACATGGCTGAGCACGATCCACAGGCATATGCCGGGTTCCTACTGCAGCAAGCAGGGGAAGCGCAGGCGGCGTGTGCGGCAGAGCCAGCTGCTAGTGGGACTGCACCGGGGCTGATGCTGCGTGGGAGGCTGCAAGGGGGCTCAGGGGTGGGTGCAGGGGTGGGTCAAAATCATGCGCAACAGCCAAGGTCAGCCAAGGTGCAGGTGATGGGGGCTGGGGCTGAGGCCGGGGCTGAGGTTAGCTCCCAGGCCCCTGCTGAGGCTGAAGAGGAGGTGATCATCAACGTCTGGCCGGCACGGGGTGAGTGCTGCCAGCCCGGCACTGGCATGTTGCCTCTTTCGTATTTTCTTGTATCGCCTGCATCAATACACGTATTACCCATCACTGCCCGCCAGGCAATGCTGCTGCACCGCATGGCCCCTGCTCTGACACAGTATGGGGTACTGGCCTCACATCACTGGCACACTGCTGCTGTCATCATCCGCTGTCTGCTGTTGGGAGGGCTGCAGGGAGGGGCTGGGCAGGCGCCAGGCGTCTGTGCCAGTGCCAGTGCAGCAACCCCTCACCTAGCTTGTTGCCCCACCCCCCATGAGGGGACTCCTGACTACTTTAGACAGCCCATGTGCCAACACATCGTGATGAGCCCTGTCACCTTGAGTACACAGTACAGACAATGCACAGTACAGACAACACGGAAGACACTGTAACACTTTGGCAGCTGATGTCCCATGGTGGTCCATGTCACAGAGGCCCTCCCATGCCATATGCACATCTGCACCCTCTCCTGGCTCTGGTGCCGTGCAGGAGGTTTACTCCCCACCCCAGCCCTGGCGGCCCTGACCCCAGAGCTCATCAAGCAGGCAGGGACAGACCACAGCCACAAGTCACAAGCTGGGCCACCCAGTGCAGCCAGCACCCAGCCTCCCACACACGCCATCCCCGTGGTGCATTGCATTGCCACCACCCCTCCCCTGGCAGCCAAGCACACAGCAACGTCCTGCCACTGGCATCAACAAGGCAGCCAGACACCCCTCCTGGGGGTTGATCCTGGGACCAGCTGGGCCGTGGGCCGGCAAGTGCATGTGGCGGTGCATGCTGCATGGCTGCGGGCGGTGGGCCGACCCCTGTACCTGGCAGTGCTGGTGGAGGGGGTGGGGCAGTGGGCGATCGCCCAGCATGGTATTCACCTGGTGCCTGACTCGCGTCAGCTGCAGGTAAGGCGGGTTCTTCAGAACAGTTGTTCCCCTACTATTACTACACGGTGACAGTTAGTCTGTTGGTGGCTGGGATGTTGATGCCTGCAGGTCAATGAGCAGTGGTTGCCCAAGGAGCCCCCACCACTTGAGCAGATTCTATTGCCATTTCAGCAGCCTGGAGGTGGAGCCGACATTTGCGCTGTGGGTCACCCTCCCTCCCCTGGCCAAGCGGTTGGGGGCTCCTCAAGAGGGGGTGGGGCCGGCCATCCGCCCAAGGCAGGGGGAGTCATGGCACCCAGGGAGGCAGGTCACAGGGCAATGCCACTGGTCCAGGTGCTTCAAGAGTACCAAGGCTGAACATGCAGCGCCGAACATGCAGCGCTTTGGGGAGGGCAAGTAGCGCTTGCTGAAGCGGCCCAACGCGAACAATGGGTGTTTAGGCCAGCGAGCTTTCAGGAATAGTAAGATGAGCGAGGTGTGTCGTACAATATGTAGGGATCGTCCCATCTACGTAGATCTAACGTTAGATTAGATGGTTAGACTAGATCTAGCAAGCCAATCTAACGTTAGAATCGTCTAATCTAGTCTAACGTTAGATGGGTCGGGACGGTCCCTAACAATATGCCATTCGCGGTAGTCACGACGATTTGGAGCATGGCTCACACTCTTATTAGTGTGTGGTGCACATTTTGTCTCGCAGCAGTTGCCCTACACATCCAGCGTCCTCTCATGCTCGCTTCCCTTCCTCGAGCAACACTCCCGCGCGCCCAACAGCGAGCTCTGCGGAACCCCGTGCGAGCAATGGGACTATTCGACTCTTTGATGGGCAGCATGTCCCCTAAGGGAGGGGTCACGCGGCTCGCACCAGCGGAAGCCCCACCAGGCCAGAAGCTGGCCACGTTCGCGGGAGGCTGGTAAGTGCGCTAAGCCGGTTTGTGCGTCATTACGGTGAGGGGGCAGTATGTAAAAGCGCACTGCCTTCGCACCCTCGCAGCTTCTGGGGCCTGGAGCTGGCTTTCCAGCGAGTTCCCGGCGTCACCAGCACCAGCGTAGGCTACACAGGTTAGGATATGAATTACGTGGGGGCCTCCTTTGCAACACTGGCACATCACAATTGTGGCTGCTGGTGCCATGTAATCATCGGCTTGATGCTGGTGCTATGTGTACCACCTGAACTACCTGGGTCCCTTGTACTGCAAGGAAACATGGCTATGCTGGCATTGTTTGTACAGGCGGTCAGGTGGTGGGCCCCAGCTACAATGAGGTGTGCACTGGACGCACTGGGCACACTGAAGCAGTGCAGGTTACATTCAAGCCCGAGGAGGTGTCCTACAATGAGTAAGTGGAGGGATGTTGGTAGACCTGTGGCTGCTCCACAGAACCTTTGAGCTTGTAGCCGGCGGCACTCACCAGATGGGATGGTGCAAGTCTGCTGTCCCTGGCTGCATGGCATTTTACATATGATTAGGAGTCATGAGCAATGACGTCCATGAGAAATGATGGCTGTAGTATGTGTGCATGACTCACTCTGGCCGACCTTGAGGCTGTGTGGCTGGGTGCAGGCTATTGGACACGTTCTTTGAGAAGACAGACGTGACCACTCTAAACCGCCAAGGTGACCACCCTGCTGCAACTCCAGCTGCTACAAAACCCCCTGCATAGGCAGCCTCAGTTTGCACAGCCTACGGCACAACCTACATGAGCTTGGCATGCAACCAGATTCCATGCAAGCATGCAGTGAGCTTGTAAGGCAGCTCAAAAGCAACTGGAGACACCTCTCATAAATTTGCCTGGCAGCTAAGTTTACGCCAGAACGCTCTGAGCATCACAGCTGGTACAGTGGTTACAGGGTGTTGCTGCACTGCCAGGAGGGAGTGTGTTGGGGCGTTCGTTGCATGCAGGCAATGACCGCGGCACGCAATACCGCAGCGGCATCTACTTCCATGATGAAGCACAGAAAGAGGCTGCTGCTCGCAAGGTTGAAGAGGTTAATGCCAAGTTGGCCAGAGGAGAACGGGTGGGTGCTGCACCCAGCTCCGTCTATTCTCAGCAAGCTGGTCTGCCTGTTGCTAGTCAACAGAAAGCTAGCGGGCCATGCAGTCTGCCTTACCCTACCCGTGCGCGCCTCATGTGCAGGTCAGGGCAGGTCGGCCATATGAGGGCAGCAAGGTGGTTGCGGAGCTGGCTCCAGCTGGGGACTACTATTTGGCTGAGACCTACCATCAGCAGGTGACATATGTTTGGCATCCTGCTGTAAAGGGTCTGCGGGCAAGAGAGTTGTACTGAGCAGGTGTTGCCATTGCTGAGGATGGCAAGGCAGGGTGAAATGAAGGTAGCAGCATGAGTATTAGGATACATCCTTAAGCACATGACACTCCCTGCCACCATGCTCTGCTGCTGTGCACCATCACCGGGGACGTGTTGCGCGCATGTGCCTGCATGTACAGTACCTGGAGAAGGGAGGGCAGTCGGCTGCAAAGAACGAGAAGGCGCCTATCCGGTGTTATGGTTGATATCACAAGGAGCGGCAGCGTAGGGCAGCTCATGATGGCAGGATGGTGAGGATTCAGTTGTAAGGGGGAATTGGGTGGTGCAGCAACATGAGCACGTCAGGCTTCTTATCATGATGTGTTTTCGCAATCTGGTATCAGATGTGTCGCAGATAGCCTGAGATGGCGTAGATGGGGGGAAAGCTGGGATGGTGGGTAGTTGCGTGTGCTGGCACTCGAGCGATGTTGTAAACTGCCAGTACACGACGTCACGGTTGTATGCTTTGCCTTAGTGCTGTGCTGAGGTTCGCTGAGCTGCCAAAACACATACTTTCTCATTGGATTGTAAGTTACAGTATCACACAACGTTTTTGCTTTGCTTCTGTTTTGCTTCTGTTTGCTTCCTTAATCAGGGTATGCGATGAAGCTGGACATCGGGCATTGGTCGTGCTAACCCCACAGCATAGCTTGATGCAATTACAGCCCCTGTGTTTTGTAACCTGAACACAACTGTTATGTCACGATCACTGCATTTGCGTTGCAGCCCTTGACCAATGGTGAAGGGTAAATTTGGTAAGTTTTGTAATGGACATCACTTTTGCCCCACTCCCGTTGCCGGCACCAATCAATCCTCTCGGTAAAATGTCAACCGACCTCAGTCGACATTTTGTCACGGAGTTGTGTTGACATTTGCAACAGGCACCAAACAGCTAATGCTGCATCAACGCTGCATTCTCTCAGTATTAGCGTGCCGACTGTAGGCAAATACTGCGATCGACGCAGTGGGCTGTTGCAGCCCCGTCTCAATGTAATGGGCATTAAGGTTTAATGGGCGAGTCTGGGAGGGGGTGGAGTCCAGGATGCTGCACTGGCGGTATCTTCACCCGTTTCTTTGCTGCACTCTTTCCTGGCCTTCTGGGCATTTGGCCTGCAAGGAAGAATATGTTATCATGATGGTGTGCTGAATGGGGGTGCTTGTCTGTGTTTCCAGCTGGAACCTGCTAGCTGTGGTGCTGGGTCAGAGTCGTTACCGCCTGCTGGGTCGCCCGCTCAGTCGTCTTCTGCTAGCCGCTAACTAGCCTCGCTAAGATTCAAAGCTCTGCGAACTGGAGGAATTCGGCCTATTCGCTTGCTTTGAAGACGGGCCTGGTGCGTTTGGATTTACGTTAAGTCTTTCCATCAACACACATCAACTGCAACAGGGGCCCAAGTCCGGCCTGGCAGGGAATGAGCGGTCACATATTTGGGTGGCTGCGTCGATCGCAGTATTTGCCTACAGTCGGCACGCTAATACTGAGAGAATGCAGCGTTGATGCAGCATTAGCTGTTTGGTGCCTGTTGCAAATGTCAACATAACTCCGTGACAAAATGTCAACTGAGGTCGGTTGACATTTTACCGGGAGGATTGATTGCCGGCACTCCGGTGGATGGCGACCTGATGCACCTCCCAACACAGCCACTCCGCTTTGATACTGTTGCTGAATCCCTGAGATGTCCCCGAAAAAGGAACGCAAGCGCCCCGTCTCCCCCGCACAGGGTGCAGCCGGTAAGCCGCAGAGCCTGACGGAAGGCTAGGCCCCCCTGACGACGCGACGCAGTGGGCACCACGCGACAAGTTGCTGCGGTTGTTGCTGCGGTAGTTGGTGAGCGGCGCCAGGTTATCAAGGCTGCCCTGCGTGGCCTTGTGGAGGCAGCCCTGCCTGATGTCAGCCTAGCTCAAGTTGACGCAGTTGTGGCGGAGAGCAACAAGCGCATGACCATGGGCGGCAAGCAGTGCTGCCTGGCAGCAGTCCTCTGTGCTGCTCCAGTCCTTCCTAGGCCGACCCACTCCAGGCTTCCCAGCAGCAGGTCCAGCCCCAGGCCCCCCTCCCCCACCTGACCCAGCCTTCCCCTCCCTATACTCACCCCGGCCTTGCCACCTTGATGTGGGTGTCACGCCAGCACTGCGGCAAGGAGAGGGGAGTGGCGGTGTTCCTGGGAGCGGGCTGCTTCAGCCAGGGTGGGTGGAAGGCGGGGGCGGTGCGGGAGGGGTTCCGCAAGATGGTGCAGCAGCCTAGCAGGCCCATCGCGAATGACAGGCCAGACAGGCTTGTGATCATGGATGAGTTTCGCACCAGCCGTGTCAGCTCGTCCGTGCACCTCCACCTGCCCAGGACCGCCCTCCCCCTCCCCCTGCCCAGGCCCCACCTGGCCCAGTGCCCCTGCTGCACCTGGCCCAGCACCACGACCCCAGGCCCCCCCATTGGGATTAGGTGGCTGGACCGGGACACCAACGGGTGCCTGGAATTTCAGCGCATTGGGGAGAGCATGCAGCGCCCCATAGAGCTGTGCAGCTATGAGGGCTTGGAGGCTCTGCCACCCGTCGGCGATGAGTACCAGCAGCGCTACAAGCTGGTCAATGACCGGCTGCCCAAGGTCAGGCAGAGCTTGCACCGGGCTGCAGAGTACCGGCGGGGCATTGATGGCCGGGCCCCCAACAAGCCATAGGGCGTAGTAGTTTACAAAGGCTGTCAGTCAGGTCCCACAAGGTCTGTTTGGCAAAATGTACCGTGAGCCATTTGATGTCGCGCTTACACAGCCTTGATCAGCGAGCCTTTCCGATATGCCTACTGCATCAAAGGGCCTGCACGGCCTGGACGCCCACCAACCCTTGCCAAGTGTCCAGCTGGCAAGGTTACTGTAGATGGATGCGGCGTTCATTTATAAGCGGGTGCTGGTAGGTACGGTACACAACAGCGCCAGCGCGAGGGCCGGCGGTTATGTCGGTTAACCGGGTGGCTCGCATCTCGCATCGGGCTGCCGCAGCTCGCTCGCAACATGCCTAAGCGTTGCAATGGCCCTCCTCCTCCACCACATCAAAGCATATACTATGAGCTGCAGGCAGCATGACTGAAGGAACTGTTTTTTTCTGGTCTCTCCTTCGACGACATTATTGAGAGGGCTGATGAATGATGAGAGCTTCCTATGCTTTCTTAGGCTTTCCTATGCTATCCTCTGCTATCCTCTGCTGTCCTATGCTTTCCTATCCTTCCTATTCTTACTACGCTGACTGCGTCGGCCCATCGCTAAAAATGGCCGCAAATCTGCATCATTTGTGCCGCTGATGAACGTTGGTGGTAGCTTGGAAGAACCTGAACAATCTCTACCTTCGTCGCAGCCTGATGAGCGCGAGATAATGGAGTAAATCAGACATGAGCATGGTAGGTATGTCTGGTGCATCTATGGGTGTCAATCCTAAGGATAACGCTATTGGGCAAGGTAGAGATGCTCGAGGCACACCTCTTGCATCTATGAAGTAAGAATTTTTATTTTCCCGTAAAAATCAGCCATTTTCGAACCCATTCTTACTTGTGTCCGCCCTAGCAGCACTATCTGAAACATTCCGCTCTATCTAGCACAAGCCCCCTAACTAGCACAAGCCCTTTAACTAGCACAAGCCCCCTATCTAGCACAAGCCCCCTATCTGAAACAATCCGCCCTATCCTATCAATGCAGCCAGTAACTTCATCTTTGCGGCCTTGCTGGCTGCCTCACTAGCCCTGAACTCTTCAAAGCCTTGGGCTATCCCTGGATCAATGGCTCCAGCCGCATGCGCAGCTGGATGCCAAGCGGACTGCCAAGTGCTGGGTGCGGGACCCCATGATGCCGTTTGTCCCGGGTACCAAACGCCTGGCCAGCTGCCAAGTCCTGGGGTGGGAGGTGGGCCTCCGTACGCAGCCGGTGCCGCTGCCGCATGCCCGCTCATAGGCCAGCTGCTAGGTCCTGGGGTGGGAGGTGGGCCTCCGTACGCAGCCGGTGCCGCTGCCGCATGCCCGCTCATAGGCCAGCTGCCAGGTCCTGGGGTGGGAGGTGGGCCTCCGTACGCAGCCGGTGCCGCTGCCGCATGCCCGCTCATAGGCCAGGTGCCAGGTCCTGGGGTGGGAGGGGGGCCTCCGTACGCAGCCGCGACCGTCGACAACCTTTCACACCAAGGCAAAGCGACCCTTGAAGTCCATGAGGTCGTCAGGCTGCAGGATGGGAGCCATGTCATTCTCACTGATCTTGAGCCGGTGATGTCACCACGCACAGTACGGGCAAGGGAAGAGATGCGCTGGCGCAAAGAATCTGCGTTGCACTTCCCCCCATCTTTGGACTTGCGGTACCCTGCACAAGGTGCACAATATAGTCGTGTATAACACCTGGTGCACTAGACAGGCTCTAGGTAGGTTGCAAGGCACCCTGGCAGCCTTGCCTACCTGTTGCAAGGGTGCACAATACCATGCACAGAACCTTGGGCATCTTTATGTAGCACTCATACAAGTGGCTTCATCACTCTTCGATAGTGACAGGGCGCTTGCGTAGGAATAGCCGCAACGCAGCCATAACCTCTTCAGAAGCTACCTCACCATCTGCATGGCAATACAAACGAGGATTATATTGTACATGGGGGCGGGGCAAGGCAGGCCTTAGCTAGGTCAGCATGTCACTAACCAGCGTATGTGCCGTTATCTAGCACATCCTCAAACATCTGGTAGCTGGTCTTGAGTTGACTCTTGTCTTTGGCTTGGGTCGAGGCGGCTGCCTTGCTTCGTGTTGCCAAATCAGCGAACTTGGGAGCCTTGATGAATATCATGGCATCTAGTACAATGTCAGTCTTGGTAGCGGGGTTAGTCAACGACTAACATGAGACGGTACCGATTACCTGCGGCCTTGCCTGACAGGCGCCCAGATCTCCTGGTGGGAACGGGTGCTACGTTGCTTGCTGGGACCGGCATTGTGGCTGTTGCGACTGCTGGGACCGGCACTGCGGCTGTTGCGACTGGCGCAATAGGAGGTGTCTCCTTGCTCGGAGCTTCCTCTGCATCGCAACATCGTAACATCGTAACCGCCAGGAGTCAAACAGTCAACGCTAGTCAACAGTCTGATTAGGGACTCACCATTGATCCTAGCTGCCGCTAGACGTGCAGTCTCGATGTCAATGGGTGGTAGCAGGTTGAATTGTCCGATGGGCATGTCATCGCCGCAGTCTCGCAGTCTTCCTCTTCGACCTCGCAGTCCGATGTTATGACGCTGTTTGGCATAGCGGTAGTTTGTGTGCGTGGAAGGATGCTGGACTGTTTTGGGGGATGTGACCCCAGTGACATTCAACCGCGACTTGCACGGCTTGCAGGAGTTGGTCCGAAGAGGTTGCGCTGCTCGCCACAACTATGAGCAGGCTGTGTGCGTGGGTGTAGGATGCCGGAGACAGCGTGGCCTCCGCGGAGTTTTACTGTAACCGCTGCCTAACCGCAAATTTTACTGGAAAAGTGCAGACTTTTACTGTAACCGCTGCCTAACCGCAAATTTTACTGAAAAAGTGCCGCTGTTTTACTGTAACCACCGCCTAACCGCAAATTTTACTGAGAAAGTGCGTCAACCGCTGCCTAACCGCGATTTTTACTGATAAAGTGCAGGGTGCGGCGACAGAGTTGCGCGTTGTACACGCGTTGATGCTGCTGGCTTGTAACTTACACGTGGTAGCCTCGAGCCACCCGTAATGTAAAGGGATACTGTATAATGTCTCGGCCCGCGCTGTTCACGTTCAAATAACGACCTCGGCCTCGTCTCAAGCTGCGTAAACGACTCGGCTACGCCTCGTCGTTTACTGCAACTTTCGACGAGGTCTCGGTCGTTATTTTCCCGTAACAGCTTGGCCTCTGACATTATACTATACTTCCCAAGCTGCGCAGGGCAGATGTAATACACTGCAATAGCTTCTAATGGGAGCTATGAGCATACTTCAAAGCTAGGGCGCAGAAACCAGACGGTTACGTAGCAGCAACAAGCAGCAAATCGATCTCAAAAATAGCACTGCAGATTTGCATGACGGCACCCCATCCCGGTACGCCGACCGACCGACTAGTGGCCGCTCTACCTCGCTCGTTGCTGCGGCGTTATTGTATGGACGTGCACTACCGTTAGGGTGCAAGGAGTCACTGGTGCCAGGATACCGCGGAGGGGGGCAAAGTTGACTTTAGCCCGTCCCTCGCAGGCCAAGCTGCGGAGCTGCACGCCGCAGCGGGGCGTTGCGGTTTGACCTCTTGGAGTTCAGTATACGCGACAAAAAGTGACGGTACATTTTATCGAGCCATTTTACCTGACCTTGTGGGACCTGACTGTCAGCCTTACAAAGCATTAAGCTGTTAGTTTTGATGAGGTGCCCAGTGGTCTAGGGGGGAAGAGTGCCACCGGTGTGAGGGTTGTAGTCATCAAGGGTGCGACCAAGGGTACTTCAACTTGACTGTAGTAGCTAAGTGAGATCACTCACAGTCAAGCATGTTGTTCCGCGTTGAATAAGTTTTGTTTGACTGGTCGTGCCAACGATCATTAGGCATGCCAAAAACAGATTAAACTGGGTTTTGACAACTGGGTTTGACAACACGGCAGTCTAGTTCTTACAAGTTGCATGGGGGCCATCAGTCAACATTGTAGCATGGTCACGTACTGCCAGCACGCATCATTCTTTATTGCATTATCACGAAGTCCCCACAATGCAATTGTACATGATGCACATGCCATCCGAGCCATGTGCCACATATCTAAACCAAGCCAAAAGCCTGCTTGGGCAGCCCAAGCTTCTCTGGGCAGTCCTGTGTCTGGTCCACGACATAGCGTATGAAGGCTGTTGAAGCTGAACACAAGTCTGCCAGGTCGGACAGCTTGATGCCCAACAGCTGCAACGTGCGTTCGCAAGCCAGTGGCAGCATGAACTCGGACCCAGCCTGACTTGTCTCTTTGGCGGACCTGCGCAAAGCAACCATGCATGCTGCAATCCTCTTTTGCAAAACACAGTAGCGCACAGACTAGCTAAAGGTGGTACGCAGCATCCACAGCATAGCTTGATGCAACTACATCCCCTGTGTTTCATCACCTGAATGCGACTGTTATGTCACAATCACTGCATGTGCGTTGCAGCCCTTGACCACATTGCTGGCTTGACATTGTGCCTGGCTGAGCACTTACGTGGAGATGTTGTTGATGAGGCTAGACTTGTCAGGGTTGTCAGGGTCAAATGCCTCCCGTGCCACCTACGCGACAGTGACATTATCATGCTGAACACGCATGCTTCCTGGGCTACTAGCTTCGCACAGTGGGTGCTGTGTAGGAGTGTCAAGCCAGGGTCATGGCACATGAATGGCAGTGCTGTTAAGTGGCCTGCTCCTACCACAGCTGTGCATTGGCTGGGGCCGGACATCAGTGGCACACAGCAGTAATGCTGTCGTGCAGCCCCACCAGGCAGCAGCCGGGCTTACCTTTGCGATGGATGGATAGGCCTTGAGGACATCGCCATCCCTGTACACCACAATTCTCAGCTCAAACTTGTGGCCTGCACCAGCAGCAGCACAAACCATGTGCCTTGGCCCAGTGCAGCCTCTTGGACTGACAGTGCATTTCACCCAACCACAGCTAGCGTGGCTGTATACCTTGGCCGCTGCTAAAGCGTCACACAACCGTAGATTGTCACGGAAAACCCAAGTTGCTTGCAGAGGCCACCGCCCGTCTTAATGCGCATCGCGTGATGGCTAAGAAGAAGCACAAGAAGGACCCGGGAAAGAAACAGAAAGGTGCGTGTCCCCAGCCGACTGTGAGATCCGTGAGTTACGCGCTGTGTGATAACCCGTCGCTCCTGTCGGTTCCATCGCAACGTCTCGTTCCGCCCAATGCAAGCAACGACAGGAGCGTCGGGATGGCTGGACCACGCGCAGACGTCAGGTGACGGCCCCGCCTTATGTGTCCCCGCACTGTTTGTGTCCCCGCACTGTTTGTGTCCCCGCCTGTCAAAGTGGCCTATCAAAATGTCAATTGTGCTTGGCTGCAGGTTATCAAGGTCCCCGAGGGCGCAGTGCTGCGCGGCTGCAAGAAGACGAGGCGCAAGGGCTGAGTCTTTGGAAGACAGGCCCACTCACTCCGTAAGTAGAGGAGATGACAGAGGATCATGCTGGCAGATGCTTGCATGGGAACTCCACACAAACAACACCGTTTTGTAGTGGCCCCTAGAGGTCCACGCCAATGAAGGTCCTAGTGAGGGCCAAGGGTGCTGGCAGACGCTTGCAATGGTACCTCCCTGACTACTCCAACATCGGCGAGCTCGACCACTGCTCACCACAGCCTGTGCCCCACTGTGCAGCCTGCTGGCCCTCCCCACAGACCACACACCTGTCATGTGGTGTGGCTCCTGCTGCACCTCCAAGCACACCCCGTCATGTGCCTTGGCCGCTGCATCGCTCACGCTGGCGGTGTCTAGGTACTCGCACACCGTGAAAGGCAAGCCACCACATGCCAGGGCGTAGTTCTTGGTCACAGATGCGAGGGAGGCATCCACCTGGGAGGGCAAAGCAAGTCAGGTTGCCATGGTGCCATGTGGTGATTGATGGCGTGGGGGTAAATGCAGCTGTTGCAAGGTGAAGGCCATGTGAGCTAACTGGCTAATAAACAAACTGTCTGCTGCAGCTGCTGTCGTGTAAGTTGTTGTCGTCCATTGGCCGGCAATCAGTTTTGACAGGGAGCCCAGTGGTCTGATGCTATATTGCAAATGATGACGATATAGTGATGAGTCGAAGGTGAGTGAGGTTAACCAAATGCAACACCTTGTTCCATGTTTTAAATAGGGTGGTTGTAGGCTGACAGCTGGACAGCTTAGAGCCAGCAGTTGGACGAGGGCAAGGTAACAAAGCTAACTCCCCAGGACCACAGCAGGCAGGTGGCTGGACCAGGATCTCTACTCAACCCTCAACCTTCGGCAAGGTGTAGATGCCAAATGGTGCTCATTTGTGTTGTCTCATAGCATAGCCAAGCAAACAAGACTTGTTCAATATGGAACAATAAGTTTGACTGTGGGTAACATAGCCAGGATGGACTGCCTGCTGAAGGCAAGGAGTATGACCTGGGCTACAAACTGCTGTGACACCTCTTGCCTGTTGCCTTGTGGCACAGTAGCTTGTGCTTGGCACTAGTAAAGTTAGCGTATGTCGCGCCACATGGTACTCCCACCCCTCTCAACATCAGGTTACATCCTAGAGTCACTACCCCAAAGTGAAGGGCCCCGAAATGATTGTTTACTAGTGCGTATTTGTGTGCCACAGTTGTTGTTACCCGTTTGTTGTTGCGCTTTTTACCCTCAATCCCTTTGTTAAGACATGCTCTCACCTTGGCACAAACGGCATCTTCAGGCTGCTCCTGGAAGAAGAACTGTGAGCAGCAAGCAGCCCGCACTGGCGTAAGGGAGGTGACCAACACAACACTAAAGAGCCATGTGGTCAATAGCCTCCTTAGTGAGTATACACATACAGCCCTGCAGGCTGACAATTCATGCTTGACAGCGGGTGGGTGGTAGGATGTGCTTTGCAACTGCAGACTTGCAGACAAAAGCATTTGAGACAGAAGCAGAAACAATGCGCAGAGAGCAGCTTCAACAGCCAGGCTATGTGAGGTGCATGTGTACGCGAGGAGTGTCATGTGAGAGGGGTGCAGCCTGTTTGGGCATGGTGGACACTGACCTCAATGCCATGCCCACAGCCTGTGCCTTGGGGCTTGATGACCACTGGCCTGTGCTGGTTACTCAGCCAGCACTGCAGGCAAGGCAGGCAAGGCCACCTTGAGCCAGTGTCATTCCTGCAATGCCCACTCCACCTTCACACATAGCACTGTTCCCTCTGAATACAGCTGGGCCGTTGTGTGGAGCAAACCGACTCAGGTTGCAGCAGTACAACCTCATTACAGCTGCTGGCATCCACATGCATGGCAGTCCCTTGTCAGCAACTGATCTGTCTGGCTGCAGCTCGTGAGCTATGTTGTTGCGCTCAATCGTCAACACGTCCTGACAGGAAGTTTGTGCACACTGCCAACACGGAAGACACTATATATCAGCAAGAACATCAGCAAATCACTGCAGCTTCCGCAAGAAGCTGCCACTGTGCTGCATGTCAAACACCAACCCCTCACCTGCACCGCCTCAACTAGCTGCTCCCGGCTGTGTGCTCGAGTGAAGTTCATAGCTGAGGCCATCGTGGGGTATACCCCGGCAGCTGGGCCGCTGAAGAACTCATTGTATAGCGTGTAGGCCACACCCTACACCAGCAGCCAGGAGGCAGCTGGCTGCTGCACCCCACATAGCCTGGGCCTGGGCCGCTGCAGCTGTCCCTGCATCATCCCTGCATTTTAAGTGGCCCCTAGAGGTCCACACCAATGAAGGCCCTAGTGAGGGCCAAGGATGCTGTCCCTGCATCATCAAGTCCCTGCATCATGTTGCTGCTGCTGACTTTGCCAGGCTTACTTTGTCAGCTCCAGCAGTGAAGCATTGGTTGTGGCCCATGAACTGGGTGAGGTCCACTTTGTGATCAAACTGGTGCCTGTGGGCAAGGAGGTCATCATGCAATGACAGCGGGGCTAACCATGTATCCAGGGTGGACAGCAGCATCCAAGGCGACGTTGGCTGCAAAGGCTTAAACAATGACTCACATGATGTTGAGCACGAACCTGTCGTTGATGGCAACATGCACCTGCGAAGGGTAGCCAGGAGCTCAGCAACTACCAGCTGAACTGAAGTAGCACAGCAATGCGCCTCTCAGCAAGCAGGCTGGCTAACCAACGCGGTAGAAACCCTCAGCAGCAGCAGCAGCAGCAGCAGCAGCAGCAGCAGCATGGTAGGTCCTAGTGGAGGCGTTCATTGACGCATGCATGGGGAGCGCTGCGTATACGCATGGGCACAGCCTGGGCACAGTCAAACTGGTGCCTGTGGGCAAGGAGGTCATCATGCAATGACAGTGAGGCTAAGCATGTATTCAGGGTGGACAGCAGCATCAAAGGCGACGTTGATTGTAAATCCGTCACAAAAAATCCGTCTCTGCTAAGGGAACTCAGCCTGACCTGTCTGCCTTGCAGGAGAAGCTGGCCACTGGCACTGAGCTGCAAGTGCTTCCGGAACTGCTTCATGTAACCCAGGATGACCACTGCCCCTGTGGCTGGCATGTGGGCTGGTTCCTGTGCAACAACACACAACAGCAGCTTGGACAAGAGGCAGATAACTGAAGGCTTTCATAGAAAACTTCCAGAGGTACACTTGTCTTCTGCACTTCACTCTGGTAGCATGTCCCCTTGTTCACTGTGACCCTTATGCTAGCATTGATCCTGGGACCAGCAAAAACTGAGGTGTGTGATGGCATGCAGAGCTTAACCTTTGCAGGGGCACCGCTGCTGCTACTGGCCTGTGGTGCAGCTACTTGCCAAACACATCATGAAGCCAGGCATGCAGGGCCCCATGCACACTTGCAAACAGCACAGTGCAGCAAGAGAGGGGTGAGAAGCAGACCTTTTCAAGCCGCGTCATGTTAGTCACATGAACTGGCCGGCTCAAGGACTCAAATCCGCGACGCAAAGCCTCAACGTACAGCATCTTTTCATGCATGGTCCTGCAGCATTCACGGAGCTAGCTTGGCAGCGTGCAT
Source organism: Haematococcus lacustris (assembly GCA_030144725.1). Taxonomy (NCBI): domain Eukaryota; kingdom Viridiplantae; phylum Chlorophyta; class Chlorophyceae; order Chlamydomonadales; family Haematococcaceae; genus Haematococcus; species Haematococcus lacustris. Next base: position 5,821,358 of record JASKMD010000030.1, on the reverse strand, counting down.
CATCAGCCAAACATTGCATTGCATCTGCTGCCTTTGGTGGAGCTCGAGAACGTACTGAGTGAGTAGCAGGGAGGTCACCTGCTGACTGGGGGCGAGCTTTCCTGCCCACTGCTGGCCACCAGCACCACAGGGTGGGGTATGTGCTGCAGCTGTGCCGGGAGCTCAGAAAATGATTGCATGACGGTGGCCACCACGCTGTCTGGCATGTTGGTGATGCCAGCAATGCCAGTCCCATTGATCTCAATCTGCAGCACGCAGTGCAACACAGCACGCAGGTGACACGTGTAGAGACGCAGCATGTAGCCACACTCTGCCTACGGCTTGTACTCAGCAGTCACATTGGGTGGAAACATAACATAGCATTGCAGCATGCCACAGGGAGAGGCTGGGGCTGTGACGCTGTACTTCTGATCCGGCTCAAATGGAGGCCCTAGTGAGGGACGAGAGGGCTGTGACTCAGCAACCTCACGATGTGGAAGGTGGCTTGCCCAGTGGCCTCATCCCGCGTCACCAAAACATCCAGAGGCGCCACAGTGAACAAATGGCGCTGTGTGGGGCTGCGCAACTGCGCAGTGCAGAGGGACGGCTGTGTCAGCGCATGCAGGAAGTAGATGGAGATGCATGAAGAAGCCTATGATGGGGACTCTCTGGCACTTATCATGCACTTTTGAAGGTCATGCAAAGCATGCCTCACCTGCACAGTACTTGTGGCTTGTAGGGTGGCAACCAAGCTTGAGTCTTGCCTGATGGCCACCGACGTTCGGTCCTCTAAGGTGTGGCCCAGTATTTCTGAACACCCACAGATAGTCTTCAGGGACACATGCAGCCAGCTGGGCTCTGACTGTCGGTGCTGCTGAGTATTTGATGAGAAAGGTGGCTCAGAGCACCGCCTTTCTTGCTGATCAGCATGGAAGTGGTTGCCTGGGAGGGGTGATACTGGGCTGGTCCCCAAGATCGACTCAGTGTCAGACAGCTCTGACATGATGTCTGCGTCTTTTGAAGGAGTCTGAGGCTTGGGCACGTTGACTGCTGCGGCTGGGTCCATGACGGGGTTATCGGCCAGGGGCTTGGTCATAGGGTCCTGCACCCAGTGTGCAAGCCCAGGACATGCCGACTTGTCGTGAACAGCATCTCGCAAGAATTGCAGTTGCGCTCCTCAAACGGGCCAATGCGCTGCCAAGTGACTGCTGCCACCTCGTACCTAGCAAGATGCCGGCAGAGATTTGAAAACAGCCGCGCGCTCTAGCAGCGCTACCTTGACTGTCACGACAGCATCATAGCAAGGGAATCTGCAACCAAAGTTGGGCCGGTGGATCACTGCGCCAACCCGTTGCCGGGTTTACCTTGTTCGAGGTCAGCGTACGGGGAAAGATGCAAGGCATTCTACTCAAGGAAAGCAAATGAGGTGGGACATCAACAGCGCACCTCAAGCCAAAGCCCTTGCACAACAACCGGACCCTTGTATTCCCGTCCGCGAACGCCTTTGTAGTAGCAGCTCTTGGAGGAGTCTTAAGCTGAGATGGCAGCTTCTTCCGCAAACTGCGACGCGCAACCCGGGCCTTGGTCTCACACAAGACTCGGGAGGCTGGAGCTCAAGCTTTGCAGAAGAAGGTGTCGAGGTGGCGAGGATGCTGTATTCGCCGAATATTGTAAAAGTGAAACTTTGCAAGCCGGCGCCTCGGGAGTCAATACACGTCACGAGTGTGCAGCTCGACATTTAGCAAGTCAGCAGTACACGTGGTAGTAAGGAAGAGGAGCAGGATGTGTAGTCAGGAAGAGGAGCAGGGACGCACAGTTACTACGTACAATCATTATTGTCTACACATTGCGTACAATACAGATCAAACAAAACTCATTCAACAAGGAACAACATGTTTGACTGTGGGTAATCCCACTCAGCTACTGCAATTAAGTTGAAGCATCCTCGGTCGCCACCTTGATGACTACACACCCCACACTCAGGTGTCCCCAACTAACAGTCCCCAACTGGTAATCAAAACGACTCCGCGTCCCAGCCACGTGGTCTCTAATTATGCTACGCATATCCCCGGATAGAGCACTCTATCAGCTACGGGGTGAAGCGTGTTTCATTGATTCCCGTGCATTGTGCTGAGCGCAATGACGGCTCAAATCTCAACATTCGAATTCATGCGTGTATTGCTCATGCGGGCCTCGCCGCGACCGACCGCCGCGATCGACGTGGCCCAGTATTACCTGTAAACAGTCAGGGATAGTCGCCGCAGTAAAAATGGTCATCAGGGCATGCCAAACAGATGCAACTGAGCAGTACAAGGTGTGTAGGCCATTGCTCTGTTACCTTGCAGGGGGGGGCAGGAGGGGGGGGCAGGTCAGGGGTGGGAGGGCGGGGCCGGGGTTGGGAGGGGGTAGCGGGGGTGGGAGGGCAGTGAGGGGGCTGGGAGGGGGTGGTGGGGGTGGTGGGAGGGCGGGGCCGGGGTTGGGAGGGGGGTAGCAGGGGTGGGAGGGCAGTGAGGGGGCTGGGAGGGGGGGGGGGGGGGGGGGGGGGAGGGCGGGGCTAGGGTTGGGAGGGGGTAGGAGGAGGTAGGAAGGCTATGCTGGGCTGGGGAGGGGGTGGGGGTGCAAGGGCGTGCAAGGGGGTGCGAGGGGGCGCGGTCCGGGCGGTTGGAGTTGGCTAGTCATTCCTACAAGGCAAAGTCGGGTCACGCCAATGTCATTTGGAGCAGGCCGGATCATCTAATTGCCATGCTTTCTTCTCCAGCAGCTGTGACGTTGAGTAAGGAACAGAGTTACTACTCGAAAGTCTGGAAACTCACAATGGTCAGCTCACAACATGCCATTTTGTGAATGGGGGTCTCCATTTCTGAGAGAGAGACGCACGTTTCCCGCGTATGCAACAATGTCGATTAGTAACTGGGGCTGGACCTGCTGCTGGGAACCCTGGAGTGGGTCGGCCTAGGAAGGACTGGAGCAGCACAGAGGACTGCTGTCAGGCAGCACTGCTTGCCGCCCATGGTCATGCGCTTGTTGATCTCCGCCACAACTGCGTCAACCAGAGCTATGCTGACATCAGGCAGGGCTGCCTCCACAAGGCCACGCAGAGCAGCCTTGATGACCTGGCACCGCTGACCATTACCTCCTGCTCACCCTGCCCCTGATCTTGCTGCCCGCTGTCACTGGCACCTGCAGACACGTGAAAGCACAACACACGCACTACAACATGATGTACGGAGTCGCAATGTCGCGTGGTGCACACTGCGTCGCGTCATCAGTCAGCTCTTCTGAGATCTGATCTTTCGTCAAGCCTTGCGGCTTACCGGCTGCGGAAGAGACGGGGCGCTTGCGTTTCTTTTTCGGGGACGTCTCAGGGATTCAGCAACATCACCCAAGCGGAGTGGCCGTGTTGGTGGGTGCATCAGGTCGCCATCCAACCGGAGTGCCGGCAACCGGAGTGGGGCGGAAGTGAGGTCCATTACATATAAATTGCTACAGCGCCAACCACGCCTGAACCTTGGGCTTCAGACACCAAGACACCAGGTGTTCTCTTAAGCCTACAGCTGCCAGGGTCAGCAACCTCCAGACCGCTCCAATAGGCCCTGCAAGGTGCCCATGTCCCTAGTTCTGCCAAGGATGTCATGCGCATTGTGTGCCTTGTGTGCCATGCAGCTGGAGGAGGAGGCAGCCAGCGTGTCCCAGCAGGAGTGGGGGGCCCGTCAAGCAGCTGGTGGTGTTCTTTGGCAGCGCCAGGCATTGGCACCCGGGGTGGGTGGGGGGCCAAGGCCGTGCTGCAGGCCTGCCGCAAGGTGGTGGAGAGGCCCAACAGCGGCAAGCCAACCGACAGGGTGCCAGGCAGGGCGGTGACAGTGGATGAGTTCCGCACCAGCAGGGTCAGCTCAATCTTGAACAGCCCCCAGCCCTGTGAGGAGGACCTGGACAGCAGCAAGCCCACCAGGCCTGAAGGCTGGAAGCCCAAGCCTGGCCAGGTGCAGGACCGCTTGTTGCGGTCAGCCTGGAGCCAGCGGTTTGAGGCGCCAGTGCGGGGGCTCATGTGGTGCCCTTGGCTGGCCCAGGCCACCCCTGGGGACCTTGGCAAATGGGTGGACAGGGACTGCAACGCAGCCCTCAACCTCCAGCGGGCTGGGGAGAGCAACTGGCGCCCACTGGAGCTGTGCAGGTGGCCACAGCGACGCCGACAGGCTGTCCCTGCCCAGGGCAAGGAGTACCCCGCATTGGGCTTCAAGAAGCTGCGAGAGCCGAGCCCCAAAGGCCCTAGCCCAGCAGCCTGTAGCACAGTAGTATGTGTGCACACGTGCAATGCTTGAAGCTGTTGCTTACATCAGAGCATGTGTTTCATGCCAACATAGATTGCCCGGCCTTCGCAAGTGGGTTGGGGTAGTGAATCACGTATTGGTGCCGGATGCTTGCTGCATGCAAACAGTTCAGGATTACAGATAACACAGCCCCTGCCCTGTAGTAATAGTAGGGGAACAAATGTTCTGTCAGAATGTCCAAGAGAATGTCCAAGAGAGAGTGTCCAAAGAGTGTCTGAGTAGGTGTCTGAGTAGTCGAAGTAGGTGGGCATGCACATTCCCGCTCCCATGTTGGAAACACACATGCTGTGTAGCCGCCGCCTAAATCGGAACCATGAACTCATCAGAAACTCCAACACACAGCCTGTCTTCAGCTGACTTGTAGCTCCGTCTTTATGTCGGCCACCACATGCTCCACAACCTGTTTTTCATGCAACGGGGCGCCCCTCAGGTACTTCTGGAACAGCTTGCGCAAATCGACAGCCTTGTACATACGCCGAGCAACAATGTCACCCATGATGGCTTTCTTGTACACGTCATAATCTGCGGCTAGTGGGCGAAGAGGAAGCCTGCGACAGCGGCACCCAATCACAAAGCAGGTAATGTGTGTGCACATGTCTAAGAGGGAGCAACGGTTGACGCATTGTTGAACATGCCGAGTACCGTACTATCTATTTCGATTCGCGAGGCCCCGAAAACTAAAATTAAATACTCTTTCCCGACCCAAAAAAAACATTGTTTACTTTTTCCCGATGCAAAGTTAGCAGCAAAACACAGTTTTGAGGATGTGGATGTGCTTATAAATATTCTGGACAGCCATCCCTTGCATACCATGTCAATCCTCCATGGTTAACACACTCTTTGGTCACCATGTCAAGCCAAGTCAAAGTCAAGTCAAAGCCACTGTGCATGGACTGTCACCGTGCACCAAGTCACCTAGCCTGGACTTTGCACTAGATAGGGCACTGAACAGCCCCCATGAATTCATGGTGCTCCTGTGGCTGCTTGCAATGCCGGCATATCTCTGTATCCTCCTCTGAACACTCAACCTTGCGTGCCCTAGCAGTCACCCATGCCGCAGCCTTGGCCAAGGCAAAGGCCCCAGTTGCTGACTTGGTGCTGCTGCTGCTGCTGACTTGCTGCTGCTGTTGGCGTTGCTGCTAGTGTTGCACACCAAACGTGCCTTGTGGGAGTGGGTGTGACTTGTGTTGTTGGTGCTGGCTTAGGCTTGTTCTTGGAGCCTGATGGTTTGCCACGTTTGCGCATGGGTCGACCATCTGCCGTTGCTACAGCTGGCTTGGTTGAAGGCTCGGCTGTTGGCATGGCTCTTGTAAAGGCAGACCACTGCTGAGCTACCACCATTAGCTCTCATCTACCATCATCTCATGAGACCTGCCGGGTCGGCTGGGAGGAGGAGGCGTGCTTGGCGACGCGGCAGAGTCGCGGGCTAGCAGCAGCCCGATGCTAAACAGCTTGCGAGGTCTGCCCGGCCCACGCTACGCGACAGGATCACGATCGAGAGCCCTATAATGGAGCATTTCATCGTGTTGGTCAACCTCACGTAGCAAATTCTTGGCTGCGTCATCGCCACTGATGCCATGGACCACGAAGCGGTCCATCGCAGCACCTTTTACGCAGGTCAAATAATTGTTTGACCACTTCGCGATTTTGAAAAAAGTCGCATTGTTTACTCGTTCGCGACTTCGCGAGGCTAAAAAAACAATTCGCGGACGCGAATCGAAAGAGAGAGTACGGTAAGCATGTTTTTCTTTAGATTGCAAAGTGAACAGTGAATATCAACTGAGCCTGTGCTTGCGTGAGAGTGCGGTGTAACTGCTCATCAGGATCCCTCACCACCACCACCCAGGTCCGCTCTGCTGTGCATGCAGCACAGTGAGCTGCATCTCACAGCTGCCAGTCAAACAAAACTCATCATCAGGCGATCTCACAGCTGCCAGCCCGGGCCAGGAGGACCAGTGGCTGCTGCACCCAGCCTTAAATCGGCACCATGGCCCTCACTAGGGCCTTCATGGGCGTGGACCATAGGCGTGGACCCAGCCTTGACTGAGGGGATGGCAAGACTGTGAAGGGTCCCCTTGCAGCCCTGCCAGTCAGGCTGGACCCAGCACCCAGAAGAGGAGGTGAACAAGGTGTGTGAGCCAAGTGGCTGCCACAGGGTGTGAGAAGGAAGAGGAGTGTGGCCGAAGCTAGGGTGAACACCCTTGAGCAAACCACCCACAACTGACAGGGCAAATGCCACATCAGCACCTCCACGTATTACGACCATCATGGGGCTGCGCAAACCCAATCCAACACGCCTGGCATTCCTGGTGAGGGCGGTGAGGTAGCCAGTGCGGTGGCTGGGCGCAAGCACTGGCTGATGGTTGGCAGCATCAATTGCAGTGCGCTGAGCAGAGTGCAACCTGACGGTCTTTGCACCTGATGGCTGCTGTAGCTGTGCTGGTGGCCTGGCCTTAAGGGGCTGCCCTGGTGGGGCACTCAGAAATGCCTGAGGTATGCGGTGCACCTGTTTGCTTGATGTGACCAGGCCCCCATGCTATGCTCTGCTTGCACAGTTCCATGCAGCTCACAACACCCTAGCTGCCTGCCTGCTCACGTGCGTGCTTCATGGGAATGCCTGCTGTACCTGCCTAATGCACCTTGGAGTGGGGTGGGGCCAGGTGGGGTGGGGCCGGGTGGGGTGGGGGGGTGGAGGGGGGGGGGTGGGGGGGGGAGTGGAGGGGGGGGGGACAACAGCAGGACTGGGAGGTGATGGGTTGGAGGCGAAAGGTGGGTATGTCATCCAGGCTATGTGGACTGGTGATGCTGGCATCAGCATGCAGGGACAGCAGGGTGAAATGGCGGTGCCGGGGGCCTGGTGGAGGGATGTGAGTAACTTCAGTGGGCCAGACAGGCAGTGGCCACACTAGGGTCAATGCCACACTCGCCAGGTCAACTGTGCACTCCACAGCCTTCTGCCTCACGAGCAGCAGCTGAACTGCAGACAGCCTATGTCAGCAGACTGGGTGCACCAAGCACGGCAGATGCTGCGCAGGCTGCTGCACCCAGCCTGGAGCCACCCAGGCAGTGGCCTCCCAGATCACAGCCAGCACCCTCAAGCCCCAACCCCTGCCAGCACCACCACACCCCTCCACCTGACCAACCCACTACGCCTGCCAGGCTGGCCAGGCCTCGGGTCACCGCTGCCAAGCTCTCCCCTTGCAGGTGGCTACACCAGGGCTGCCAGTAGGCAGCTCACTGCATAGAGCAGGCTGTGCTGGCGGCCTGGGCTCAGCACACTGTCTCAGATCATCAGCCTAGGTGGCACATTGTGACTTTTGATACCTGAGTATGACTCAGAGGCAGCCTACCCTGGGCTTCGCCAGCACCTTGCCTGCCCAGCCTGCAGCCCGCACCCAACCCGACCTGCCCGGCCCGCTGTCCACCCTATGCTTACTGCCCGGGACTAATCTGTCCGCAGCCAGCGCACCCTCGAGTGAGCGGGAAGTCGTCCGCACGGAACGTGTGACGCAGGCTGTTGGTCACACTCCAGCCTTGGTAAGTATCCGGCTGGTGCGGGCGCCGCGCTCGGCCGTACTCCGGTGCAGTCATCGGCCGGCCCTCCACCAGCACCGTACTGCGCACCGCCAGACATGACATGACAGTAGCGTCGATGCATGGTGTAGGTGTGCATACTGTCCCGCTTACCACACCGCATCCCCAGACAAACAAAACTCATTCAACAAGGAACAACATGTTTGACTGTGGGTAATCTCACTCCGCTACTACAATGAAGCTGTAGCATCCTCGGTCGCACCCTTGATGACTACAAACCCCACACCGGTGGCACTATTTCCCCCTAGACCACTGGGCACCTCATCAAAACTAACAGCTTAATGCTTTGTAAGGCTGACAGCCTGTGTAAAACTACTAGGGCCTATGCATTGGTGCGGGCCCGGCCATCAATGCTCCACCGGTACTCTGCAGCCCGGTGCAATCGCTGCCTGGCCTTGGGCAGCCGGTCATTGACCAGCTTGTAGCGCTGCTTAGCTAGGAGGCTGCGCTAACACAACACGTTAACATAACAGTCCTATATGTGTAAACATCCTGTTTACAGCTGCTGGCATCCACATGCATGGCGGTCCCTTGTCAGCAACTGATCTGTCTGGCTGCAGCTCGTGAGTTGCTGCGCTCGATTGTCAACACGTCCTGACAGGAAGTTTGTGTGGGGAAGCACACTTCCAACGTGGAATTGACTGTGCATCAGCAATACCCCTAATGCAGGGGGCAACATGGCAGGTGAGTCGCTTGTGCATGGCATGGCAGGCATGTATGGCGGTTGTGCATGACATGCAGGGACAGCCAATGTGATGACTCTGCGCTGCTTAGGGCCTGCTCTGCCTTGCTCACCTGTAGCCATGGCCCTCCGCCCATGGCTGGATGAAGGATTCGTGGAGGCTAGGCCTGGCAGGAGAGTGGGCGAAGGAAGCACGGTGGGTGGTGTGCGGGGATGGCGGGTGGCGCCGCTCGGTGGCAGAGAACATGGACTGCGCAGCACACAGTGGCAGAGCTGCTTGGGTGAGGGCTCTATTCCCCAAGGGCTGGTGAGGCCTTTTAGGAGGACATACAGGCAGCAGACATGACCCAGGACATGAGGGCTACGCCAGCACAGGTCACAAACTGTCCTTCAGGACCAACTTCCAGCATGGCTGCTCGACAGGTGCTGGGGCTTGGCAACTTCGCAGCTTGGGAGGGGGTTGGGGAGGGGGGCCAGGCATGCAGGGGGGGGGGCTGCGCTCACCTCAATGCGCTGGGTCAGGTGGTACACCCGGGTTTTGTGGCGTGAGGTGGTGTGGTCTGTGGTGGCCCTCCTGGCAGCTCTGTTCAGGCTCAGGCGCTGAGCGGGAGACAGGGGTGGTGGCGGTTGTTTGCTGAGGAGCAGCGCTCTCTGCGGTGCCAGGCAGGTCAAACACCAGCAGCTCGCCAACCCCTTCCACAAACAGTTCGGATTACAGATAACACAGCCCCTGCCCTGTAGTAATAGTAGGGGAACAACTGTGCTGGTGTCGTGGTCTAAAGTTTTAAGTTAGTTTTAAGTTAGTTTTAAGGGGTTGGGGGCCCCAACAACTGTGCTGGTGTCCTGCCCTGGCCGCATGAGAAAAGAAAGCACCCATTTGCTGAACATGCCCAGGCCCCATGCTTTGCAATGCAGGCACAGCTCTGCTGCTCAGACCACCTTAGGCTGACTGCCTGCTCCCGTGCCTGGCTCATGGGTGTGCCTGCTGTGCAGGTGCAGCTCACCGAAGGAGACGCACACGCCACTTTGTCATGCAGGTCTACGTATTGAGTAAGGATGAGGTGGGCTCCACCTATGTTGCTTTCCACCGGAGGAAAGGCGGGATGACCACGGTCGTGTTTCGACATTTCTTAGGACCTTTGCTGCTTGCACATTTATTAGTCGCACATCATCGCAACGCATCAAGAACGCACTTCCAAAGAAACGCCATTAACGTAGGTGCTTGTGTTATTAGGTGATGGCGGAAGCTATAGGTATAACTCGCGTCTTCCGGGTCCAATTGCAGCAAGTGCCAGACGAATTGTACCGACCAATACAGCGCCCGACATAGCGTCACCATGCTCCTTCTTCTTCATGTCCTGGATTCAAACTACATGCCGGCCCCAAGTGCCGGTAGTGAAGCACCCCTGACGAGGCTGGAGTAGAAAGGAGGGAGTGCTGCAGTATTCATTAGGTGCTGCTAGGGAACGCTGAGGCTAGAGAACTGCATGTGCATGTGATACATCGCTTAAGACTGCACAACCATTGTTCTACCCGGGGTGGCGAGGGGCAAGAGGTGGGGCAAGGGTGGGGTGGCCTGGCCTGGTGGTGGTGGATGCAGCCTCCTACAGGTAGTTGGACCCTTCAGGACCATGCAGGCCAGGCATTCCCACTCCCCCTCGACCGTATAGAACACAGGTCTTACGCCATCGAGGTCACCTCATTCGTGCACGCTCCCCAGCCCTACACCTGGATGGCAGCCAGCTCGGGCCCGAGAACGCTCATTCCATGCTCTTCATGCATTGCATCCACGCATTGCAACGGGGATCAACCTACACTGAGGAGAACAGAGCGATTAGCATGGGGAGAAGCAGCCAAACAAAACTTATTCAACAAGGAACAACATGCTTGACTGTGGGTAATCTCACTCAGCTACTACAATCAAGCTGTAGGTCACCCCCGCCATTGGCTGCACCCCCATGGCTCAAGAGATAACTTTCTAACTCATTTCTGCACGGATGAGGCCGCCGATTTGTGCGATGAGCTGCTGATGGCCCGGATTTCTGCACGGATGAGGCTACAATCAAGTTGAAGCATCCTCGGTCGCACCCTTGATGACTACAAACCCCACACCGGTGGCACTCTTTCCCCCTAAACCACTGGGCACCTCATCAAAACTAACAGCTTAAATGCTTTGTAAGGCTGACAGCCTATGTAAAACTACAAGGGCCTACGCATTGTTGCGGTCCCGACCATCAATACCCCGCCGGTACTCTGCAGCCCGGTGCAAGCTCTGCCTGACCTTGGGCAGCCGGTCATTGACCAGCTTGTAGCCTTGCTGGTACTCTTCACCAATGGCAGGCAGAGCCTCAAGGTCATCCCATTGGCACAGCTCTATGGGGCGCTGCAAGCTCTCCCCAATGCGTTGCAAGTTCAGGCACCCGTTGGTGTCCCGGTCCAGCCACCTGCCCCCTGGGGGGGCCTGGGGTCGTGGCGCTGGGCCAGGTGCTGCAGGAAGGGGCTGGGGGAGGGGGTGGGGCCTGGGCGGGGGGGTCCTGGGCTGGGGAGGGGGTGGGGCCTGGGCGGGGGGCCCCTGGGCTGGGGGAAGGGGGGGGGGCTGAGCAGGGGCAGGGGGGTCCTGGGCTGGGGGAGGGGGGGGTCCTGGGCAGGGGCAGGGGGGTCCTGGGCGCGGGGAGGGGGGGGGGCCTGGGCAGGGGCAGGGGGAGGTGGGGCCTGGGCGGGGGGGGCCTGGGCAGGGGCAGGGGGAGGTGGGGCCTGGGCGGGGGGGGCCTGGGCAGGGGGAGGGGGGTTGGGCGGCACCTGATGGCACCACGACAGGCCCCGCACATATTTTGCATGCCGCTGGCTCCAGGCTGGGCGCACCAGCCGCGGGTTGACCTGGCCTGCTGGGGGTACCCAGTCTGCAGGCCTGGGCTGGTCAGGTGGCAGGTGCACACTGGCCTTGGTGAGCAGCTCCATGGCATCCTGATCTGTACCAACAGCTGTGGGTCCCAGATGCCCAGCTGCACTGCTGTGGGGGTAGCTGGGCTGGGGCGGATGCAGAGCGGGGTGAGCTGCGTGTGGCAAGGCGGGGGTGAGCATAAGGAGGGTAGGCTGGGTCAGGTGGGGGAGGGGGGCCAGGGGCTGGACCTGCTGCTGGGAACCCTGGAGTGGGCTGACCTAGGAAAGACTGGATCAGCACAGCTAGACACAGGATTGCTGTCAGGCAGTACTGCTTGCTGCCCATGGTCATGTGCTTGTTGACCTCCGGCACAGCTGCGTCAACTTGAGCCGGGCTGAGATCAGGCCGGGCTACCTCCACAAGGCTCTGATGTCGCTATACCTTTCCTGAACCAGATGCTCTAGAAGCCAATAGGGACCCTGCCAAACATGACAAGACCCTGCATGCTGCTCCCAGCGTTTTGAAAATGTACGCACGACCCCGCCAGTGACCCACTTCGCTTCGTCCGCTGCGTCTGTAGCTCGATGTTGAGTTTGACTTCGCGTGCGGTGACATCGTAGAAACCCCCGCGATGCGCGAGGCTGAAGTAGTCAATCTTGTGACTACATTGGAACAATGCAGTCGGAGCTCTTTACCAGGTATAGCGCATCACTATAGCAGAAGCTGCCTAGAGCATCACCCTAGCCTCTCTCTGCTCTGCAGCCGCGATTAAGCCGTGGCTTCCCTTATTGCGCGATGGCATTGTACCCGAGGCAGCGCAGCTGCTCTTGGTGGCCCACGTTCTCCGGCACCAGCTCAGCCCCTCCTCGGACCAGCCACTCCCACTTTCTCCCCACAGCATTCCAATGTTGCAGTCCATCCTGCCATACCTGCCCAAAGAGCACGCCTCCACAGCCGCCCATGCCCACTGTACACTCTGCCGCCAGGTAAGGACAGCAGCTGGCTGAAGCAGAGGCAAGGTTACACCAGCTGATGCACATGTGCATGCACATGCCCGTGCAGGTCGGCCAAGCCATGTTGCAAGGACCTGCCTCAAACCATGCTGCCTTGTTTCATTTCGCACTGAACCCGGGCAGCCACTGGGAGCCCAGCCTGCCAGCAGGGTCAGCCTCAGAGGTGGTGGAAGCTGCCGCTGTGGACTTGCGCAAGTGCCAGCAGGCGCTGAGGGCGGCAGCTGACCCAGCCATGGCCCCAGCAGCTGGGCTGCTTGACGTTGCTGAGGCTGGATGGCAGCTGTCAGTGCTAAGGGCAGTGGAGCTGGCGGTGGAGCAGCTGCGTGAGTGTGCTTGGGCCGCAGCAGCTACCCCTTGCCTGCCGGTGGTGCACCTTAGCATGCTGACCCATCAGCGTTGCCACGGCTGGCATACATGATGAGAGTCAGTGTCAGATGAGTCAGTGGCAGATACACCAGCACTGGTGTCACTTGTGGCAGCAGCACCCGCATCGCTGCACCCCTGCTACTGGTGTTGCTGGTGCAGGTGCTGAGGTGCTGACGCTGCACCAACCCATGCCCACTCCTAACCAGCAGCAGCAGCAGCAGCCACCAAAGCAGCAGCTGGGGCAAGAGCAGGCTCAGGGCCAGGCACAGCAGCAGCAACCCCAGCTGGTCGTATCGCGTCAGCAGCAGGCAGTCCAGCAGGCAGCGCAGTTGGTCATGCACATGGTATCCCCACCCCCCTCCCTTGCCAGCCCTCCTGCCTTTGCTGCCAGCCCAGCTGCAGGTGTTGAGGCCACATTGGGGCCCCCCTGGGGGCCCTTAGCAGCGGCAGCAGCGGCAGCGGCAGCAGCAGCAGCGACCAGTGCTGCAGCAGACAGTCTGCAGGGCACCAGCCTGCCAGGCCCCACCCCTGCCCCCGGCCTTAGCCCCGCAATGTCCCTGCAGGTCACGTCAACACACGAGGCCGTGGCAGTCGCAGTGGCTGAGGGGGCGGTGGCAGCTGTGTCAGCCACACACCAGGTGCAGGCAGAGCTCACGCTTCTGTCACTGGAGACCAACAGCGTAAGCCAACCAGGCGGCCAGGCGGCTGCTGGCAGCGCAGCCAGCCCTGCAGCCAGCAGTGAGCAGCACAGTGGCGCAGGCACAGCAGGCACAGGGCACCCGCAGGATGCAGCACCCAGGCTGCGAGGAGGCCAGGGGGCCACTGACCCTGCTTCCCCAGCACACCGCGCAGCTGACCCTGGCCCTGGACCCCCCCTTGGCAATGTACTCGCCCCTGCCCCTGCCCCTGCCCCTGCCCCGGTTGCTACACCCCACCTGCCCATAGATCCATGCTCCCCAGGCCTCCCCACCCCCCACACCCCACTCAGCTGCGGCCAGGCCACAAGCAGGCCAGGCAGCCAGAGTGCGCACCAGGCCGTCCCCTCCACCCCCCGGCCAGGCCCCAGCCCCCCAGCCCCAGCAGCCCCAGCCCCAGGGGGGCCCGCAAAGACCCCCCCAGGGCCGGCCAGTGCCGGGCAGAAGCGCAGGCGCCAGGCCGCCTCTGGCCCTGCCTGCAGCTCAGGCTACTGCACTGAGGCGGAGCCCCTGGCCAAGCGCCCACGCCCATCCGCCCCCAGCTGCTTAGCCAGCCATCTCAGTGCTGACCTGGCTGGCGCTGGCCAGGCAGGGGGTGGCGTGGCAGAGGAGGCCGCATCAGAGCAGGGTGGGGTCCTGCCAGATGTGGAGGCTGAGGAAACCTCGGCTGCTGCTGCAGCTACCCATGCTATGGCGGCAGTGATGGACCCTGACCTGCACCCTGACCAGAGCTGGGCTCCTGCACCCACTGCTGCTGGCCCTGCACCTGCTGCCAGCAGCAGCAGCAGCAGCAAAGCTAGCCTTGGCCACCCGCCCGCTGCTGGTCCTGGTCCTTGTCCTGGACTTGCCCCAGATACCCTGGTCAGGCTGCCAGGCACTGAGGCCAGCGCTTCAACCCCTAGCCCAGCACCTCACCCAGACGCTGCCCCTGCCATGGTCCTGGACCCCGCGCCTGCTGTGGCCCCAGCCCTAGCTGAGCCTCAGCCAGCCCTAGGCCCCCCTGGGCCCCCTCCCTCCGCCCCCTCTCCCCCTCCCCCTCCCCCTCAGCCCACATCCACCAAGCCGGCAAGGCAGGCTGCAGGGGGCTCTCAGCATGGCTGCAAGCCCCCACCGCCGTCCCTCAATGTGCATGCTGGGGGGGCAGCAGCAGCAGGGGGGCCCAGGCACCAACCACACCCACCCGTCCCCGCACCTGCACCCTCACCTTCAGCACCAGAGGGCCGCTCTGCTGTTGCACCTCTGCCAGCAGCAGCAGCAGCTGCTCCAGCTGCTCCGGCAGCAGCACCAACGGCATCACCACGGGCATCAGCACAGGCAGCAGCACCAATGGCAGCACGGGCAGCAGCACGGGCAGCAGCAGCAACGGCAGCAGCCGGACAGGGAGCAGGGACCTCCCTGGTTGACGTGCTTGGGGTGGGTGGCAGCAGGTCAGCACCTGCTGCAGGGTGTACCAGCCAACACCTCGTGGCGCCAACAACAGCCCCTCACCCTCACCCTCAGGTATCGGCACCTCCTGACCTATCCCCACCCACAGCAATACCACCCGCCCCTGCTCCCACCCCCCTTACCACCGCCCCACCTGCCCCACCTGCCCCTGCCCGTGTCTCTCAGGCTGCAGGCACAGCAACAGCTGGGCCAGCACCGGCCACAATTGCCATAGGCAGTAAGCCAGGGCCACGCGCAAAACCAAGTGCCAAGCCAAGGCCAGGGTCAGGGTCAGGGTCAGGGTCAGGGCCAGGGCCAGGGTCAGGGATGAGTGCAGCCCCAACAAGTCAGACAGCAGGCACGTCTGGCGGCGCCCAGGCACTTGCCCAGGCAGCAGCTCCTGCTGTGAGGAGGTCCGGGAGGGGCAGGGAGACATCCCGCCAGGTTGCACAGGGGAGGGGGCCTGAGGTGCTGGCTGGGCAGCGCAGCCAGCCCCAGACCTTGCCGCAGCAAACACCAGCCTCAGGCCTGCCCCTGCTACCAGCCCCTGCCCCTGCCTTGGACCAGGTGCTGCCAGCGGTCCCAGCGCCAACCCAGGCAACAGCTGCAGTTGCCGCCCCCGTCCCCGCCCCTGGCCCCGCCCTGGGTGCTGACACAGCCTCAGCCCAGCTGGACGCCCTAGCCAGCAAGCCCAGGCAGCTCAGCCAACACCCCAGGGCGGCTCAGCCCAGGGGCGCTCAGGCAAGGCTGGGGCTGCATGCAACAGGGGTTGCCTCCCTCCCAAACTCCCTTGGCCCTGCACCCAGTCCTGACACCACCTTGCCTCAGACTGCACCTATCAGAACAGCCCCAGCCCCAGCCCCAGCCCCAGCCCCAGCCCCAGCCCCAGCCCCAGCCCCAGCCCCAGCCCCAGCCCCAGCCCCAGCCCCAGCCCCAGCCCCAGCCCCAGCCCCAGCCCCAGCCCCAGCCCTTCCTGATGCAAGGCAGCCAAGTCACGGCAAGCAGGCAAAGTGGGTCAGTGCTTACAAGGTGCAGTCCACCCTGCCACTGGTTGTCCCACCGCCTCCTGCACCCCCTCCTGCACCTCAACCTGCCAGCCAGCCTGCTCATCCAGCCGCAGCCAACACAGCACCTACACGCGCCCCTGCAGCCCCCCAAGCAGCAGCACGCCGAGCAGCACTGGCAGCCCCGGCACCAACACCGGCACCACCCGCGCCTGCACTCCCAGCGAGGACGGCAGCAGCACCGGCACTGACCTCAACACCCGCTGCGGTGACACCACCAGCACCAGCACCACCACCACCATCAGCTTTATCTCCGCTCACAGCAGCAATAAGGCCGTCACGACCAGCACGGCCGTCACGGCCAGTAGCACCCCAGGCACCAGCAGTACCACCAGCAGTGCAACCAGCAGTGCAAACAGCAATACAGTCAGCGGTACGGCCAGCGGTGGCAGCTGAGTGCAGCAGCTCCAGCCCTGGCTGTCCGCCCCCTGACCTAGGACTGGCCGCCAGGGCTAGCCATGGGGGGCACCCCTCAGATGCAGGGGTTACTCCCAGACTCCCTCACACCTCCACCCACTCCTTGCGCACCCGCCTGCCTCAAACCACACCTACCTCCCCCACCCCTGCCCCTCCTGCCCCGGCCCCCACCTCTGCCCCTGTTCCTTCCCCTCCTGCCTCCCCCGCCCCAACCCCAGCCCTGGCCTCTGCAGCGGCACCCCCAGCAGCCCCTGCCCCGCCCGCCCCTGTGGCTCCTGCCCCTAGCTCCCCCTTGCCAGGTCCCCCCGGGCCTGAGGCTGCACCCAGCCCCCGCCACCTCACCCGCACGGCCCAGCTCGCAGCCCCCAGCCTGCCTCCCCCTCCCCCTCCCCCTGCTCATGCACCCCCTCCCACACATGAGGCTGCCGCAGGCCCGCACCAGGCGGTGCTGGCTGCAGAGGCCGTGCTGCACCCCCAGGGCCAGGGCCTCAACCCCGTCATTGCTGCTGAGCAGGGACAGGGACAGGGACAGGGACAGGGACAGGGACAGGGACAGGGACAGGGACAGGGACAGGGACAGGGACAGGGACAAACACTGCAAGGGACAGGGCGGTCAGCAAATCAAAGTGGGTCATCTGTCCAGCCTGTGGCAGGGAAGGAGCAGTCTCTGCGGCAGCGCCTGTTTGCAAAGCAGCCCGTGACACAGCAGCAGTCCCTAGGCGGCCATGGATTACTGCAGGCAGGGCAGAGGCTGGAGAAGGGGCTGGGGCAGGGGCCTATGCCCCGTCATCAGCAAGGGGTGGAGAAGCATCAGGGGCGGCAGGCAGAGCAGCAGCCAGCGGGGCTTGTGATGCAGGCTGGGCAGCGCTGCGCAGCCCGCACACAGCCCAGCAGCCCAGGGCCCCGGTGCTGCCGCCTGTACCGGCCTGGCCGCACCACTGACGCTGAGCTGGCCTCAGGTCGGTGACTCGCCTGCCTGCCTTGTTGCGAAGAAGTGCGCAGCAGGGCTCAATGGGGGCGGGCAGGCAGGGGGGCAGGAGGACAGGTGGGCAGGTGGGCAGGCAGGCAGGTGGGCAGGCAGGCGGGTGGGCAAGCAGGCAGGCGGTTGGGCAGGCAGCTGGGCAAGCAGGCGGTTGGGCAGGTGGGCAAGCAGGCAGGTGGGCAGGTGGGCAAGTGGGCAAGCAGGTAGGCGGTTGGGCAGGCAGGCAGGCGGGTGGGCAGGCAGCTGGGCATGCAAGCAGGCGGGTGGGCAGGCAGGCAGGTGGGCTGGCTGCCTTGTTGAGGCAGGCATGCGGGGATCCAGAGGTGTCAGTGCCCAGGCGCCATACCAGGCGCTGACAGGGACCAGCTCTGACAGGGACCAGCTGCTGACAGCGCTGACAGGGACCAGCAGCAGCAGCCTGGCAGGGGGACCAGCCCCAGGCACACAGCAGCCATGGCCTGCGTGGCTGCCCCTGCACCCAGCCTCGTCTGAGGGTTGCCTGTTCAGGCGCTGCATGCCGGCAGTGCTGGGCTGTGTGGCTGGCAGCCCAGAGCACATGGGCTGCTGGGTGTGGAGGACCCCATGGGCTCGGTGGAGCGGCAGTCCGGTCCCTCACCCCTGACCTCCAGCCTGGCCCTGCCTCCCCCTGCCTGCAGGCTGTGTGCAGCTTAGTGCCCGGCAGGCGCTGCGCCTGGTCAGCTCTGGGCGCCTCAGCCTGCAGCAGCTGCTGTTGGTGCCGGCCCCCCTGCGGACCCCAGCACACCTCAAGTCAGTGAAGGCCAGCAGCACAACCACAGCCAACCCACCTGCTGAATTTCCTCCCCGCCCACCCACGCGCCGATCTGCCCACCGGCCCACCCGCCCGCCCACCCACCCGCCCGCCCACCCACCTGCCCGCTCACCCACCTGCCCGCCCACCCACCTGCCCGCCCACCCACCTGCCCGCCTGCCCACCTGCCTGCCTGCCCATCTGCCCGCCCGCCCACCTGCCCGCCTGCCCACCTGCCCGCCCGCCCACCTGCCCGCCTGCTTCCCGCCTGCTGCCCTGATTGTGGCTGCCCCTGCAGGTTGCTCAAGGTGCTCCAACACCATCAGCTGCAGCACCAGCTGCGGGGCCAGCAGCAGCCGGGGCGCCAGGCCGCTGGACCCCCCGCTAGCCTAGCCCTCAACACCCTGCGCCTGCACTTGAGGACCAGCTCCAAGCAGGCTGCGCCAGCCCCTACACACCAGCCCCACCACCCCTCCCTCACCACCTCCTCCACCCCCTCCCCTCCCTCACTCACACCCACCCTGTCCCTCACCCTGCCCCCGGCTGACCCGCCTGCCCCTCCCGGCTTAGTTGCCACTGTGGGCCATGTGGTGTTAGGGGCTCAAAGCAGAAAGTGCGCCGGGGCGGGTTTGAACCCGGGGCTGACTGCTGCTGGGTGTGGGCTAGCAGCCATGCAGCCAGCTGGCAGCGTGGCAGAGCACCAGCCTCCACCTGTACACGACTCTGGTGGGCCACCAGGGTGTGGGCTAGGCAAGCATCAGGCCCCCCACCGCCCAGGACAGCCCCCCCAGGGAGTGGAGCAGCAGCAGGGTCAGCAGCAGCAGCAGCCGCAGGGGCAGCAACAGGAGCCGCCGCAGCAGCAGGGGCAGCAGCAGGAGGCGATGAGCCCCTGGAGGGTCCCAGCCATCTGCACAGCGCCCTCCGCTGCCCCTGCTCCCTTGGGCAAATCCCCAAAGCAGGCCTTGCCCCGCTCCACCCTCCCCTTGCAGACCAACTCCAAGACAGCCCAGCCCCTCCTCCTGCCCCTCCACCCCCCTCACACCACCCACATTGCTGATGCTGACCGCCAAGGTCAAACCCAGGTCACTCCCCAGGTCACTCCTGTTCTTGGCACCCAAGGTCAAAAGACACACAAACCGGTGCAGAGGTCACACCCTGCTGAGCAAGCTCGACCGCCAGTGGAGGACAGTGCCCGAGGCCGCTTCTTCAGGTGGCGTCTGCCCCTCACCCCTGACCCCTCCCCCTTCGGCCCACCCCCCCTTGCCAGCACAACCCCCTCCGGCCCAGGGCAGGCCAGTGACCCCCCTGCTGCTCCTGCTTGCCTGCCTCCAGCAGCCACAGCAAAGCCGCAGCAGCTGCTTGCCCCAGCTGACCCCCTTGCTGAGCCCCCTCCTGACACGAGGGAGCCGGTTGTCCAGGTAGAGGCCCTAGCGCCCAGCAGGGCCAGTGGTCAGTGTAATGGCGCCCCCCCTGCTGCCTCCCTCCCCCGCTGCCTTAGGCACCCAGGCATGCTGGTAGGTGACAGCAGCAGCAGCAGGCCGGGCCCCCCCACCGGGGCAAGTGGAGGCACACGGCCAACTGAGGCAGCCCCCTCCCGCCCCCCCTCACCCTATAACCTGCGCTCCCTTGCCGGTTGTGGAGCAGACCAGGCGGCACGGGTGGGGGCGCAGTCACCAGGGGGTAGCCTGGGGTTGGGGAGGGCAGGCGGGGGGAAGCTGCTTGGTGCTTCAGGAGGGCATCAAGGGGTGGAGCAGGTGGTCAGGGTGGAGGGGCAGGTGAGGGAGGGGGTGCAGGTGCTGGTCTCATCGGGCAGGCAGACAGAGCAGGGTCAGGGGGCACTGGCCAGGGCGCTGCTGACGGGGCATGCTGCAGCAGGGCTGGCAGTGGAGGGGTCAGGGGGGCAGTCAGCATGCGAGTATGCAGAGTGGCCAGCACTGACTGGGAAGGAGGTAGGGGTGCGGGAGGGGGTGGTTGGGGAGGGACAGCAGCTGGTAGTTGGCCTGGCAATGGCCGCCACCCCCCAACCAGTACCAGGGCTGCCTACCTGCAACAAGGGAGAGGCTGGGGGCCTGGGTAGGCCAGAGCCGCCGCTGCTGCTGCTGTCCCGCACCCAGGCCTGCACCCCCAGCCTTGCCCAGGCCTCCCCCCCCCCTGCCTCCACCCCCCTCCCCACCCACGCCTCCCACCCCCAAGCTCGGCTCACTCCTGACATCACACCTTTCCACACTTTTCAAAAAGTAGCTGACTGCTCTGCTGCTGCATTAGTCACCCCGGCAGCCTGGCCAGCGTGCTGGGGGCCGCCCTCCTCCGCCCTGTGCCCCTCACCCTTCAGCACTGCCGGCAGCAGCATGAGCCAGGACCTGGACATGGGCTGGCACGCCCCCCTGCCCCTGCTGGCCCCCTGGCCCCTGCACGCCCCCTCGCCCGCTCTCATCCCAAGGAAGCTAGCGGGCTGGGCCAAGCAGCAGCAGCAGCAGCAGCAGCAGCAGCAGCAGCAGGGGGGCCAGCAGGGGGGCCAGCCACTAGGTCAGCAGGCCACAGGGGGGGGGGGCTCTGACCCCCAGCCCCTCTCTTTGGCAGGAACAGCAGCAGGGGAGGGCGAGGTGGAGGAGGGTGAGGGAGGGCAGCAGGGCCAGGCACTGGTTGCCTTGCCGCCTTCACCGCCTGCAGCTGGTGAGGTGCGGGCCAATGGGCAGCAGGTGCTGGCCAACGGGTCAGGGAAGGGGGTGGCACTGTCATTGAGGTGGGCACCAGCGCCAGCGCCAGTCAAGGCAGCAGCAGCACCACCACCAAGCTCGGCAGGGGTGCCAGGAGGAAGGCCAGCAGCGGTAGCAACAGCAGCAGGGGGACCACCATCACCACCACCACCACCGCCACCAGCCCCACCAGCAACAATGACGCCTGCAGACATACCAAGACCAGGAGCAGCAGCAGCAGCAGCAGCAGGGCACGGCAGGGTGCTGGCAGCAGCCGCAGCGCCCAGGCCTCGCCTCCAAGCCGGTCCAGCTGCTGGTGCAGCCCCCCCCGCCCAGCCCCCCTCCGCCCCTGCCGCCCCCGCCCCCACCCCCGTCCCTGCCCCCGCCCCCGCTTCCACAGCGGCTGTAGTCTTGGCAGCATCCGGTACAGGGGCCTTGACTACCTTGGCGGTGGGGCAGGGTGCTGGGCAGGAAGGCCGCAAAGTACAGCATGGCCAGGCAGGGGGGCAAGGGCGGCTGGGGCGGCTGGGGCGGCTGGGGTGGCCGACGCAGCAAGGGCAGCAAGGGCAGCAGGGCCAGCAGCGAGGGCGCCCTAGCCCAGGCCACTTGCCCCAGCCTGCTGACTTTCCCTTGCCTCCTGCAGCCGCTAAGGGGAGCCGGCAAGCGGGGCGTGGCTCAAAGGCGGCTGAGGGGGCGGCAGAGCTTCGTGCGGGGTCCTCAGCAGCAGGGGCGGCAGCAGCAGCAGGGGTGGTGGCAGGGGCGGCAGCAGCAGCAGGGGTGGTAGCAGGGGTGGCAGCAGCAGGGGCGCCCGAGGGGCGCCCAGGGTCGGATCCTGTCCGATCCCGTTGTGTCCACCTCTCCACCCCTCTCCCTGCCCCTCAGGCTGCCACTGGCCCACTCTACCCCTGCCCTCCCCCTCCTCCCGCCCCTACCCCTGCCCCCCTGCCTGGCCCATTTAACCTTCCAGCACACAAGCCCAAGCGTCTCACCGACCGCCCTCCCGCCCCTGCCCCTACCCCTGTCCCTGCCTCTGTCCTTGCCAGCCTTCCCCCTCCCTGCCCCCCTGCCCCAGCCCCCCCCCAGGAGCACCGACCCACCCAAGCCCCCCCTGCTGCTGCAGCACGAGCCAAGGGTCAGGGCAGCGGGCGGAGGGTGTCAGGCACCAAGCGTAGCCACCCCTCTGCTGCAGCCCCCAAGGCCAGGGCGGCACAGCCCAGCATGGCACCGCCTAGCCAGGGCCTGGCAGCTGAGCCACCCCCTGAGCCAACCTCCCAGCGGCAAGACAGGGAGGAGGAGGCGGAGGAGGCGGCGGTGGTGGAGGGTGGTGGAAGGGGTGTGGAAGGTTGGGTGGCAAGGCACGGAGGTGCTGGGCGAGTGCTGGCGGCTGTGATAAGCAGACTGGCAGCGGAGTATGGCTCGGTGGCAGGGCAGGCAGGCGGGTGGGAGGCCCAACGTCCCAGTGCTGCAGAAGGGGCACAGGCAGCGGGCCTGCGGCCCCACACTGGTCAGGGTAAGAGCGGGGCGGGGACGGGGGCAGGTGAGGAAGAGGAAGCGCGGGAAGGAGGAGGGTCAGGGCGGCAAGCAAGGGAGGGTAGGCACATGAAGAGCAGGTCAGGCCGGGCGGCTGGGGTGAGGCAGTCCGGGGTAGGTCACGGCCACCGCAGTGGCAGCAGGGCGGGGGCGGGTGGCAGCAGTGCTGCAAGGGGTGGGTCTGAGTCAGCAGCAGCCATGCAAGCAGTCCAGGGTGAGGTGTATGAGAGGGAGGGGGAGGGGCGGGGAAGGGGCAGGGGGCGCAGTGGCAAAGCAATAGGGCAAGGCAGGCGCAAGGCCAGCTCCCCCCTCCCTGGCCCTCATGCTGACCCGGCTGTGGGCCATGCTGGCAGTGGGCGGGGGGGGAGCGGCAGGGCAGGCCCTAGCAGCAAAGCCCTGCGCAGCATCAGGGTGGCTGGCCTGAGTGGCCCCCCCTCCACCCCCCACACACGCACACAGCAGCGCCGGTCCACACCCTCCTCTGGCCCTGAACCCACCATCAAACATCAGCTCCATCACGGCGGGCTGCAGGTCTCAGATCTGGGCAGATCACCTCCAGATCTGGACAGATCGCCTTATGATCTGGGCAGATCACCCACTGATCTGGCCCAACTGCGAGGCAACCTGGCCAGATCACCCTCTGACGTGGGTGGGTCTGGCAGCCGTGGTCAGGGGGGCCCTGCCTGGCCCATCCTGCTGCGGCCCCTATCCCCCTGCCCCTCTGAGTCCACCCCCGTAGAGGACGGCCCCTTGGCCCATGCCTTGCACCAGATCGCATGCATCCTGCAAGAGGAGCAGCAGGGGGAGGAGGAGGAGGATGCTGCAGGGGGGGAGGAGGCTGCCGCCAGGCGCCGTGCAGCCCAGCAGCTGGTGTGGGACATGCAAATTTGGACGTCCCGCAGCGATAGCCAGGGCAGCGGCGGGAGGGCAGGGGCTGCTGGGGCTGCTGATCTCACTCCCATGTCCAAATTAGGCGTTGCCAGATCCAGATCTAATTCAACTAGATCAGATCACGCTTGGCAAGGGTGGGAGGCTGATTTGGGTGTAGCCAACGGTCTCGATGGTGACGAAGAGGAGGGGGAGCGGGAGGGGGAGGAAGTGGGTGTGGGTCTGGTGACGCTGCCACAGGCCTCTGCGCAGGTGGTAGCCGCAGTCGAGCAGGCTAGGAAGAGGTGCAGGGCCATGTTTGAGCAGCTGGGTCTAGAGAGCAGGGCAGAGGGTGACAGGGGCACAAGGCCCAGGACCCTTGCCCAGGAGGGAGGTACAGGTAGAGGAGGAGAAGGGGAGGAGAGAGGGCAGAGGCGAGGGGAAGGGGGGCGTGAGGGTGGACCCCCCTCCCGTAGCTTGCAACAGTTCAGCAGTTTGTCAGACAGCGGCCTGGCCGACCCTGACCACCACCCCACCCCAGGCAGCAGCCCCCTCCCCATGCTCTCCCCCCCTTTCACCCTCACCACTGTGGCACCTGACCAGCAGCACACCTCCCCTGGCCCCAGCCCCTCCCCCTCTCACCACCCTGCACCGCAGCCTACCCCCTGGCCCAGCCCTGGGCACCTCCAGCGGCCCCACACGGCGCTGGCAATCAGGCAGCCAGGCAGGCCAGGGGGCCAGGGCCAGGCGGTCAAGGCAGGCGGCCAGGGGTCAAGGGGTGCCGGGGATCAGCCCACACTACCCACCCAGGGCGCAGCAGCTAGCCACAACCAGCAGCACAACTACCCACAGCAGCAGCAGCAGCAGCAGCAGCAGCAGCAGCAGCAGCAGCTGCAACAGCAGCAGCAGCTGCAGCAGCAGCTGCAACAGCTGCAACAGCAGCAGCACGCATTCTTTGCAAAGCCGGTGCTGCAGCCCCCACCCCTGCCACAGCCCCCTCAAAGACAGCCCCAGGTGCTGCGGGCCCAGCAGCACCAGGGGGGGCAGGAGGGGCAGGAGCAGGGGATGCAGGCGGGTATGCAAGCACGGCAGCCCCAGCCTTACCCATACCAGGCTGTGGACCACCAGGTTGAGCTCCAGCCACACCAGCAGCCACCTGTCAGGCCTGAGCAGCAGCGGCCACCACCCCGCCCCGTGCCCCCCCCTGCACGACAGCAGAGCCCACCCCCGCAGCATCAGGCCCCTGCCCCTGCCGCCTACACACAGCAGCAGTACCAGCAGCAGCAGCAGCAGCAGCTTCAGCGACCTGAAGACCTGCCTGACCCCTACAGCCACCCTTACGTACACCAGGCTCAATATGAACCCTACCTGGCCCCTGCACCTTCCCATGTGACCCACCAGCCGCCCAACAGCCAACAGCCACCCAACCCAACCGTCACCCAGCAGCTGCTGCAGCATCCACCAGGGGCGCAGCAGTTGAGGCCACAAACCAAGACCCTGTGGCTGCGGCTTGCTGGGGGTGTGATGGGTGAAACAACAGGTGAGGCGGGTGTTGAGGGGGGGAGGGGGGCTGGCCTCCATGTTGTTCTGGCCCTGGCTGCACTGCACCTGGCTCAGGCCCACCCCACCCCACCCCACCCCACCCCACCCCACCCCACCCCACCCCACCCCACCCCACCCCACCCCACCCCACCCCACCCCACCCCACCCCACCCCACCCCACCCCACCCCACCCCACCCCACCCCACCCCACCCCACCCCACCCCACCCCACCCCACCCCCCACCCCACCCCACCCCACCCCACCCCACCCCACCCCACCCCACCCCACCCCACCCCACCCCACCCCACCCCACCCCACCCCACCCCACCCCACCCCACCCCACCCCACCCCACCCCACCCCACCCCACCCCACCCCACCCCACCCCACCCCACCCCACCCCACCCCACCCCACCCCACCCCACCCCACCCCACCCCACCCCACCCCACCCCACCCCACCCCACCCCACCCCACCCCACCCCACCCCACCCCACCCCACCCCACCCCACCCCACCCCACCCCACCCCACCCCACCCCACCCCACCCCACCCCACCCCACCCCACCCCACCCCACCCCACCCCACCCCACCCCACCCCACCCCACCCCACCCCACCCCACCCCACCCCACCCCACCCCACCCCACCCCACCCCACCCCACCCCACCCCACCCCACCCCACCCCACCCCACCCCACCCCACCCCACCCCCACCCCACCCCACCCCACCCCACCCCACCCCACCCCACCCCACCCCACCCCACCCCACCCCACCCCACCCCACCCCACCCCACCCCACCCCACCCCACCCCACCCCACCCCACCCCACCCCACCCCCACCCCACCCCACCCCACCCCACCCCACCCCACCCCACCCCACCCCACCCCACCCCACCCCACCCCACCCCACCCCACCCCACCCCACCCCACCCCACCCCACCCCACCCCACCCCACCCCACCCCACCCCACCCCACCCCACCCCACCCCACCCCACCCCACCCCACCCCACCCCACCCCACCCCACCCCACCCCACCCCACCCCACCCCACCCCACCCCACCCCACCCCACCCCACCCCACCCCACCCCACCCCACCCCACCCCACCCCACCCCACCCCACCCCACCCCACCCCACCCCACCCCACCCCACCCCACCCCACCCCACCCCACCCCACCCCACCCCACCCCACCCCACCCCACCCCACCCCACCCCACCCCACCCCACCCCACCCCACCCCACCCCACCCCACCCCACCCCACCCCACCCCACCCCACCCCACCCCACCCCACCCCACCCCACCCCACCCCACCCCACCCCACCCCACCCCACCCCACCCGGCCGGCCGCCTCTCCGCCCCTCGCAGGCCCAGATGTCGAGCTCTGGCCCCCCCCTCCTAGTGACTGGGAGGTAGCTCAACAGCAGGCTGCCCAGCAGCAGCAGTGGCCGCAGCAGTGGCCGCAGCAGGGCTCTGGCCATAGCCTCAGTCCCGCTCCCAGCCGCCAGTTCCACCCGCCACCATTGCCATCCCAGCAGCCAACCTTGAGCCAGGGGCGGGCACCCCACCCCAGCCCCCGCTCAGCTCCTCAAACCTTCCCCCACCAAGGCTTCCACCCTCCAGACCCTCACTTCCCTCGCAGCGGCAGTGGTGTACAGCTGCAAGATGGTGTCGGGAGGGAGGCACCTGGCCAGGTCCTGCCACCCTACCCACCCTCCCTTGGGCCTGCATCATCTTCAGTTGCCTTGTCGGTTGCAACATCTGGGCAGATCGCGGGGGCAAGTACCTGGAGTTCAATCACCCCCTCAACCGTAGCAGCTGCACAGCCATCCACCTTTACCTTCCCAAGCACGGCAGGCCTGGGTGCAGGTCGCTCAGCAGGCTCAGGAGGCCAGCAGAAGCAGCCCTGGCTTGTGCAGCACCCTCCACCTGCGCCTGCCTTCAACCCAGACGCCGGTGTCGCCGCAGCTGGACCGCAAGCGGACAGATGTCGCCCCGCCGAGCGGGACTTCCCGGCTGACGAGGACCTGCGGGCTGTCGAGCTGCGCGGCCGACCGTCGCTTGCGGACAGCCAAGTGAGCCTTGCATCATGGGGATCCCTGCGCAGTGCGCCTGCTCCCGCTCGGCCGGCTTGGCAGCCTGCGCTGAGCTCCATATCAGCGACGGGCGTTGTGGCACACGCTGGCAACCAGATGGACGACCTTGCAGCCGAAGCGCCGCAGCTCCAAGCGACGGTTGCCCGGGGTTCCGACTCAGGCGGCAGTTCCCTTCGGTCCCGGGGAATGCGACCAGACGCGCCGGAAATGACCGGTCGTATGAGCACGGAAGCTGCGCTCGCGGGTAGGCAGGTATGCGGCATCCAGGAGGGCACCCAAATGGGTGACGCCGCAGCGGTCCGGATCGTCAACAGCCGCGTCGGCAGCATGGACCTGATGACCGCGATTCAACGTAGCCTTCCGGCTTCCTCCGCCGGAGATCTTGCGTCACTCTCAGACAGCGACAAGGACCGGCTGCTGGCTGCGGTCTACATGTTCGTGCAGGGAGAGGTGGGTGAGCGCGGGGTCTTTGGCCTGCATTTCAACCCCACCCAGCAGTGATGGTAACTTCCCATATAGCAGTGGGCCCCCCACAGGTGTTGAGGTCAGGCTAGCTGCATTTACTTACTAATTTATATATATGTTTATGTATTTGCTTGTTCGTTACTACCGTAGTGATACGCCTTGTTGGTGATACACTGATTTGGTGAAAACCCAGATTTCTCCCAAACTCAAACAATAGGTGATACAATTTGGTGACAACTTGAGTTGGTGAAATCACCAACCGGGCGTATCACTACGGTAGTTGCCTAGTTTGTTACTACTTGCCTATTTGCTTACCACTTTATGTATATGTTTATTGTTTTATCTATTTGCTTATTTCTTTTTAGCTTGCATTGCTGCCCAGGCTGAAGAAACTGCCTGTACTGCCTGTGCTGACCACCATCACTGGCATTGCCTAGCCATGAGCCAGTATGCCGCTTGGTTGTAGTGCGCTGTGATAGGCTGCTTGGTTTGGATGCTTGGTGAGACAGACAGCCTACATGGCATGGTGCTGCTGTGTCGTGCTGTGTGTTGTTGTGTTGTTGTATTGTTGTGTTGTGCCCTTGCTACCCTCCCACCAGAGACTGGTGGGGTTGGGGAGGGGTGTATGTTATGTCATGCTGTGTGTCATGCTGTGCTGTGCAGCCGGACGCTGGTGTCAGCCTTTTCCAAGAGATGCAAGAGCTGGAGGGGCCTGACTCAGCAGAGCACATGCAACCTCAGCCCTTACAGCAGCGGCCACCGCCGCCGCAGCAGCAGCATCCCACGCTGCATAGCCCTGCAGCAGCCCTGCAGCAGCCCCGCAGCAGCCCTCGGGGAGGTGACCCGCAGACTCGGACCTGGCAGTCCCCGTTGCACCTCCAGCAGCAGCAGCAGCAGCAGCAGCAGCAGCAGCAGCAGCAGCAACAGCAGCAACAACAACAGCAGCAGCAGCAGCAGCAGCAACAGCAGCAACAGGAGCTACAGCAGCAACAGCAGCTACAGCAGGAGCTGCAGCAGCAGCAGCAGCAGCTGCAGGAGCAGCAGCAGCAGCAGCAGCAGCTGCAGGAGCAGCAGCAGCAGCAGCAGCAGCTGCAGGAGCAGCAGCAGCAGCAGCAGCTGCAGGAGCAGGAGCAGCAGCAGCAGCAGCAGCAGCAGCAGCAGCAGCAGCTGCAGCAGCAGCAGCCTGATTCATTCCAAGGTCAGCACCTGGCGGGTGAGCTGCCCCATGCTGGGCACATGCAGCTGCATCAGGAGTACCTGTCAGTCCTGCAGCAGTGCCAGGGCCTGGTGCTGCGCCCTGTCAGCCTGCGCACCTCCCCTGGCAGCCCCACACGCAGCAGCAGCGTGGTCACAGTCGGCAGCAGCGTCCGCCTCACACGCATGCACCACCACTCACACCCACCCCTCCAGCAACAGGGGCAGCAGCAGGGGCAGCAGCAGGGGCAGCAGCAGGGGCAGCAGCAGGAACCGCATCAGGGCAAGGCATCAGACGGCAGGGGTAGCGGGCAGCGCTTGTTGTCCCGCCCCACCCTGCGTGCCCTTCTCCGCACTGGCGAACAGCGGGCTGTGACGGCTGGCCAGGACAGCAGCCGGGTGGAGCCCCAGGGCCAGGGCACAGGGGCAGGGGCTGCAGCCAGCCAGGCAGCCAGTGACCTTCACAACTCCATGGCCAGTGCCACACAGGGACTGTATAGTAATGGTGGTGACGGTGGCAGTGCTGGCAGGGTTGAAGCCAGACTGCAGCGTGAGGATGGTGTGGGGGAGGGGGTGGGTGCGGCACAGATGCCTCTGCAAGCAGGGGGGCAGGGGGGAGGCCAGGGAGGGGCCCAGGGAGGGGCTAAAGGGGTGACTCAGCAAGCTCAGCAGTCTGTGGGCCGCGGCAGGCTGGGGTTGGTGCAGCAACAGGGGGGAGGGGGCCCCAGCATTAGCTCAAGGCTGATGCCTGATCAGGCAGGCTTGCCAGCTCTGCCGCTGCTTGCGGCACAGTTCGCTGGCAGGTGGGTGGTGGGTGGCAGGTCTGACAAGGAAGGCGGTGCAGCAGCAAAGCATTACCACCCAGCCTTTGATTAGACCAGTGCCGAACCATCGCCTTGTTCACAACTTGCTGTTAGTGCGACACGCCATTGGCAGTGTGACTTGTGTGACGGCGGAATGCTACACTGGGTTCCCGCATCCCTACGAATCCTTACCCAACGCCGGAGCAGTCCAAGCTGACGTGCTGTGCTTGCAACCTGCTGCAGGGTTGAGGCTGCCAGCGGGCCGAGTTGCTACGACTTTGACGACGTGGCCGCACCGCAGCGATCTCGACGATTGCCCACACCGTGCAGTCTAAACGACATCTTCGACGGTATCCCCAACCGTTGATCCCAAAGGGTTGCGCGCGGGAGGTGGTTGCTTCTCGCGAGCATGACGAATGTGACGGTTGTGACTGATCTGGCTCCCGTGTTCAGTGATCTGGTTAGCGCGCGACGAGCTGCTCTTGGGCTCAGCACCATGTGTTGTGCGGCATGATATGCAGCTCTCGGGGAGATGACGGGGGGGAGGTAGGTTATTGTGCGCGATGTGCGCGTCCCGGTGGGGCCCACGGGCTAGGACTGGCGAGAGGGGGCTGAGCCTGGCGAGGAGGCGCATAACGCTGCCACAGCTGACAGGGCCTAGGTGAAGCACGCTTGTACATGCATGCCTGGGTTGGGTGAAAATGCATTTTGTTCATAGATGATGGTTGGGGTGAACACAAGGTCGTGTTGAGTTGCGATTAGTAATGGCAGCCTTGAAGCTCTGAATTGAGCGCACTCGTTGCTTTGCATAGCTTCACTAGAAGAGTTAGCCGCCTGCATGCCCTAGTGGCTGCGTGAACTGAGCAGGGGTCAACACTGATGAGATGTATTGGGGTACAAATGTGTGCCTTGCAGACCCCCTGGCTGTATCATAGCCGGTTGTCAGCTACGCCAGCCTCCAGTGTGCAGCAAACAGCAAGAATGCGGTTGATAACATGTAAGCAAGAGCATATGGGCCTGGGCAAGTAGTAGGAGCTTCACACAGATGATCAGCCGAACATTGAAGGCTATACCAGCATTAGGGGACAAGCTCATGCAGCACTCTTCGGGGGAAGACAAAACCGAAAACCTCGTGTGAGAGTGTGATGTGTTGTGTTTCATTGAGTGGTGGCGAAACCCTTGCGAAAGCTGGTCTGGTACGCTCTTGCACCACGCAAATCCTCGACAAAGCCCCAGGCATCCACAGCGGACCGTGTGTTGCAAAGCTGCGGACTCCAGCGGCTGGGCAACCGCGCTGGCCGGAGATGTTGCTGCCAGGCCGTAGGTAAGCAGGCGAGCAGCTACTCTCAACTCCGGCCTCAGGGCCGCACCCCCGGTCCAGCCTACAAGCCGTCGCGTTCGAATAGCGACGCGACGGCTCAGCATACCTGTGCTCGCGTAGCCCGGGCCAGGGCAGGATCTGTTTACCGGCTAGGCCTTTTTGGCTGGTCGCCTGTGACCAGAGTGGGTTTGCAGCTGCCAGCAGCCTGGTCTGGTCCGGGCAGCCTCGCACAAAGCCGTGGGCGATGCCGGGAGCCCAGCACCGCAAGCTAGGCAGGACCCAGGCAGGGACGACGGTGCATGGACAAATGCCCTCACTGCCTGTCGCAGGACAGGCCATCGCAGCAGCGCAAGATGCAGCACAGTGCCCGAATTGGAGCAGTCTTCTCAGGTCGCTGTGTCTGGCAGCAGCTGGACACGTAAAGCCTGCATCGCAGCTGTAACCCATCAAGGTTGTCGCAGTCTGCGCATAGCCGCTCAGCTCTGGACGCCCTACTGAAATTATTTTTCTGCCCCGCACTGCTTGAACCCGGCGCTGGCACTGTCACGTAGGGTGACAAGTACCGGGAAAACAGGGAAACAAGGACACGATGAAGCCTTCGCCCTCGTCCCTTCGAAGTGCCCAGACTGCCGCTTCAGGGAAGACGAGCGCAGGGGTTCCCGGCAGTAAAACTAAACTTGGCACGGACATCGACATCGTGCAAGCCAGCCCCCCAACAGCTCAGTCTGACACCCTGGAAGCACAGACCTCTTCCCAGCAGCGTAGTAACAAGATAGTGATCAAACTTGCACGCCCAGCCACAATGTTGAGCTCCACTGCAGCGGTCAGTGGGCGGCAATTTAAGGCTCCACTCTTGGGCTCGGCAGCAGCGGTGCCAATCAATGGCAGCCATGCGCAAGTGGAGACAGCTGGACCAATGCCTGCAGCGACCCCCATCCAGGAGGTGCCCCACCTGACCCAGCCTGCAGGGGGCCAGCAAGCACAGCATGCCAGACCGGTTCTAGGAACAGTGGCCACCATCTCATCAACAAACCTAGCAGCTGTGGCGCCCAGCGCTTTCACTGTGACTGAGTACCGAGACGTCATTCGGCGTGCATCAGACGGCCTCTTCCTAGCGGTGCTAGGGGTGACCCAGGCGCAATCTCAAGCTCCACAGGTGAGGCTCGTCAGGTGTAGGGCTAGGCTGTCTGCCTTGCTGTCCGCCCGCCTGCCCGCTCGCCTGTCTGCCTGCTTGCCTCCAAAGATTAATATGCCCACCTACTGTTGGAGCTGCTTGATTGCAATCGCAGAGATTTTTTCAGATTGGCGTCTTTGAAGATGCCAGTACAGCCGCGGCTGCCAGGGACTGTGTTGCTCTGGGCCTGATCAGTAACCCGCCCCTTAACAAAGACATCAGCAGCTACAGGTGCGCGGAATGCCTGGCTGGCTTTCGTGGCCATGCGCAAGCTCAGTGAACACATGGACTGTCACAATGGACATGCACAGCCAGTGTGCATGTAAGAGCATACGGTAGCCTTTGACAGGTGCTGGGCTTAGGTGGGTTTTTGGGACACATCCCAAGGCTACATGCAGCACCACCTGGGTAGCTGCATGGGCCCACCCAGCCTTGCACACTGGGCCGCTGTGGGTTGCTTTGACTCGAGGCTCAGCACAGCTCCGGCCCTGCTGCCTGCTGCTTGTGCAGCTTGTCTCAAGTGGCGGATGCCATCATCAAGGCCCGCCAGTATGCAGTGGCCAACATGGCTGTCTTGACCAATGCAGCCGTCGCGGCATGCGTTGACATGGCATTAAGCAACAAGGTGGGGTACAGGCCTGCAGCTGGCGCTGGTGGATGGGTGTGAGTGGCATTCACACAACCTGCCCCGACGCTCTGATGCATTTGGCCTGCCTGCCTTTGAGCAGCAGCAGCAGCAGCCACAGCAGCCGCAGCACAGCTTGTGTCAGGTCAGGTGTGCAGGCAGGGCACCTGTGATGTTGTAGGTTGCCCCTACATTTCACAGGAGCTGTAGCTGTGACGCAGCAGCAGACTCTGCTTGTGGGACTGCCTGTTGGTCTGCCCAGGTGCCTCACCAGCAGGACAGCCTGCACCAGGTCCGTCTGCGAGTCAACACATTCCTGCAGCAGGCACAGCTGCAGCAGGGCCCCAGCTCCGCAGCCCTGGTCAGCACCCTAATCAGCAGCGCCCCAGCAGCTGGGCTGGCGCACTCTGCCACCTCATCCATTGCCCTGCCCACTCTGGGCACAGCGGGCCTGTCTCTCCCCTCCGTGCTGCCCAGCCTGGCAAACATCAACACCTCCTCGGTGGCCACTGCAGCGGCAGCAGCTGCGGCAGCAGCCGTGACGGGCTCAGCCGGCTCAGGCGGCTCCCGCATTGGGTCGCCTTCTGTGTTTGCTGCCAGCGCGGCCGCGAAGCCAGGGTTGGGGGTGGTGACCACTGTAGGACCCAAGACGACAGGCAGCAGCACAGGTGCAGCATCAGGAGGGGGACGAGCCACAGGCGCTCGCGGGGTGTCCCCCTCCAAGCCCACCCCGCCTCCCTCCGCTACCCCCTTCCCCGGCCGCCTCGTGCCAGGCACTATGCCAGGGCCTATGCCAGGGCAAACACTGCAAACAACAGTGCCGGCCCAACAGCAGCAAACAACAGGTGCCAGCGCTGCCAGTCAGTCAAGCACCAACCCTGCCAACCTGGTACGTACAGCCCTGTCTGGGCCAGCCTTGCAGGCGCAGGGCCCCACCTTCCAGCCAGCTCCCATGTCCTCTGCAGCGCTCCCAGGCCGAGCAGGGGGCTCTGCAGGAAGCCTGGCAGGCGGCCCGCCCGCACTGGCCCTGGCTCCTGGCTCATCCGCCCTGGGCAAGCCCCCGCAGCCAGCAGGGTCATCAGGTAGCTGGGTGGCATCAGGCCCCTCGCTGCCCAGAGCAGCTGGTGAGGCCATGCAGCTAGGCATGCTGAAAAACCTGGATGCCAACCCAGGCACAGGCTTGACCACAGACTTTATGGGGCAGCCTGGGCAGCCTACACCTTCACTTGCAGCCGTGCCAGGTGCCACCCCAGCAGCCACTGGGTTGGAGGCATCGCCTGGGCCTGGCGCGGGTGGCAGTCTCAAAGGAGTGACCCCACAGCAGGCAAATGCCTTCCAGGCCATGATGCGCCAGCTGACCGTACCAGGTTCAAACCAAGCCTTGCAAATGCAGACTGTGCTGGCGCGTTTGAAAGTCATGATGGGGTCAGGGCCAGCTGGTGCAGCCGCCGCAGCTGCCGCTGCCCAGGCCTTGCTGGGACGCAAGGGTGGCCCAGGCGCCCCTAGTGCACCTCGCCAGTCTGGGGCTGCTCTTGGCACCACAGCCGTAGCAGGGAGCAGCACGGGGGCGGCAGCGGCTGGGGCCGGGGGGCTGTCAGGGGCGGCCATGGGGCAGGGCATGGTTCGGGGAACATCTGGGACGCTGCCGTCACGGCTGGGCAATGGAGTGCTGGGGGCTCTGCCAGCTAGGGGCCAGGGCATGGTGGTGGGCACCAAGCCGGGGCCAGGCAAGCATAAGCATCCTGGACCGCTGCGCCTGCCTCAGGGCGTGAAGCAGCTGACCAGTGGCAGCAGGGCTGGGCTCTGGGAGGCGGTGCAGACCTTCCCTGCCCCTGGAGGTGGCTCAGGTGAGGGCGGGAGTCATCATCATCCTGGTCAATCACAGGCAGCAGTGGTGTGGAGGCCGGCAGCAGGCAGTATGGCAGCAGAACATCAGGGCAGCAGGGGCAGCAGGGGCAGCAGGGGCAGCAGGGGCAGCAGGGGCAGCAGGGGCAGCAGGGGCAGCAGGGGCAGCAGGGGCAGCAGGGGCAGCAGGGGCAGCAGGGGCAGCAGGGGCAGCAGGGGCAGCAGGGGCAGCAGGGGCAGCAGGGGCGGCAGGGGCGGCAGGGGCGGCAGGGGCGGCAGGGGCGGCAGGGGCGGCAGGGGCGGCAGGGGCAGCAGGGGCAGCAGGGGCAGCAGGGGCAGCAGGGGCAGCAGGGGCAGCAGGGGCAGCAGGGGCAGCAGGGGCAGCAGGGGCAGCAGGGGCAGCAGGGGCAGCAGGGGCAGCAGGGGCAGCAGGGGCAGCAGGGGCAGCAGGGGCGGCAGGGGCGGCAGGGGCGGCAGGGGCGGCAGGGGCGGCAGGGGCGGCAGGGGCGGCAGGGGCGGCAGGGGCGGCAGGGGCGGCAGGGGCGGCAGGGGCAGCAGGGGCGGCAGGGGCGGCAGGGGCAGCAGGGGCAGCAGGGGCAGCAGGGGCAGCAGGGGCAGCAGGGGCAGCAGGGGCAGCAGGGGCAGCAGGGGCAGCAGGGGCAGCAGGGGCAGCAGGGGCAGCAGGGGCAGCAGGGGCAGCAGGGGCAGCAGGGGCAGCAGGGGCAGCAGGGGCGGCAGGGGCGGCAGGGGCGGCAGGGGCGGCAGGGGCGGCAGGGGCGGCAGGGGCGGCAGGGGCGGCAGGGGCGGCAGGGGCGGCAGGGGCAGCAGGGGCAGCAGGGGCAGCAGGGGCAGCAGGGGCAGCAGGGGCAGCAGGGGCAGCAGGGGCAGCAGGGGCAGCAGGGGCAGCAGGGGCAGCAGGGGCAGCAGGGGCAGCAGGGGCAGCAGGGGCAGCAGGGGCGGCAGGGGCGGCAGGGGCGGCAGGGGCGGCAGGGGCGGCAGGGGCGGCAGGGGCGGCAGGGGCGGCAGGGGCGGCAGGGGCGGCAGGGGCGGCAGGGGCAGCAGGGGCGGCAGGGGCGGCAGGGGCAGCAGGGGCAGCAGGGGCAGCAGGGGCAGCAGGGGCAGCAGGGGCAGCAGGGGCAGCAGGGGCAGCAGGGGCAGCAGGGGCAGCAGGGGCAGCAGGGGCAGCAGGGGCAGCAGGGGCAGCAGGGGCAGCAGGGGCAGCAGGGGCAGCAGGGGCAGCAGGGGCGGCAGGGGCGGCAGGGGCGGCAGGGGCGGCAGGGGCGGCAGGGGCGGCAGGGGCGGCAGGGGCGGCAGGGGCGGCAGGGGCGGCAGGGTCCCTGAGCAGGGCATGACACCAGAGGGCCATGCCTGACATGCCTGCAGGCAGCCTGGTGCTCCTGGTGGGGCACTATGCTCTGATGGAGGAGGCTGTGAGGGCGCGTGACTGCGCAGCATTGGCCTGCTCTGACCCCACGTTGAACCGTCCGGCCAGCAACTACACGCTGGGCATGGTGCTGGTCACGGTGAGTCACCTGCAAGTCATTGCTGGTGCGGGGGCCAGCTGAGCCAAGCTGCGTGAGACCTGCACTCAGGCTTGGAGTTGAGAGGGGGTGACTGGCGTGCTGGGGTGGGGTGCTGGGGTATCATGCTGGCTGCCAGTTGCTGCGTGCGCCACCAGCTGCTGTCTGTTTATTTCCCCAGCAGCAGCAGATAAGTGGCAAGCAGGGGGCAGGCAGTAGGACGGCAGGGGGCAGGCAGGAGGCAGGTAAGGGGCAGGCAGCAAGTAGGCAGGCAGCAGCTGCAGGCAGCACGTCAGTAACAGTAGGTAGACATGTTATCCAGGGGCAGGCAGGCAGGCAGGCAGGCAGGCAGGCAGGCGGGCGGCGGGCGGGCGGGCGGGCGGGCGGGCGGGCGGGCTTATCAGGGTTCACATCTGGCCCCTTGCGCCTGACCCTGGACTCAGGCGTGCGAGATCCTGCAGTCCCGCCGCAGCATCTACCCTGGGCAGCAGTGCATCGCCTTCCTGAAGCAGGCCAAAGCCAACTGCCTGCGTGTGGGGGCTGTGAACAGCCTGGTCCTGGACAGCCTGCCGCTGAGGGTGGGCCCCCTGCCTGGCCTGGAAGCCACGAGTCAGGGTGGGCCGGGGGCAGCCGTGGCCGCGCTGACTGCCATGGACCTGTGGGGGCCTGGGCCAGGGCCGGGCCCGCCCCTGCCGCAGCTGCAGCCAGCAGTGGCAGAGCATGTGGTCAACGTGTTTTTGAGGGTAAGTTAGATTGAGTAAGGCTGGCAAGCACTGGCCTTGGCAAGGGTCCTACGGTATGGCACTGGCAGTGGCACTTGCAAGGGACAATGGCCACAGGGTGGTGTGCTCAGGGATGGGAGGAGGAGGGTGTTATGGAGGGGGCTGGCAGGCTCAGTTTGGGGTAAGTCTGGAGTTGGGCAGTTGCTGAGGGAGGCAGGGTGAGGGGAGGGTTGTCTAACAAGGGTGAGCCCAACATGGCAGGGGGCTTGCAACAAAGCAAAGCCGGTGGGCCTCGTCAAGCACATGAGGGTCCCATCCAGCCAGACAGCCATGCGGTCAGCACGTGTTTGTGCAAGGACGCCACTGTGCCCTCACCTGTCCCCCCTCCACTCCCCTGCTGCTGCTGCCCCTTGCTGCCGGCCATGGCAGGTGGTGCCTGGCAGCAGCACCGAGGAAGACAGAGTGGCGGTGGACTTTGTCGTGATCCCCAGCACCCTGCTGTACCAGGTGCAGGCCAGCAGTCCCAACGGGCATGAGCAGCATGGGCAGGGCTGGTCCAGCACAGAGTGCAGCAGCTCCGGCCACACATTGCGCAGGCCAGCAGGTGCAGGCCAGCAGGTACAGGTACCAGGTGCAGGCCAGCAGGTACCAGGTGCAGGCCAGCAGGGAGGAGGTTGTAATGCAAGGCGGCTCGCATGGGCCTCCCTGGCACTGGGTGTGAGGTGTGCGGTGCTCCCCTGCAGGGCCGCCAAGAGGGGGACGTCAGTCTGCTGGCAGGGGGCTTGCCGCCGGTGGTGGGCAGCAAGCGGCGGGCGCTCAAAGTGGGGCAGGCTGGGCAAAGCCGCCAAGTGACTGTGCCGCCAGCTGCTGCTGACATGCTGACCAACAACATGCGCACACGCCCCACCATCACGTGAGTGGCACCAAGCACATAGGGAGCTACCACCCACCAGTCTTGTGCATTGAGCAGACCTTTATATATGTATGTGCGGTGTGTGTGTATATGTATATTGGCACATGTGTATATGTATACCGTACTCATACCGTACTTATGTACATAGGCGGGCTGTATCACTCACTCTCCAAGCAAGAGTTATTGTACAACATGTGCTGCACCTCAGCACATAGCCGTGTGCCATGATGCAGCCAGGCCCAGTGAGCTGCTTTCAGCCAAGGCAGCCATGGTTGCGGACGCCAGCATGCCAGCTGCCTGCTGCTTGCAGGTACACCCTCCTGCCTCGCGTCCCTGTGAGCTGTTACGTCAAGGTCCGGCTGGCGGGGAATGAGGCTAACCAGGCGGTACGTGGCCTCACCACTGCAGGTCCATGTGCACAGCCTCCAGCAGCCTCAAGCAGCCTCCAGCAGCCTCCAGCAGCCTCAAGCAGCCTCCAGCAGCCTCAAGCAGCCTCAAGCAGCCTCAAGCAGCCTCAAGCAGCCTCCAGCAGCCTCAAGCAGCCTCCAGCAGCCTCCAAGCAGCCTCCAAGCAGCCTCCAAGCAGGCGTCCAGCAGCACAGCATGCAATGCGCTGCGCTGTGAGTTGGTAGCTGGATCAGCTTTGTGTGTTGCGGTAAAGGGGGCAGGGTCCCAGCACACCTCTTTCCCTCACCCATCCTCATGTAACCCACACTCTCCTCACTCTCTTTTCATGCAGAATTTCCCACTCCCTCAGCTGCTTGCACTGGTTGTGATTGTGAGCATCTGATTGTGTGTTGATGTGGCAGTGTGGTGGTGTGATGTGGTGTGATCTCACCCGCAGGTGGCTGTCCAGCTGCTGGTTGTCCCCACCGACCTCGCTGCCAACGAGGCCTCCCGCTACAATGGAGTGAGGGTGCACATGCCCCTGATGCCAGAGCCACCCAGGTGGACACCGGGCCCCTTACCTGCCCTCAAAAGGCCTACCCTGCACCTGTCCTTGACCCACACAACCAGGCAATGCTGGCTGCAAACCATCGCCAGCAGCATCCACTGTGTTAAACTAGCGCTGGGCACAGCAGCAGCAGCATGGGGCGGTGCACTAGCACCAGGCCTGCAGGTCCAGCTGCACTCACTTGCAACTTGTTAGAAAACAGCATGGCATGGTATGATGCAGCTATGTGGTGTAAGGCAGAATACACCCTGACCCACCCTATGGTGCCACACTATGCTGGCTTGGTGCAGGTTCCAGGCCGTCATCTCGCTGCACGGCCACCTGCTCATTGTTGGGGAGCGGGCCACGGCATTGGAGGCTGCTCGCCTGCATGACCTGGCGGCCATCGCCCTGCATGGGGCGGGTGCAATCCCTTTCTTGAACCAGCCTGCTGCCATGTACCACTACAACAGCCTGCTGGAGGTCATGGACGGCCTTGTACAGCAGGTGCGGGACAGGCCAGGGCTGCTACCTGGGCTGAGCACAAAGAAATGTGGGCATGTGCATGGGCATGCAAGCATATGAGCATGGCATGACATGGCATGCAAGCAAGGGTCAAAAGTAAGACCAGGGTAACAGGTACTGGGAGTCTGGGGTTTCACCCAGCTGTGCCATGACTGAGAGCTACTTCCAACAGCAGGGAGCGGCCAGGGGTCAGGGGTTGCTGTGTGGGTGTACAGCCTCCTGGCTGCCAGTTGCTGCGCCACTACTCAACCTGTTCCTGCCCTGCTTGACCTTGCTCCTTATCTCCCTTGCCCCTGCAGCACCCATGGCTGGATGCTGCCCACAGCCCCTGGGTGGCTCTCTGCGCCTGGGAATGCTGCGTGGTGGGCGCCCCCACCCCCACCTTGCCCTTACCAAACCTCCTGCTCAGCCCAACCCTATGTCCGACACCCAGCCCCAGCACCGTAGGCGGAGCTGGCAGCTCCCAACAGCACCACGCCAGCCCCACTGCCCACAACATGCCACCTAGTGGCCTCAGTTTGGGGCAGCAGCGGCGGCTGAGCCAGGGGTCCTTTGACTCGTACGAGGCCAGCAGGGGCCAGGCCTCCCCGGAACCCTCCGGCCCAGTGCCTGGTGGGGTGGAGTCCCAGTGGCATGGCCAGCTCACACTGCCTTTCATCGGTGTCAGCAAGGAAGTGGTGGGGCCAAACAGAGGCATGTGGGTGGCCAAGCAGGGGGCTCCGACTGGCCTTGCTCGCACACCAACAATCAATTTAGTAAGTTATGTCAGGGAGAAGGGAGGACGGGGGTGGGACGGGGGAGGGTAGGGGAGGGCAGGGGATGCACATGACCTTGGCCTTTGCCTATACCTGCCACCTCTTGTTTGGTCTTCTGACTACTACATGCAGCTCATCAGTTTTCACTCCATTTTGCTGGATTGTTGCTTTCAGTTGGTGGGCTACTACAACACGGCTGCTGAAGCAGCTCGAGCACGGGACTGCGCGGCTATGGCGCTGCAGTCTTTACCCCACTTGAACTATCCTGCCACAGACTATACTGTGGATGACATCTGGCAGGTATGCAGGCAAGCAGGCAGGCAGGAAGCCAAGCAGGCAGGCAGGAATCCAAGCAGGCAGGCAGGCAGGCAGTTAGGTAGGTATGCAGGCAGGCAGGCAGTTAGGTAGGTATGCAGGCAGGCAGGCAGGCAGGCAGGCAGGTATGCAGGCAGGCGGGCAGGCAGGCAGGTATGCAGGCAGGCAGGCAGGCAGGAAGGTATGCAGGCATGTAGGCAGGTAAGGAGGCTGTGAGGCATGCAGGCGGATAGGCTAACATGCGTGTAGCAGGTCAGGAAGCAGGCAGGCAAAGCAAGCAGGCAGAGAAAGCTTGGAACGGTAGTGTGAGCTGTACCACAGGAAAGAGGAGTAAAGGCCGCACATGGCGAGGAGCAGGCGGGTCCTGGTTCTGTCTGTTTTGTCCTGGGCAAAGTCTTGCTCCTGTCTGTTTTGTGCACCACAGGTGGTGCAGCCATTACTGCAGCAGAGCAGACACCTCCTAGCTCCCAACATCGACTCCATTCTTAGATCCAACATCGCAAGTTGTGGCTGCTACGGCAGCCGCACCCGCAGCGTGCATGGCACTGCCGGTTATGGCCCGGGTGCCAAACGTGCGCGTGACCTGCCCCACCATACGCCTAGCGCTACCAACTCCAGCGGGCGCCCTACCGGGCCAGCTCAGCAGTATCAGCACCAGCTGCATTCACATCAACTGCAGCTGCAACACACAGTGCCGCCCCTGGACCAGTCACCATCGCCCCTGCCAGAGCCTGTCGTCAAGGTGCAGCTGCATCTGGAGCCGTGCATCCACGCCACCCTGGCAGTCCTACCGCAGCCACCCACTGCCCTGACTGGTGCCGGCAGCGGCCAGACCGCAGTGGGTGGAGAGCGGGTGAAGGTGGAGGGGGTGAAGGTGGAGGAGGGGCCATGCTCTACTGAGTGCCCCTCTGCTGAGGGAGAGCGCCTGGTCAGCCTCAAGCTGCAGGATGGCTGCGCGGTGCGGGTGCAGCTGTCGGTGGTGCGGGGCCTGCCTGCCTACCCTACCAACACCCTGCCTGTGCCGGCCTTGTGGCCTCAGGGGCAGGGCCTGTTGCCTGCGCCCGCTGCGCAAAAGCCAGAGCCAGTAGGGGAGGTTGGGTTAGGTTCAGCATGGGGCAACACCTTGGGGGGAGAGGGGCTGGGGCAGGGGCTGGGCGGTATGGGGTTGGGGATGCTGGACAGGCTGACGGGTGGAGAGCAGCACGGCAACATGTTCCTGGCAGCTTCCCAGCAGCTGCTGCAGTCACAGGGCAAGGCCAAGATGGTTGTGGTGCCAGCCCCGCAGCCGCAGTCAAGGACGGACATGGTGAAGACCCGCAAGGCTCGGAGAGCTGAGGTGTGAGCTCCTGGCGGTGACCCTGATTTGGTGCTTGGTGTTCTTGCTTTACACCTCCAAACCGCCAGCCTGGTACAGCTGCTGCACAGTGTAACTGATCAGTTGGCCACTGGGTTTCTGCCAGCATTGTGTGTTGCGGCTGCTGCTGGCTGCTGCAGGAGGAGATGGACATGCAGAACAAGCGCATGCGGCTTGGAGACCCTGATGGTGAGTGAGCCTGGCTTTCCTGGTGAGGGAGAGCAAGGGAGAGCGGTGGTGGCCGCCGTGATGGCAGACTGCCCGATAGTTGTATGGTCATGGTTGGAATGAGGGGTGTACAGCGGTGTCATGGTGTCATGGTGCCAGCAACCCATCCACAAGTAGCAGCACCTAGGGGGAGGTACCTACACTTGTACACCACTGTTCTGGTGGTGATGGTGGTGGTGGTGATGGTGATGGTCTTGCTGCAGTTGGGGCCAAGGTGCATGTCCCCATGTGGTTACCTTTTTGCTGGCCCTATCACCTGCTGCAGGCACGCAGCGCCAGGGAGGTGACAGCAGCGACAACGCAGCGGAGGAGATTGAGCACTTCAAAGCGCCTGACCCATACTGCCCTGGCCCCCCACAACCCGCCAGCCGCCAGCGTGGAAGCACGCAACAGGAGTCGCAGGGTGCCCGCCGTGGCCCCAGCCGTGTCACGCCAGAGGTGAGAGCACAGCACCTGCACAGCATGTACATCCCTTACCCTCGCCCTTACCCTCACCCTCACCCTCACCCTCACCCTCACCCTCACCCTCACCCTCACCCTCACCCTCACCCTCACCCTCACCCTCACCCTCACCCTCACCCTCACCCTCACCCTCACCCTCACCCTCACCCTCACCCTCACCCTCACCCTCACCCTCACCCTCACCCTCACCCTCACCCTCACCCTCACCCTCACCCTCACCCTCACCCTCACCCTCACCCTCACCCTCACCCTCACCCTCACCCTCACCCTCACCCTCACCCTCACCCTCACCCTCACCCTCACCTCACCCTGCGCGTTCATCTGGCACCCTACAGCAGCACCTGGAGCTGCATCCTGCACTGAATGCATTGTACTGTGGTTGGGAGCTATGGGCATGATACAGCTGGCCTTGCAGGCAGCTGGTCAAGTATGCTGTCCACACTCAGCGTGTGTAGACTACAATGCCAGGCTCAGTGTGCTATAGTGTGTCTACACTCAGCAAGCAGCTCTACGGTGGCTATAGAAGCTGCCATGTGATGTTGGGACAGGCTGAATGCTACAGGTGTCTATGTTAAGGCACGTGAGACCTGAGGTTGCACCACATGCTGGCGGCCACCTCATGTTGCATTGGGAAACGGCTGAAGGGGCCTACCACTCCATATTTCCACCCGCATGCCCTCACTGCTGCTCCTGCTGCGCTGCTCTGCTGTCACTCCTCATGGGCTGCAGGCAGACTACTCCCAAGAAGAGGCTCGACGGCAAAGCAAGCGAGCGCGGGGCATCCTGCCCTCCAACCTGCCACTGGTGTTTGATGCCTACTTTGGTGTGACCAGGTCAGTGGAGCCGGCCAGGGCCAGGGACAACAGGCTGTGTTATCTGGAGGCTGTGTTACCAGGGGCCTGCTGCAGCCTGTTGTTAACACCGGCAGCTGCGCAGATAAGTCTTTGGGGACACTGTGATGCCGCTTTGCTAGGCGGCCAAGCTGCTGGGCTCAACATGCTTGAACCCTGCTCTCACCTGCAAAGCCGAGGTAGAGCTTTGCAGAGCATGTGCTAACGCAGCGCTGCCCAGCCACTCGGGGGACCCAAAGGCCCTTTTGCACGGAAAACTCGCCTAACATTAGTCTGCCCCTTCTTCGTGTTCTCCTGCTTTTACACCAAAAGCCCACGTTTGTTCCGTGCATCGCATTTTGAGGTGGTTGCTGTAGTGATTGTCGGGGCGCTTTATGTTTACACACTGTGGGTGTTGGAATCTCAACACTGCCAAGTTTGCCCGTATCACCTGCCTACAAAATCATGATCCGGCTACGCTCACAGGGAGCATTTTACTGAGCTTTTGCAACGCTTCTGAATACCTTGGTAGGGTACAAAGGTGGTGCAGCAAGCGCGCTTGGTCCACTATGTGGCTGAGCTGAGTTGAGCTGGGTCCTGCTTTTGCAGGGAGCCCTCCACGGCTGCTGGACCTGGCCAGTGGCTTGCCAAGGCCAAGCTGCTGTCCGCTGAGAACCGCCCCACACACATGGTGGTAGGTGCCCCTACCCTGGCCATTGCCCCTGCAGCTACTGCTTGCCAACATGAAAGACATGAAGTTGTGGCAATGCACTCTTATCTGCCGCCAACGTGTCACGACTTCTGCCCTTGCACCAATTGCTGTCCACATGCTGGAACAATGCCCTAGCACTGCTTACTGCCCCTTACACTGCCCACTGCCCTTGGCCTGGCCTTCTTTCCAGTGGGCTTAGCTGGTGGGTTGCAACGAATGCAGGTGGGGCGCTTCGATGATGAGGAGGATGCTGCACGAGCCCGTGACCTGGCTGTGCTGGGCCTGGGCTCCGCCTCCTGCCCCAAACTAAACTTTGATGCAGACATGTACTCCCTGACCATGGTGGAGCTCATGGTGGGAGGTGTGGCAATGGGAGGGGACTGGCAGCAGTGGGGTTCTCTCCTCCAGATGCCTCCACCTGCTGCCTCAACCTTGGCTGTAGCTGCCCAGCAGCTTCCAGGTTTGACCCTCGCTTGACCTCTTTCTTCCCCAACCAGTCTGGTGGTGCCACTGGCTGCGTGTTGCAGGTCATGGTACTGGCAGAGGAGCACCCGCAAATCATCAAGCCCAGCATGCTGCACATGGCCCTGCGCAATGCCCGCAACCACGGAGTCACTGCCGACCCTGCCTATGCACGACAGCCTAGTGCGGCCAGGCCTGGCGGAGGAGCCTCCCTGCCCTCCCGCCCCTCCTCTGGCCCTGGCCCTGGCCCTCGTCACCCTGGACACCCCAGCCAGCGAGGGGCGACTGCGGGCGAACGCGGCAGCGACAGGGCAGCCGGCGGCAGCTACCCTTCAGGGGCCTCCCCCGCTGACGCCATGCAGGGCCCTGGCCCTGGCAGCAGCAGCAGGCGCCAGCAGCAGCAGCAGCAGCAAGGGGGTCAGAGAGGAGGGAGCACGCCTGAGCGGCCCTTACCCCTTGGCTCCTCAGCAGGCCCCTTGTATCCG
Organism: Haematococcus lacustris; assembly: GCA_030144725.1. NCBI lineage: Eukaryota > Viridiplantae > Chlorophyta > Chlorophyceae > Chlamydomonadales > Haematococcaceae > Haematococcus > Haematococcus lacustris. Next base: position 5,776,798 of record JASKMD010000030.1, on the reverse strand, counting down.
CAAGGGCCACCTGGCCTGGACAATGACGCTCGCTGGCTGGGCAGCCAGGGCATGGGCCTGGAAAGGGCTCCCAGCTGGCAGGCCCGCAGCCAACCCCTGGCCTTGCAACGGCCTGTGCCTGGGGGGGCTGCCCTTAGTGGGTACGACATGCCCATGCCTGACAGCAGCATGGGGGGTATGGGCCCGGAGGACCAGCCCCAGCTGGACCTGGCACTGGGTCGCCGCCATAGTGGGTATGACCTGGGTGACCCTGCCACCTTTTTCAATGGCGGGGTCAGTGGCATTGGCTTCCACACCCAGCATGGTGCAGCCGCTCAGAGCGCAGCAGGAATCCAGCGGCCAGGCCGGGTTGGCAGCCACAGCCCCAGCCGGGCCCTTGAACCCCGTGACTCCTCTTTGCCCACTATCAAATCACGGTTCAGCACAGACCCCCACGCAAGCATAGCAGGAGCAGCTGGCTCCCGCCTGCCCAGCCTGCTGCCCACCCCCAGTGCCGACATCGATCCTAGCTACTTCCCCTTCCCTGATCTGCCCATGCCGGGCAGCCTGCAGCCAGATTTTTTCCCACCTGCCGCCCCTGGCAGCCCTTCACATGGCCTCCAGCCAGGCAGCCAGCCAGGCTCCACCCAGTGTCACCTAGGCAGCAGCAGGTTTGAACCCAGTGCCGGCCAAATGCATGGGGGGGCCCTGCCCCTGGGTCTGGGTGCAGGCCGGGCCAGGCTGGGCAGCTTTGCCACAGGGCTAGCCCCAGGCCAGTCAGGTCCTGGAAGTTCCTGGGGGGCTGGGCTGTGGGCGGGGTCAGGGGCAGGGGCAGGAGGGCAGGCACCGGGGGCACGGGCACCGCCTGTGCTGCGGGTCAGCCCAGCCAAAGAGGTGGCCGCAGGACCGCAGGGCTTGGTGCGCCGGGGTGCCGGGGGAGTGCGGGTGAAGCTGGCTGTAGTCCAGCATGTCAGGGTCCAGCTGCAGGTGGCGCAGGAGTCTGGGCAGGGGGAGGGGAATGTGCAGGGGGATGCGATGGAGGAGGACCGCCTAGGTGGGACCCAGGACGTGGCAGGCCCAGTGCGGGTGCAGCTGCTGGTGAGTGGGCTCAGGGGGGTGTCTGGTTGTAATTTGGTCGCACCCTCGCACCACAGCAGATCGCCGCACCCTGGGGGGGCACGAGGTTGAACACAGCCTGGCTGCTGGTCTGGGTCGTAAATTCTGAGGCAGGCATAGGGGTGAGGAGGGTTGGCTGGATAGGACGCAGCAGATAACAAGTTGGCAGCGCTGGGTGTTGGTGCCTCTGGGTGGGGCTTGCCTCAGGCCAGGGCACTAGGCAGTCAGGCATGAGGTCCGTGCTCCACACCCCTACAGCAAGAAGGATGAAGAAGAGAGGTTGGCAGCGCATGACAGGGTGTGATGTTTGCCTCAGGCTGTGGTCCCCTCAGGCTGTCTCATGAGTTCAAGTGCTCCACACCCCTCCAGACCCACACCCTCACTACAAGAAACCGGTTGCTGCTGCTGCGCCACCTCACATGCTGCCCCCATGTCCCCTGACTTGTGTTCCCTCGCACAGCATTGGCACCTGCATGGTCGCGTCTCACTGCTGCTGTTGGGTGTGCTGCCTGCAGTTGGAGGAGGGCGTAGCCGTCACCTTCATCCTCACCGACATTGCCTCAGCCGCAGCCGCTGCCGTGGGGGCCCTGCGCCAGCGCTGGCTGCAGCAGCAGGCACGCAGCGCTGCCATGCAGCCAGGCAGCCTGCCTGTGCCGGCTCCCCTCCCCACCACCCTGCCCAAGCTCCCTGTCCCAGCCACCTCCCTGACCCCCCTACCCTCCCTGCACTCCCTCCATGTGCCCTCCCTCCCCCCTCAGCCAGCCTCCAGACCAGGGTCACCTGCTCGCCTGCCTGGGCCCCACTACCCCCACCACCATGCCGACCACGCTGCCGACCCCCTAGCCATGCTGGCCGATGCTGCCCTGGGCGGGGTCTGGGACTCCCCCAAGGCCGGCCCACACTCCTCCCTCCGGCCCGGACCCAGCAACCAGCACCCGGGCCGTGGCGCCCGCTACAGCCAGAAAGACGAGCGGGGCCGGGAGCGCAGCGGCACCCCACCCTCACAGCTGCAGCTGCACGCACGGGGCCGTGAAGGACCCGGGGGCGGCAGCGGAGGGGAGCGTGGCGGCCGCATCTTGAACCCGCAAGCCCCACGCCGCGCTAGGCTGGACGCGGCCACCCAGTACCTCCAGCGCCTCATGGATGAGGATTCGGTGATTTTCGCAGAGGCAGTGCGCAACTTGTGTGGGCGGAAGGGCATCCAGCTGCCCACCTCCACCACCGCCACACTGGAGCGGCTGGTGGCGGGCCGCCCTGGGGGCTCCTCAGGCCTCCCCTCCCCTCGTGGACCTGGAGCAGCAGGGGCTGGGGCTGGGGGAGAGGAGGCGGGCCTGCCCCTGGGCAGCCCGGGCTCAGGCGGCAGCGGCCTGCTGCGGGGCAGCAGTGTCGCGCTGGGTCTGTCCCACCACCACCATGCTGACAGGCACAGCGACAGGCATGCCCAGCAGCATGGGGCCCCAAACCACCAGCACTGGCCAGGGGCAGGGGCGGGTCACAGCGCGCGGCCCGTGTCCCGTCAGGTCACAGTAGGCCCTCCTGCTACGGTGGGGGTCAAGAGGCCAGCTGGCGCCGCATGGCCTGGTGGGGGCTCGCCCCGCCCGAGCTCTGCAGGAGGGTCAGCAGTCGCGGCTGGGATGCGCGGGGGTGGGGGGGAGGCAGCAGCAGGGGGGGGAGGGGTGGGGGGGCTTGCCCGCCACAGCCTGGGTAGCCTGGGTGGCGACCTTCGACGAGGCGGCAGTGGATCAGGGGCAGGGCAGATGGGTGGAGGCAGGCAGCAGGGGCCAGGCAGCACCCGGTGGGCCCCGGGCCATGGGGGTGTTGTGAGTCAGAGTAGTACCAGAGCCGGGGTGCGGGGTGCTGCTGCGCCAGGTCAACCTAGGCTTGGTGAGGCCGTCAGGGGCAGGGAGCAGGGCGACTGGGAGCAGCAGGGCATGTCCGCAGATGAAGACGGACAGGGTCATCCCAAACGCAGGGCGCTGGTGCAGGATGGCCTGGAGCAGCCGCAGCTGCAGCAGAGGCGCAGCAACCCCAACCGCCAGTGGGTGGCCCAGCAGCAGAACCCCGTACAGCCTGGGGGTCCCCAGCCCAGTCCAGGGGAGGTGCAGGAGGGTGAGGAGCAGGACGCAGTGCCGGGTGGGCCCTCCCCCCTCACCCAGGGCCAGGTGGGCCGCAGCAGACCGCTGGCAGGGGAGCAGCCAGGCGCTGCGCAGCGCTTGGCTGCCGGGGGGGGCGCCCAGGCCACTGTGGCAGGGGCTGACCTTGCCTTAGCCCTGGCGGCTGAGGGTCGGGCTAGCCCCAGGGCGGGCCAAGGGGCTGAGGTCTCCCCCTTGGACCCGCAGCCAGCCAGACCCCGCACCCACGCCCAGGCCCTGGCAGCAGCAGCAGCAGCGGCAGGCCGGGGCCCAGGAGATGGCAGCAGCCCAGCCAAAGCTGGGGCCGGCCGATCAACGCTGCCAGCACCCACTGCGGCTGCCGTACAACAGCAGGTGGGCTGGGTGGGCTGCTGGGGGATGCCTTAACCAGGCAGGCATCCTGCTGATAGTCCAGCCCACGCCCACTACCCATACTTACCGTGTGTGTGGGAGGGGGGCAGGGGGTGTGCACCTGTAGCATTTCAGTGCCAGCATTGCCGGGGCAGGATCCTGACTTCCTCCTGTGCCACCACTCACCACCCACCCACCACCCACTTCACACCCCACACCACCACCCTCATGCTTGCAATACATTCCACCACCCTGATTTTGCATCCCACACCTCCAACCCAGTCGTAGCCCACACCGCTAAGCTGTGCACCTAGTGCCTTGCAAAGCTTCACAGGGCATCTGGCCACCACGCCAAGCGCTCGCCCCCCTACAAGCCACCTGTAGCCACTCTGCCCTGCCCTGACTAACACCAGGTGCGCAACGCCCTGGCCCACGCTGCCGCCACGCGCGCTCACGCACCCGGAGCTCCCGCCCTCAGTTCCAGCCCGCAGCCCGGACCCAGCCAGAGCCTCAGCCAGGGCAGTGAGCTGTCCGGCCGTCCCCACCCTGCCAAGCGCCCGCTCACACCCGCAGCAGCAGCAGGGGCTGAGGGGCCCCACCCAGCCAGGCAGGGGGCAGGGGGTGGCCCCGGCAGCTTAGTCCCAGGGGTGGCCAGCCAGGGAATGGGAGGCAGGGGCAAGACCGAGCAGCAGCAGGGGCCAGGCAGGGCCCAGTCGCCCAGTGTGCAGTCAGGACCTGACCAGGGCCCCTTGGCCAAGCGGGCTGCACTCGGAGCCAGCGGGCCACCCAGCACTGGCAGCGCATGGACCCCTCGCGCCGGCCCTGACCAGCTGCAGGGCGACGCCAGCTCCCCGGCAGCTGAGCCTGAGGGAGGCCCGGCAGCAGCAGGGGCGCTGGGGCCAGGCCACAAGGCCGCGGCCACTCAACAGAGCCAGGCAGGGCCCACAGCCCACCCCCCCTCACGGCTTAGAACCACACGGCTGGCAGTGGAGGGGGGGAGCAGGGCCGGGCTGAGGGAGGCGGCAGAGGTGGCCCCTCCTGACAGTGTCGGCATCAAAGGCGAACCTCTGGGCTCACCTGACTGCACTACGACAGGGGGGCCCGAAGGGGTGGGTGGGGGGGTGGTGTCAGGTGCAGGCCAGGGGCCAGCTGGGCAGGGGGGGCCGACCGCCCGGCCGCCCGTGGCCCCTGGGCCCCTCGTCCCCCTCCGCATGAGCAGCAGGCTCGCTGCTGCTGGAGCAGCTGGTGGTGGAGGCGGCCCTGCAGCAGCCAGCACCAGCGCCGCAACCGAAGCCGGCAGCGCCACTGGCGAGCTGGCAGCTGCTAGTGGCAATAACATGGGGGTGGGTCATGGCGCTACAGGCCTAGCTGTTGCAGCTGGGGCTTCCACAGGTAGCAGTGCAGGCTCCCAGCGCCGCATCAACTGGGCGGACCGGCTGTCCAGCACCGCTGCTGCACGAGCCGCAGCCCTGGTCACTGCCCGCCACCAGCAGGAGGGGGAGGGTGCCCTGCAGCGCGAGGGGTCGCTGGGGCAGCAGGGACAAGAAGGCCAGGGTGATGACCAGCTGGGCACAGAGCAGCTGGACGCCCAGCAGCAGCAGCAGCAGCAGCAGCAGCAGCAGGGCCCACACCAGGAGCTGGAGCCGCATGTGCACAGGCCGCTGCGGCAGCAACAGCAGCGGTCGAGCTTACTCCAACGCCGGCCTGCACAGCAGCAACAGCAGCAGCAGCAGCAGGTCCGCCAGCCTCGGCAAGGTAGAGGTGATGCAGCTGACACAACCCAGCGTGCTGACTTGAAGCCAGAACACCAGCTGCACCAGCACCTTGGAGGGGTGGCTGAGGACGGCAGTGGCGGCAGGGCGGGCGAGGGGCCAGCTGGTCATGGCGTAGAGGCGTACAGGGGAAGGGGCTCTGATGCAGCCCTACTCAGCCGCCGCCCTGCTGCTGGCCAGAGAGCAGCAACTATGGCAGCCCCCTTGCAGCTGTACCAGCACCCTGAGAGGTCCCACCTCAGCCTCCACCCCGACGAGCAGCAGCAGCAGCAGCAGCAGCAACAGCAGCACTACCAGCAGTCACAAGCAGCATTGCAGCAGCAGCAGCAGCAGCCACTCTACCAGCAGCAGGTGCCAGTGCCTCAAGGCAGAGCTGCAAAGTCAAAGCTGCACCCTGGCCAGCAGGGCGAGGGCACCTTGCCCCACTTTGTGGTGCCCCCAGCTGCGCAGTTTGGCCAGCAAGGGGTGCCAGTGCCGCCCTCAGCTCCACAAGACAAGTACATGCACGCAAAGCAGCTCATGCAGCAGAAGCTGCGCCAGCAACAGTTGCTGCAGCAGCAGCAAAAGCAGCAACACTGAGGTGACGCCGTGCATGGCCTTGCAGGCCTTCGTTCACATTGAGACGCGTGCGCGAGGGGACTTATTCTTGCATTCATGAGGTACTTAGTGAACATGCAGGGGCGGCCTGTGGGAGGATGCGGGGGCTGCTGTCCAGGTTTGTACGTCAAACGGCCGCCCTGAACATCGGTTCTGCGACTAGATCGGATCGTTGAGTAGGCAAGGCAAGGTTATAGGTGACCGTGATTCACATGTTCGTAAACGAGGTAAACAAACCTCAGACTCGACCCGACCCGGTAGAGACAGGAGCATGCTGCACAGCAGTGTTGTTTTGCGAGTCTATGATGTTGTAGCGCTGCATGCAAGTGTAGCTAGCGCACTAAGCCCAGCCTCAAAAGCCTGCAGCTGTACTGTAAACTGCGACCGCACTGTAAACATCTTCGCTTCTTGAATAGGTTTGAGAGATGCGGGGTACGTGTGAGAATAAGTGAGGGTTGGGAGCATGCAGGTCAAGGGTCTGAACAGAGAAGGATAAAAACCCTATGCTGTAATCTTGCATTGGGTTGACCATATGGTATGAGTAAATCTTGTAATGGACATCACTTCCGCCCCACTCCCGTTGCCGCTACTCCGGTTGGATGGCTACCTGATGCACCCCCCAGCACGGCCACTCCGCTTCGATATTGTTGCTAAATCCCTGTGATGTCGCCAAAAAAGAAATGCGGCAACCTCCGCAGCCGGTAAGCCGCAGAGCCTGACGGAAGGCTAGGCCCCCCTGACGACGCGACGCAGTGGGCACCACGCGATGAGTTGCTGCGCTTGTGCTGTGCCGTCCCGTGTCCCGTGGCAGTGAGCAGCAAGATGGTGAAGGAGGGGCAGGGTTACAAGGAGTAGTTGCTGCGGTAGTTGGCCAGCGGCGCCAGGTTGTCAAGGCTGCCTTTCCTGGCCTTGTGGAGGCAGCCCTGCCTGATGTCAGCCCAGCTCAAGCCGCACAGTCGTGGCTGAGATCAACAAGCGCATGACCATGGGCAGCAGGCAGTGCGTCCTGACAGCAGTCCTGTGTCACCTGTGCTGCTCCAGTCCTTCCTAGGCCTGCCCTCTCATAGGGTTCCCAGCAGCAGGTCCAGCCCTAGGGCCCCCTCCCCCACCTGACCCAGCCTGCCCTCCCTATACTCACCCCCGCCTTGCCACACGCCGCTCACCCCGTGCTGCAGCCGCCCCAGCCCAGCTGCCCCCCAAAGAGGTATGACCCTGACCTGACTTTGTACCTGACCCTGACCCTGACCCTGACCCTGACCCTGACCCTGACCCTGACCCTGACCCTGACCCTGACCCTGACCCTGACCCTGACCCTGACCCTGACCCTGACCCTGACCCTGACCCTGACCCTGACCCTGACCCTGACCCTGACCCTGACCCTGACCCTGACCCTGACCCTGACCCTGACCCTGACCCTGACCCTGACCCTGACCCTGACCCTGACCCTGACCCTGACCCTGACCCTGACCCTGACCCTGACCCTGACCCTGACCCTGACCCTGACCCTGACCCTGACCCTGACCCTGACCCTGACCCTGACCCTGACCCTGACCCGACCCGACCCGACCCAACCCAACCTGACCTGACCTGCAGGTGGTGAATGGGATGAAGTGGGTGTCACACCTGCACAACGGCGAGGAGAGGGGAGTGGCGGTGTTCCTGGGAGCGGGCAGCTTTAGCCAGGGTGGGTGGAAGGCGGGGGCGGTACGGCAGGGGTTGCGCAAGGTGGAGCAGCCTAGCAGGCCGAGCACGGATGACAGGCCTGACAGGGTTGTGATCGTGGATGAGTTCCGCACCAGCCGTGTCAGCTCGTTTGTGCATTGCCGCCAGCCTTGTGAGCTGCACCTGCCACGTGACCGGCGTAGGCCCGCAGACTGGGTACCCCCAGCAGGCCAGGTCATCCAGCGGCTGGTGCGCCCAGCCTGGAGCCTGCGGCATGCGAAGTATGTGCGGGGCCTGCTGTGGTGCCATGAGGTGCCGCCCGACCTCCCTCTCCCTCCCCCAGCCCAGGCCCCCCCTCCCCCTCCCCCAGCCCAGGAGCCACCACCTCCCCCTGCCCGGGCCCCACCTGGCCCAGTGCCACGACCCCAGCCCCCCCCACGGGGCAGGTGGCTGGACCGGGACAATAACCCCTGCCTCAACTTCCAGCGCATTGAGGAGAGCATGCAGCGCCCCCTGGAGCTGTGCAGCTGGAAAGACCTGGAGGCCCTGCCCCCCGGAGTACCAGCAGGCATACATGCTGGTCAATGACCGGCTGCAAGGTCAGGCAGCGCCTGCACCGGGCTGCAGAGTATCGGCGGGGCATGGATGGCCGGGCCCGCAACAATACATCAGCCCTAGTAGTTTACACAGGCTGTTAGCCTTTCAAGGCATTAAGCTGTTAGTTTTGATGAGGTGCCCAGTGGTCTAAGGGAAAAGAGTGCCACCAGTGTAGAGTTTGTAGTCATCAATGGTGCGACCGAGGATGCTTCAACTTGATTGGAGTAGCTGAGTGAGATTTCCCACAGGCAAACATGTTGTTTCATGTTGCATAAGTTGTGTTTGACTGCCATGCCCGGTTTAGACTTGCACAAGCATGCGACGAAGTACATGTTCTGACATTGTGGCATAACTTACATAGCATGACATGAGGTGACATAAACATTGGATGTGACTGCTGCGACAAGTGTTGAGCCCTACAGCCCTCGTGCTACACCAAAACAAAGCAAGAGTTGTAATCGAACACAGGCTGCGAGCTCATTAGTGTCAAGGCTACTTCTAGTGTGCCTACTGCCCTCTTGAGCTCAGCCGTTAGGGTGTGTGTGCCTTCAGCTAGAGCCCTAGTAGCTCCAACCCACACACATCCCCTTTGCGAGGGGAATAGATATTTCATGTTGGGGTTGTCTTGCTGTAGCTGGCTACCACTTGCACAACAAAGGCCTTGACGGGTTGGGCATGTGGTCGCCACCCAGCATAGCTGCAACAATAGCTGCACCGTTCTTGCTAAATGATTTGCGATGCATCTCAGAGGTAGGCAGAGAGAGGATCCTGAGACTGCAGCAACCCTGCACCCCAGCGTCTATCATGTTTTGAGGTGCAGCCATCACGTCACCATCACCTGCTGCACTTGCACGCCGCCCAACTGGCGCGCCAACTGCGCAACCAACGTCTGCGTGACCTGTTCGTACTGGCATTCGCACTCACACCTCACATCAAGGGCCCGGCCGGGTGCCGAAGCTTCAGCCATATCACTATGTGACGCATTCACGGTGTCCTGGCGCTGCGCTGGAAGAGCTTTGCTTCGCAATCGGTATCGTGCACAGCATGCCTGTTGCTGTGGCGCCAGAGGACCACCCGCTGCGCACTGCGCCTGCAGCTGTTGCTGCATGCTCGTCACTCGCTTATCGGTGATGCCGCAAGGGACGATGGCGTCGAAGGCGCGCAAGTCCGTGTTGACATTGAGCGCCACGCCGTGGGTACTGCGGCACAGCACCAGCGTTTGCGTGTGAAGGGCGTCAAGAGACACGACGGAAGCAGAGCTGGCTGCCAGCCAGAATGAGGAAATACACACACATGCAATTTCCCAGTCCACACCATTATCAAGCCTCAACCACCACCACCACCATCACTGGTGCCACCCAAACCTGTTTAGTGCGGCAGGGCAGGCTACACGCAAACAGCTGGCCCCCCCATGAGCCTGCCTCCCAGCACCTCACCTCACCCCGTGTCGAACCCGCACCCCCAGCGCCGCGATTTTGGCATCCTCGACCCACACCCCCGTGGCCCCCGGCACTCGACCCCGGCCAGCTATGCCGTACTCGGCTGCAGGGCAATAGCTGGCTGCACTCTTGCCCGGGGGAGCCAGTGCACCAAGGAGAGTTCCAGGGAAGCTGGGGCATGCAGTAGCCCCGCCCCCAGCAATCACACATCATGACCCCCTGCTGCTTCAATTGGCGGAACTGGTAGCTCCAGTGGGCGAGGCTGGCGAGGCTGGCGCTGCTCCATTGAGCCACTCTAGCACTGCCTCTATCCCAGATAAGGCCCCTCTGCTGGGTCCCCGCCTCCCACGCCCCCGCCGCCCTCGCCTCCCCTGCCGCCCCTGCCACCCCTTCTCCCCTGACCCACCCAGTGTGAGCACCAGGGCGTCCTCTAGGCCCTCCACGTAGGCCCGGGTGGCCTTGCCCTGGCTGCGCAGCTTCACAATGGGGTACACCACGCACTGCCCAGGCCCTGCACAGCACAGCCAGAACAGCCCAGGGCCCAGGTGCACCCCTGGCCTGGCACACCCCTCCACCGCATGCCCTAGTCACTGCCCCTCATGCCGCACCTGGCCCCTTCAGGGCTGCGCAGACATGACACAGTGTCACCCGCACCCTTGACCTCTCCTAGGTCCTGGCCCCTGCCCGTCTCCACCCCTCCCCCTTTAGCACAGACAGGAAGGGTTTGGAAGGTTTGGGGAGCACCTTTGTGACAACCCAGCAGGGACAGGGAGATGGTGATGGCTGAGGCCAGCTTGTCAGGTCTTCGCCTCTGGGGGTACTGCTGGTATGAGGGGCAGGCTGTTGACTTCTAGCTGACAGGCGCATGCTTGCATATGCATGGGAGGTTGGGGCAACATCGAACTGAGCCAGCCAGAGGCTCACCATGGTAGGTGAGTTCACCGCCTCGGGATGTCACATGCACCTCACACCCCTGCTTTAACACCTCCTGGCTTGCAACAAGCACACAGCAGCGGCAGCAACAGCAGCGGCAGCAGCATCAACAACAGGAAGCGCAGTGGTGGGGCAGTGCCATTCGGTTAATGGTCTGTCAGCAATGACATCACGTTGTGCACTGGCCCTCCCCAACCATGAACCTTCATTGCAAAGGACAACATGTCCTGTTTGACCTCCAGTGCACTGTCCTGCAAACAGTTGCATGTGCAGCACCCCAAGGCCCCACCTGCATGGGTACGCGAAAGTCAGCAGGAGAGCCCCGCTTACCAATCGTATAGACGGGAGCATGCTGCACAGCAGTGTTGTGCAAGCCATGTTGGATCCCTCCCACAGCACTGACCCAGCTTGAAGTCACCTGCCTTTTAAGCACCTGCAGGACCATGAGCGTGTCCGGGATGGTGTCGCATTTGCGCTGCTCAGCCAGCACCTGCATCATGGCCATGCTCTCAGCGTAGGGCATCAGGCGTGCCCCGTAGTTCAGCACTCGCAAGGCGCATTGAGGCGTTGACATTCAGGTGGTCCTTTTTCCTTTTGTCCGGCCTAGCTACACTTTATCCGCGTCACAGAGTGCGCGATGACCTGCACACGTCCTTAAGCCAAACACTGTGCGACAATAACACCGTGCTTTACGACACGTACAAATGTCAGCAGCACCTGAAGTTTTTTTGAAGGTCGACATGATGTGCGACGGCTGCGTCGGTGCCGTGAAGCGTGTATTGAGCCGCCTGGATGGTACGGTTGCTCGCACCTCAGCTGTCAACGATTCGTGGCGCACAAAATGACCTCAAACCGTCCTGCAGGTGTGGAGTCCGTGGACGTGTCATTAGAGGTGTGCTAGATGCCACCCCTCCCCCTCCTTTACCCAGCTAGTCCTTTGCAGGATGCGTCCATGTGCATGTATGTATGCTCCCCTTGTTACATGCAGCAGCAGAAGGTCACCGTCAAGGGCAGTGTGAGCATGGACCAGCTGGTCAGCACTGTTGCCAAGACAGGGAAGAAGGTGGAGCCCTGGCCGCAGTGACCGGCAGTGTTCTTGTAGGTGAGAGGCATGCAGCAGCCAGGTGCCAGGCAGAACCTACCAGCTGAGTGCCCAGCGGCAAGGCAGCAGCTCCACATGGGTGGGCCTATGGAGGGCTTCGATACAGGAGGTGTAACAATCAGGCATCAGCTCAACACCATCATCACCACCATTGCATCGTCAAACATGGAGTCGCTGCAACTTCAACGCCATCAGCATCAGCTCAAACATCATGTCTCGCGCCTTCCAAAGGCAGCTGGTGCTGGTGATGAGCATGGTCCCACATTGGTATGACTGTCACAGACGCGGGCATGCACATGTATGGCTGCACACAGCCCATGCACTCTAACCTGCCGGGCACTAGGGACACTGCATGCTGGCAGGGGTGTACTCTGCTGTGCACTGCACACAGTGTGCAGGAAGCTGTAGGCTGGCTTCCCCCCTCCACCAACCATCTATCCCACCGCTGCTTGCCTCTAGCGCTGTTTCGCAGCCCAGGCCCAGCAGCAGCAGCACCAGCAGCCTAGGGCATATCAAGGTGGTATGATAGAAGCCACTCATCAGCTTGTATCAGGGCATGTTTTGTCATGCCATTCCTAGGCTACAGCCCTGCCCCTGAGGTCATGTTATACTGTGGGTGGAAGGCGCCCATGCCTTTTGCATGGGAACATAGCTCCATACAAACAAACCACCACCCCCACTGGGTGTCCTGTCATCCTGCATTTGAGCAGGCACGTGTTGCAAGCTGGGCTGTGTAGGCATGGAGCAATGTTTTAACCCTTGCTTTGGGAGTCTGTGATGTTGTAGCGCTGTAGCGCTTCTAGCGCACCCAGCCCAAGCCTCAAAAGCCTTCACACCAGCCCATGTCACATGGCTGTGTAGCAACATGGTGAAAACTTTACCATTCCTGCCTTCATGCAGGATCAGTCTGTGTGTATGTATGCATGCTGCCCTTACTGCATGCAGTGACAGGAGGTGCACGTGGAGGGCAGTGTGAGCATGGACCCGCTGGGTAGCACTGTTGCCAAGACAGGGAAGAAGGTGGAGCACTGGCTGCAGTGACCAGCAGCTGGCCATATGAACAAAGTGTTGCAAGGCGACAAGGATCCAATTCCCTCGGCAATCTATAAGAATAAAAGCTGATGCTTCCTGTTATTGTCTATTGTACAACCAATGTTGCCAGGTTCTTGTTATAGTAAGTGCTTGTGGTGTACCTCTTGATCTCTATCCAGCAAGTCCCAACATGATTATTTGTCATCTGCTCCTTTGCCCATCAGATCAGTCAGTGGTTTTGTATCGCGAATGCCACGGCCAAAGCTTAATGCAACACCCTCTCGTTCGTGAAAAGTTCGCAGGTCACTAAGTTCGCAGGATAGGTATTGTACCTTGCGGGGTGGGTACAAATTGTGAATCTCAGAACCAGTTGTCCTTGCGGCGTGGTTCTGCCAAACTCTACCTGCCAATCTCACACAGTCAGTGTAGCAACACCATGGGTAAACAGGGACTACCATGGGTGAATAGTAGCTGCGTCTCAACAGTGCAGTTACACACTGTACATAAACTAGCGGCCACTCTTCTCTCTGCCCATTCAAAACATGTTATCACGTAGTCAGACTAGATGTGCGATGCATTGAAGCTGCGGGAGCTCGCTGGCAAGTCGTGGCGGTGGCTCGCAGAGCATAGCGCGCAGGGCACGGCTGCGGCAACCCGGAATACTCAATTTACAGCGCAATTCATAAGAATAGGCGTCCCTGCATCCTTGTGTCACTCCAGTCCAGATGCGTGCCCTAGCTACTTTGCCGGATGTCACATGAGTACCCGGCTTTCTCATCTTTACGCCTCAAATTGTTGCATTGCTCGCGTTGGGATCAGCACGCCCTTCAGGCTGGTGCGGGGCAGAAAAAATGTTTACCTGTGATTACGCTGGCGCTGGAGTTGTCTACCTCGGGCACCTGACCTCGGCCGCCCAGCTCGACCTAATCACGTTTGACACTTGAGCGCACGCTGCCGGCTTGCGCGGCTGGTGTAGCGAGAAATGTGGCATCGCGGCGTAGGAAGGCGTAGAAGAGGTATGTCAACGGTACAGTGGTCGCGTGCCACAGTGCATGCGCATCCAGCAGACCCAGCTTCGCGTCGCCCTGCAGTGAACGCACGGATGCCAGGAATAAAACCCTAGCGGGTATGCCGGGCTCGTCAGTATCAAATGAAAGACAGCGCCGGCAAGAGGGCGAGCTATTGGGACTAGATCGGATGTGTTGGTGACTAACGGAGCGCCCAGGGTGTCGCAAGGCTGTCGCTCGGCCCGCAAATCGCGCTGCGACCCTCGCAAGACTCTAGCTCCAGAACTCCCGACGCCACGTGCAGTGCCCCACAGCGGCCGCACCCCACAATAAAAGCATCCAAGCGCGACTGTTCTTCCCAGGCACACTTGACTGTCGCCTACCAGCGTTTACCTGCGATGCGCCAAGAGCCAGCAGCGGGGGGAAATCCAGCAGCTCCAGCAGCAGGGCCACGTGCGCTGCCAGCAGGAAGGTCAGCAGCAGCCCCCTGGCTGGGTGGGCACTGGCCCAGGACCACAGCAGCCAGACCAGGGCGGTGGCTACGCCAGCAGCCACACACACCTGTGACAGGGGAAGGCAGCCCCAGCAGCTGCTTTGTTGCGACCCCCGCCGCAGACCCTGCTGCACTGTGGGGCACTAATGTCATACTCTGCTGCCTGACTACCAAATGCTGCTGCCGCTGCTGCTGCTGCCATTGCTGGTCCTGCTGATACTGCTGCTGCTGCTGCTGCTGCTGCTCACACACAGGCACCTTGACATTCCAGCCGTAGTCAAACTTGATGAGCAGCATGTAGCGTAGGTGGGCTAGCAGCGCCACAGCCACAGCTGCCAGCACAGGGGCAGCTAGACGAGGGCGTGACAACCCCCCTGCCCTGATGCAAGCCGCAGCCTGCACATGCAAGCGTGTGCCATGCCATGACCCCATGCATCCAGCATGAGCTCGCTGCATGCCTCGTGTGAGGTTGACTCCCGTGAGATATCATGCAGCATGTTGCCCCTACCACCCCCCTGCCCTCCAACACGTTCAATTCACTAGGCTACTCCACACCCCTCCCTCCACCCCTATCCCCTGCCCCCCTTGCTGCCCCCTGCCCCCTGCCCCCGCCCCCCTTGCTGCCCACTGCCCCCTGCCCCCCTTGCTGCCCCCTGCCCCCCACCAGGCTGGCGGCCACCACCACATCCGCGCTGCAGTAGTCCAGGCGCTCCGTGGCCCAGGTGTCGCGGCAGTGGAACACGGCGCTGCACACCCAGGCGTTCACATGCAGCAGCCCGTAGCCCCGCCACAGCCAGAGGTACGGGTAGGGGGGCCCCACAACGCCCTCACCTACGACCTGGGCTGGGCGGTTCAGGGAATCGCAGACGCAGCAGCAGCCAGGCCGGCAGCAGTGTTGTAGTCAGGGGTGCTCAGCCATACCAGTGCAGCGGGACACACACTGTGTGATGCGACAGGAGGGCAGCAGCAGCAGCAGCAGCAGCAGCAGCAGCAGCAGCAGCAGGTGGTGGCGGTGGTAGTGGCAGCAGTGGAGGTGGCGGCAGCCAGGGTGGGGTGGGGTGGGGTGGGCGGCGGGGGGGCGCACCCTTGTGCTGGCCCTCTGCCCTCAGCGCCCTGCAGTGCCGGGTCAGGCGGGCCAGGCAGTGCAGGTGAGCGGCCAGGTTGGCCAGTGACAGCAGCACTGAGGCCACCTCCTGGGCACCCAGCACACGGCGGAAGGGCCACTTGCCTGCACATGCAAGCATGGGCATGCATCCTCAGCACACGGCAGGGCATGGCAGTGCGCAGGGCATTGCATGTGGAGAGGGGTGGGGGCTGGCTGGGTGCCGCAAACCCCTGCTGCTGCTGCCTTCAGCTGCCCTGCGCTGCTGCTGTCTGTGTGAGTCACTTGAAGCTCAGAGGTCAGCGCTGATCAAGGGGCTCACAGCCTGCACAGGCCATAAGGGCCCCAACCTGACCTGGCCTGCCGCTGCTGGGATTGAACACACGGGGCCATTGCCACCCCAAGCCCACCCGCAGCCACCAAGCCCACCCGCAGCCAGGCTACAGACCCCCACAGGAGGCCACCACCCACAGCAGCGGGCAAGGTCACACACAAGCTCACACAAACATACACAAGGGCATGCCTCGTGCACACACACACGCATCCACGCATATGCACACACCCCACTGCCTGGTGCCCCGCTGCTCAGCACAGGGTGACGGCAGTGCAGGGGGCAGGGGGCAGGGGGCAGGGGGCAGGGCACTGACAGTGCGCTGCCTGCAGTCAGACCGTGGCAGCCCCTCCCCCTGGGCTGCAGCCTGGCTGGGTTGTGCTGCCACCCCCCCACAGCACCCCCTACAGCCCCCCCACAACCCCCCCACAGCCCCTGTCACAGCCGGCTTCCCCTCGCTCACCAAAGTACTTGTGAGGGGCACCCCGCCCCTGCTGCTGCTGCTGCTGCTGCTGCTGCTGCCCCCCACCCAGCTCAGCTTCCACCATGCACTGATACCTGCAGGCAGCAGCCACACCCGCCTCCATCACTGCCCCATTAGGCCCGAGCAAACAAAGCTGGGCGCAAGCTGGACGATGCACTGGACTTGGTCAACCCCCATGTGGCCACGAGGGGGGCAGGAGGGGTAGAGGTGTTGGAGGGGAGGGGTGGTGGAGGGGTGCGGTAAGATTGGGCCGACTGGCTGAGTGGACAGTGGCAGCCAGCAGTGGCGGCCAGCAGCTGCTAGCAGCAGGGACCCAGCGCCCCCTTCACCAGGTCCACCCTGAGCCTGCCCATCCCCAAGTCACCCCCCAGGGGGCCCCACTCCATGGTCTTGACAGTGGCAGCCAGCAGTGGAGCGGCAGTGCCCCCTGCATAGGTTCCAGGTCACACCAGTCATGCAAGCTGCAAAAAGGTCATTCACTGAGGGACAAAGAGCTGATGAGAGTAGACACAGCCTGTGTCGAGCATGCTGCCGGCAGGAGCCCTGGGCGCCCCCAGCTGTGGCTGTGCAGAGACAGGCTGGGGCTGCTGTCAGGCTCGCTTGATGGGCTTTGATGACTGTCAGGCCATTCGCCCCTGCCCCCCTGGCCCCCTTGCTGCCCCCTGCCCCCTGCCCCCTGCCCCCTGCCCCCTGCCCCCTGCCCCCTGCCCCCTGGCCCCTGCCCCCTGCCCCCTGCCCCCTGCCCGCCTGTTAGGCTAACAGTTTGCACCGAGAGGCAGCACGTCAGGGTGAGGCTGGGCCAGCGTCTCAGCCCCAGCCACTGGGGCCTGGCACCCTCTTGCCTGCAGTCGTCTGTGCAGGACCAGCGCATGAGGCGCAGGGCCCAGGGCCCAGGGTGGTGGGTCAGGTGGGAGCAGGCCAGTGCACGGCGGCACCTGCAGCCGCCCACAGGGCAAGACGTGTCACACCATTCAGGCCCAGCAGCTCAGGGGTGGGAAGGGGTCAGGGGTGGGAGCAGGTCAGGGGCGGGGCAGGTCAGGGGTGGGGCAGGTCAGGGGTTGGGGCAAGTCAAGCGACCCTGTTGCATCCGGTGTTGGTGCTGGTGGTGGGGTACTGATGAATGGTGCGGAGCCTGTGTACCCGAGAGGGTGACTCGTCGATGTGGCGCATGCGGTGTGCTCGCAATGCTCCACGCATAATCTGAAGCCGAGGGCCTGATCACCTGCGTCAAAGAGCGCCCAAGCCGCGTCTAGTGCCGCATCTCGCAGCATTACCTGTGGCATGTACGGCGTACCTGAGCTGGCGTCCGCAAATGTCAATGCCAGCGCCAACCCGACCAAAAACAAAACAACAAACCCCATGTTTTCTGTTTCTGCGATGGGGTGAGAATGAAGTGTAGCGTTCAGCAGTGACAAGGAGCAGGGTGCGCATGGATACAATTGTGATCCAGCAATGTGTGACTGATGTACATGCGGTCGCCACCTTATCATTTGCTCACGCGGCTAAAACCATGCTTGTTCTAGCGCAATTAGAAACCCTTGCGCTGAACATCCGACGCTGTGCAGCCGAGCCGGGGCCGCGCCGACGGGAGCTAAGCAGCCGGCCGGGCTGCGCTGCCATGCCAACCCCAGGCAGTGAAGGCCAGGAGTGGGTTCATGTGCGGGACAGAGGCCTGCTGCGGAAGTCACAGCGGCGGCAGCAATGGTGTCATGTGCCATAATGTCATTAGACCAAAGGGGATATGTGTGAGCAGCATGCATAGGATAGGGCTCGACCACTCGGTCGGTCAGGTCAAATCTCACGCCGAAGCGCTGACAGCATGCTGTTCATCTTTGTCTGTGCATGATCTTTGCCACAGCATCTTATCGCATAAACACCAGCATGCCATGTGACTGTGATGGCGAGGACAACCCACGGACTTTGACACCAGCCCACCGCATGACGGGAAAGGCAAGGACACAGACCCGTCAACCCAGGGCCACAACATCTGTGCTGAGCAGCCACACATTCATCCCTGCCTGCCCAAACAGCATTGCAATAGTGTCACCCCGCCTGCCTACTGCCGGCAACATCAACAGGCCAGCACTGAGCGCCCATCCCACCTTTGCACAGTGCTTACATGCCCAAGCCACTCAACTTGCAAGCTGTCACAGCCGCAGCTTACGTGGTGGTTCAATGGGAGGGGTAACCACATGCCCAAGCCACTCAACTTGCCAGGCCAGGCCAACAAAACTCATTCAACAAGGAACAACATGTCGGCCTGTGGGTAATCTCACTCCGCTACAATGTTATTGAAGCATCCTCGGTCGCACCCTTGATGACTGCCAACCCCACGAAGATGGCACTTTCCCGGGACAGACCACTGGGCTCCCCACCAAAACTAACAGCTTAATTGCTTACAGGCTAACAGCCTGGCGAAACAAACCAACCCTACCCAGCCCTCGAGTCGCCAGAGCTCTTGGGCTGGGCTTTGAGAGCACTGACGCGCTCTGCGGACACGGGACATTGGTGGAGTGCGGGAGTGTGGGCTATGTGCTACGTGCGGGGCAATCAGGGCAACTTGAGCTATATCCGGACTTGCTTACCTGTGTGCGTTGTGCGCTGTGCTATGTGCGGGACAATGGCATATGCGGGGCAACAAGGGCAAGGTGTGCGGGGCACCAAGGGCAAGGGGCTTACCTTTCAGAGAGGTGCCGTGTGTACGTGCCGTGTGTCAGGATTAATGCGCGGTCACGACTTGGCGCGTCGATCTGCGGACACAAGCACAAGCATAGGGCAATAGTTAGTAAGTACGTAACGGGGCTGCTTTATTGCGGGGCTGCTGGACTGCGGTGCTAGTGCTGGTGCGGTGCTGGTGTTGCTGGTGTTGCTGGTGCTGTGGCGGAGCTCACCTTCAATGGGCTCCTTCCGCACCGCATAGCGATGGTTCCAGCGTGGCCCACACCGGGGCTGACTGCTTGGGGTCCGCGCGGTAATCGGCGCAGGCACGTATGCCTGCGCCAAGTAAGATGGCAGTTTGTGGCAAACGGAGCTTTTCATGCTGTCCGCTGTCACACTGTGCGCGTGTCCGTCCTTTGACAGCCGTTGCATTTGAGGACACGTCCTTAGCTGCTAGTTAGGTCCTGACAGGAGGACCTGGACTAGAGGCGTGCTGTCCTGAGACCTGCAGCGGAGACAGCGGGAACTCTACACAGACAAACATACCGCGGTCCACGCTTGGTGTTCCATAGTTAGTCTACTGTTTTTCATGAAGGTGGGCTTCGTCACCAGCTAAGACAAACTGTTTTAGTGTGCTGCATCGCTGCCTTTGATGTGCATCTCATAGTCACCCAGCCCAGGTCCAGTCCCAGGCCCAGCAGCGTGCCCCATACATCAGGCGCGTCAGGGTGGTCCCACACCAAGCTGGGGACCTGGTCTCTCACATCCGGGACTATCCCACACTGCAGCGCATGGACCGATAGCCAGTCCACCACAGCCCAGCTAGGCACCGCGGCCACCGCCACCCCCAGCCATGGGCCAGGCTGTGCAAGCACCCTCTACAGCACATTGCGCTGTCAGCAGCACACCAGGCAGGCAGCTTCCATAGACCTAATTACAGCGCCCATACCAGCAGAGCTGCCTCCACCCCTGGCAAGCCCTCCCCGCTCCACCACCAACCCAAGCCGCTAAGAGCAGGCTCTAGGGCGCAGGTGTTGGGACCAGGTGGTGGGAGCAGGCTACGCCCCAAGTGGTAGAGCTCCCCCCTCATGCACGCCGGCTCCCATGCCAGAGTCGTCTTTTACTTCTGCGTTGTCTTCTAGCAGGTCCTAGGAGGAGGGGGCTGCGGTGCCCCGCTTGGACGCCTCGGCTGCGGCCTTCTCAGCCTCCACCTCCTTTACCAGCGTGTCCACTTCCGAGTCAGTCAGCACCCTCAGCCCGCTGTCCCTGCTCATCACAGCGATCTGCATGCAAAGTGCTCCAAACAACACGTCACACTGGCACCCTCACCAAAATCCGCAAAAGCCCTTCGCATGCTGCTAGGGTTATACAGCCCAACCACCCCTGTCGCTGCTTTCGCCAGATCTGCATGCTGATGGCTGATGGGCTGATGGAAATGCATGTGTGTGGCTGTGTGTGGCTGTGCAGGTGCTTGAGTTGAGGGGGTGGCCAGCTCACCAAGACCCAAGTCCCAGTCCGCACCTGCAACCTCCCCACCCCCCTGACCCTCAAACCTACGCACCTCTATGCTCTTGCTGCCGGCTTCCACCGTCTCAATCAGGGCTCGGATGGCCAGCTTGATGGTGTCCTGGCCAGACGTCTCCACATAGTGCTTCTCAAGGAACTCACGGATCTGCAGTCACACCAGCGGGGAGTGAGACCACAGGCCGCGCTGGCTGGGCCATGCTGCCCTGGCATGCCCGCATCCAGCGAGCCTGAACCGGTAGAGCTTAGTTGCTGTACTGCAGCAACGCTGTGTAAGCGAATGCCATGTGATAATGGAGATGCCAGGGTGAAGGGAAGGGGGTGGGGGTGCACACAAGCTGCCATTGAGGGTGCCATGCAATGGAGGGTGCTGGGCCAGGCAATGCGGGGTACCATGCCCAGGCCATGCGAGGTACCATGCACCCCTAGGAGGCATCTACCAAGACACACAAGTGCTACACCAAGATGAGGCTGGTGGGCGATGCCAGGTCAGAGGGGGGTTCCAGGCATGCCTGTGGGTGTGCGTGGTGCGTGTGGCCCAGCTCGTGCGGCGCTGTTGATGTACATGTGCTTGTATGGCGCTGTGGGAACACCAACCACCAGCAGGCACCAGCACAAGTTGGCACCAGCAGCGAGCAGCAGCCCATGCAAGCAGACAGCTCAGCGGGCGTGGGAGTAAGAGCAGCATAAGCAGCTGTGTGGGTCCATCCTGGTGCCAGCTGCCATGGGCTGGGCCATGCCATGTTCAGAAGTCTGCCGCCAGCCAGCAGGCGTCCCTCACTCACTGTCTTGCTGTTGCGCCCAATGGCATTAGCCTTCCATGCTGAGTAGATGCCTGAAGGGTCTGTCTGATACAGCTGGGGCGCCCCTGACGAGTCGAACCCAACAATAAGTGTGCTGATGCCAAAGGGACGCACACCCCCACTCTGTGTGTACTTCTGCTGAATGCCTGCGATGTGCTTGGTGATGTGATCCACTGTCACCACCTCGTCCAGAGTCAGCCGGTAGCTCTGCATGTACCACACACAATAGATGATGTTTGCACACGCTGACACACAGGATCCTTCTGCACCTGCTGCTGCTGTTGCTGCACATGTGCCATGCATGCACCTGTGCTTCAACTCGCGCCCTGTTGATCAAGACCCGCGCATCAGCTGTGAGCCCAGCGAATGCCAAGCAGATGTGGTCGTCAATCTTCACAATTTTTCGCACTGTCCTTGCATCCTGCAGCTTGGCCGCGGACTTCTTCTCCACGCCTGGCAGCACGGGGAGTACGTGCTTCGAGTCTTGGAGACTCTGGCTTTGCGCAGTGAGCCTGTGACCTACCGAGGACGATGGTATCCGTCCCCCGTACCCCGACTGCCAGGGTTCCCTTGCGTACCGCCTCTAGAGCGTACTCTACTTGGAACCTGCACCCACAAGGGTTCCGTGCATCAGCACATCGAGCTTACGTCCGATGCGTCGCGTGCATCACTCACAGATGGCCATCCGGCGAGAAGACAGTGATTGCGCGGTCGTAGCGAGCACTCATGCTGCTAAAACTTGGTTGTTGCTTCAAGCGAGTGCGACGTGATCTGGATCAAGAAGCCTTAGCTTACAACTCTACGTAGTCACTGTTTGGAAGTAAATATAGGCGACACGTAACACGCACCCATCTTTGACCCTGATGTGCCATGCATGAAAGTTCTTGCTTCATGTCAAAAGAACCTGTTGATAGCGTGTTTACATGTTCCTCATCGTGTGCCGAAGGCTTCAACCTTCGGATCTGCAGTCTCTTCATCAAGAAGTTTCGCATCGCCATCCTGGTCAGCCTGACCGAGATGAAAATCAGTCATCAGCATCATGAGTATCGACTCCTAGGGTTAGGGACCTAGGTTAGGGACACACACCGGTCCCTCCTGTGGAGAAGTGTAGGGGCTCCACAGGAAGATAGGGATACAGGACATCCTGATGTGCCAATCGTAATGCCAGGGATTGAAAATCATGCAAGCCCAAGCATTGTTGAATTAGTTGCTGACGCTTTGTGGCGGCTGTGTATTCATTGCGGTGTCAGGGACCCCATGGTGGGCATCGGACTGCTCAACCGCAACCGCAGATGCAGCCCCTCTTCTACATGCGGACTGCAGACAAACAAAACCCATTCAACAAGGAACAACATGTTTGCCTGTGGGTAATGTCACTCAGGTACTACAATCAAGTTGTAGCACCCCACCCTCTACTACCCTACTCATGATCCAAGCATGAGCTAGGCTTGCATTACCAACATCATTGCACGCCGTCCATTGCTGCTGCTTTTGCTGCCAGCATGCCACTCACCCGGCAGTGTTGCTGCGACACACCTTGGCCCCTGCCCTCAAACAGGAAAACCAGGAAAGAGACAGGAAAACCAGGAAAGAAACAGGAAAACCAGGACATCGAAGGCAACCAGCGACACACTTAGCGAAGCGAGTTAGGAAAATGCAGCGAAACAGACAGCGTAGACGTAATCGCAATGCCTCGGACAGTTAGGCTGACCGCCGCCAGCACCAAGTCAGGCTCAGCGGAACATGCAGGCCAACGGTGCAGCGCACTGGGCCCACAACCACAATAACATATGGAGTGCAAAGAAGTGTAAGCTGCACACCTTGATGAGGGGTGTGGCCGCTGCGGGGCTAGAGGCGGGCGCGGTTGTGCCTTCCGAAGTGGTGGAGGCGCGGCTCTACGCCCAACTTGTGCTTTGGGTGGAGGCCTGCAGCAAGAGGGCGCTGCTCGCCAGCTTGCTGCTGGGCCTCATGGTGCGCGGCTGCTTCACACGCGTCACTGTACTTGCGGATGGCCAGGAGCTCTTGGAGGCAATCCCTGCTGAGGACGCGCCCATCCCGGACTTTGCGGAGCGTAACCTGTTCCTGCAGCTCGGCCGCGGTGTGCCCCCTCCCGGCTTGCACTCTCGGCCCAGCGCTGCTGTGGTGGCTGTGTTGGCCGCGTACCCGGACCTCAGCGACGAGCTCGACGCTGTACCTCGCTATCAGCAAGACAGCAACACCGTCGACGACGTGGGTCAGAAGCTGGAGATTAGCTTTGCCAACAGCCTCTCCGAGCTGTTCAAGCGCAGAGTTGGGCAAGCGGTGGCTCTGGCTGGAGCCAGGGTCATCGCTGGCTCACACGAGCACCAGCGCCGCTTTGGGCTGCCGTTGGGTGGCAGGCCAGCCTGGACTGAGCGTCAGCGCAGCTGGGTGGTGCGCAGTGTGCGGGGGAAGGAGGTGACCTGGCTAGAGGGTCAGGGTCAGGGTCAGGGTGGGGTGGTGCCTACTGAGGCCATGCGGTATGAGGTGGCCAGGCAGCGGAGGTTGCTGGGAGTGGGTCAGGGGGTGGTGGTCAACAAAGCCTGGCGGGGGAGGAAGGTCAACCGGGGCAGCCTGCTGCGCCATGCAGTGGACACCAGCAGGCAGTTGGAGGCTGCCCACGTCAGCTGGCAGCTGGACTGGGCAGACTGGCAGGCACTTGGGGGGCAGCCCAACTCCAGGCCCTACCGGCCCCCCTCCCCCTTTGCTATCACACCCAGTTGCAGCTGCAAGGCGCACCACATCAAGCTGGACACCCTGTCCATCTATGGCCTGATGCGTGCTGCTGGCATGCTGCCTGCGGACATCACCAACTTGACCAAGTTTAGGAATGGTGTGGCCGGGCCCAGGGACAGTGAGGTGAGTAAGCCTTGAGTTGGGCAGCCTGGCATGTTGCTTGAGGCATATTGCTTGAGGCATGTTGCTTGAGGCTTATTGCTGGTAGATTATTGCTTGAGGCATGTTGCTTGTGGCAACATTGACTGATGGTGTTTGGGTGGCTCCAAGTCACTGAGTCAGCGGAGGTGGCTGTGTCGGCTGTGTTGGGTTGCAGGTGGCCAACCGGTGGATCGCCTTACTTCCATCCAGCCTCCCGCCAGCCATCCAGCCATCCATCTGGCCAAACGACGGTCAGACCTTCGCGCAGGTGGTGCACACGGACGGAGTCACGGTCAGCTTGCTGTTCACGCGCCCCAAGCCAGCAGGGCCGCCCGCAAAGCTGCCTCGCATGGGCAAGCAGGAGGGCGCTGTCAACCCGCTGGCGCACCTGGACGCCGACTGGCTGGGCTGCGACCCAGGCAAGACCAACATGGCGACTGTGGCGCACGAGGAGCGATACCCCTCCGGCGCTGTGGAGTCCGTGTGGCAGCGCAGCCTGACTGCGGGGCACTACTACCGGCAGAGTGGCATCACGCAGCACGCCAAGACGTCCAAGGCCTGGATGGCCGGCATCCAGCCCGAACACGCTATGCTATCGCAAGTCACCAACTACACCGCCTCGCTGCAGCGGTATTGGGAGTACGCCGCTATGACGATGGTGACCTGGCCCGCCATGTGGGCCGAGATGTCCAAGCCGCGCTGGTCCAACGCCAGATTCCGGATGTACGGACACAAGCAGAGCACCGTGGCCAAGTTCTGGGCTGAGGTGAGTAGGCCGTCCCCCGGCCAGTGTGTGTGCTAGTGTGTGTGCTCACAATGTGTGCTTGTCTTTGCCACGGCTGGACCTGAGCTCACAATGTGTCTCTCCTTGTGTGCCTTGGCTGCAGACTGTGAGGGGTGCCATGGTACGCTGCAACTCAGCTGCCACAGGTCGACCCCTGGCCCTGGCCTATGGGGCAGCAAGCTTCAGCGGCAGCGGCAGCATTGGCAGCAAGGGTGTGCCTGTCAAGCAGATGCTACAGCGATAGCGACATGTGTATCATGCCACGAGCCTAAAAAAACAAACAATTCAATTGCCCCTTACAAAGGGGATGTGTGTGCGATAGAGTGTGCATAGGGTAGGATAGGGCTCTATCGACTCCTAGGGTTAGGGACCTAGGTTAGGGACACACACCGGTCCCTCCTGTGGAGAAGTGTAGGGGCTCCACAGGAAGATAGGGATACAGGACATCCTGATGTGCCAATCGTAATGCCAGGGATTGAAAATCATGCAAGCCCAAGCATTGTTGAATTAGTTGCTGACGCTTTGTGGCGGCTGTGTATTCATTGCGGTGTCAGGGACCCCATGGTGGGCATCGGACTGCTCAACCGCAACCGCAGATGCAGCCCCTCTTCTACATGCGGACTGCAGACAAACAAAACCCATTCAACAAGGAACAACATGTTTGCCTGTGGGTAATGTCACTCAGGTACTACAATCAAGTTGTAGCACCCCACCCTCTACTACCCTACTCATGATCCAAGCATGAGCTAGGCTTGCATTACCAACATCATTGCACGCCGTCCATTGCTGCTGCTTTTGCTGCCAGCTTGGCCGCTAGCTCCCTGCAATGCACAGGTTCGGCAGCAGATGCTATCATAACATCTTCATTACCCTTACACACATGCAGATTGCAGACAAGCTACTGCGTGCAGTGCAGCAATGTCCTGCAACTGTACAGGCACCTATGTGCACCTATGTCCGTGCATGCTGCCATAGAGTCGACCGTTCTGCCCATTTAATATTAGGAAAAGTCCGAGCGGGAAGGCGCGATGTCCATCACAGCCTAACAGCACACATCTCTGCCTGGCACGCCGTTACTGCTTGCCGGATTTGGACCGCTTATGAAGGGAAGGCGCCACGGGTGGAGGCGGCTGGCCCTGCCTCGATGCACCAGCGCCCCGCCGCTTTGTCGAGCCCCGCTCCTTCGCCTCCTCCGCTGCCTGGCTTGATGTTGTAAAGTCCGCCGTCCCCTGGCGGGCGCGACGACGCACATCAAGCGGCCGGTCCGGTTGCCCTCCGCCAGTCACTGCTGCAGCCCCCGAGCCGCCAACATCCTGAGGGCGCCGCTGAAACAGGGCCACGAAGAAGCCGTCCGTGCCGTCCTGATGTGCATCTGCACGGGTAGCGGCTGGGCGGGCAGCTGAGTGACTTAGTGCAAATTGTGATGATGGTGTGACATCAGTGGGGTTAGAGGGGTCTGTGCAGTAGCTGCATCAGGTGAGAGGGGTGAGTACAGTAGCTGCATGAGGACTAGTCAGGTGGGGTGAGACATGCCAGTTTGGGTAAAAAAGATGATGATGATCACACTGGTGATAAGGCAATCATAGCCTGTTCAGGACCCAGGTCAGTCATAACAGGCCAACAAAACTCATTCAACAAGGAACAACATGTCGGCCTGTGGGTAATCTCACTCCGCTACAATCATATTGAAGCATCCTCGGTCGCACCCTTGATGACTGCAAACCATAAAGGCAGTCATAATAGACACCCACATGCTTGCACAGTGTGACTGGCACTTCACACCCACATGCTTGCACAGTGTGACTGGCACAATGTGCATTGTCATGAACTGAAGGTTGAGCAGGTCTGGGGACAGGTCACCTACGTGCAAGACCTAGTACCAGGGACCTAGTAAGACCCATGTGCATGCAAGCTCTACTGATGCCCAGCCCATTAGGGGAGGGCGATGAGCTAGTGCGTGCGCATACTCAGGGCGACAAAGAGTTGGCCAGACACCCCTCCCACCCCCTCACCTGTGCGCACCAACTTGTCGCAACCAGGGAACAGGGGCAAGCCGCGTCGGGGCCAGCTGGGGAATGGGTCCTGCGCGGCATCATGCCAGGCTGTCTATTTGCATGGTAGTGAGCTGCCTGGCTGCCTGGCTGCCTGGCTGCCTGCCTGGCTGCTCCACTGCCTGCCTGGCTGGCTGGCTGTCTGTCCCGTACCTCCAGGTGGAAGCCGCGCTGCGCCGCCTCCCCCAACACCTGCCGCACCACTTCCTCATTCTCCTCTGCACCCCGCAACACCCAGGCAGCAGCAGCAGCAGCAGCAGCAGCAGCAGCAGCAGCAGCAGCAGCAGCAGCAGCAGCAGCAGCAGGGTAGACACCAGGGGGGTAGGGAGGGTTAAGCACGAGCAGCAGCAGCAGCAGCAGCAGCAGCTCAACAGGCACCAAGGGGGGAAGGTAGGACACAAGGGGGGGGGGGGGGGGGGGGTGTCAACAGCGGTGCAGGCGGTACAGCTCAGCCGGCAGACAAGGGCAGTGGCAGACAAGGGCAGGGTGGGTGCGCTGCTGCAGGGTAGATGGCTTGGCCCAGGCGGGTGGGTGGGCAGTTACAGGCAGCGCCAGGGCTGCAGCTGCACCCTGAGACCAGGTGGGTGAGCTGGCCAGGGACAGGGGGGAGAGGGTGGGCAGCGGGCAGGTCACACAACAGCCTGCCCACACAACAGCCTGCCCAGAGCAGGTCCGCCACCTGAGGTCCCTCAGCCGCCGCTGGCCCTGGCCCACAAACCCTAAAGGCACCAAGGGGGGCAGGCAGCTGGCAGCTGGCAGCCCACACAACAGCCTGCGAGGGTGCCTACAGGTGAACCAGCTGACAGCCCTCGTCACCTCATTGGACCCCCCCTGCCGCCCCCCGGCTGCACCGCTGCAGCGCCTCCCCGGCTGCCCCCTCTTGCCTCTGCCCCCCCTGCCGCCCCCCCCCCTGACTCACCTGCATGCACTGAGCATGTGGAGTAGACCAGCCGCTGCAGGGCCGGGAAGGTCAGGGCGTGGCGCAGCGCAGCAGCCTGGAAGGCCGCTAGCTGAAGCACACGCGGCGAGCTGCCCGCTGCTCCCCCCTCCCCCCCTCCCCCCCCGCCCATCTTCTCATGGCCCCCCCCCACCCCCACATTCTCCTCCTCCACCTCCCCCTCCTCCTCCTCCTCCTCCTCCTGCTCGCCAGTCTCCTCCACCTTTGACCCCTCCTCCTCCCCACCCTCTTGCTTGGCTGCTTGGCTGCGCCTGTGGCCTGGCTGCTGCTGCTGCTGCTGCTGCTGCCAGGAGGGCAGCAGGTGGTCCATGCGGGAGAATACGGTGCCACTGCCACTGCATGAGGGGTCCAGCAGCACCCCCCGCACCTGCATCACCCAACAGCAGCAGCAGCAGCAGCAGCAGCAGCAGCAGCAGTCAGCGGGCTGCACGGCAGGCTACAGCCAGCACACAGGAGCAGGCCAACCTTGTGCCAGCAGGTCGGGGGGGAGGACATGGCAACAGGAACCCCCCACCCCCCACCCCCCATCCCCCCCCCATGTAACGCCCCCCTCCCCTCCGCTCCCCCCCCCACCCCCCCCACCCCCGCTGCACCCGCCCCCCCCCCCCACCCCCCCACCTGGCTGTACTGCGGGTCCTGGGTGTCCAGCAGCAGGAAGTCCTGCACCAGGCTGCTGATGACGCCAGCGCTGCCGGTCAGCTGCGCAGCGCACGTCAGCCGGGCCAGACGCCGCGCATCCTTGTCAAACGCAAAGATGCGGCCCTCACCCTGCAGCCACACAGCCGCAGGCCACGCAAGGCCCTCCTCCTCCTCCTCCTCCTCCTCCTCCTCCCCACCCGCCATACCCCCTGCCTTCCACTGCTTTCCCCCACTCCCCCCCTTTGCCCCTTCCCCTTCCCTAACCCTCTCACCCTTCCCTCTCACCCCTCTCACCTCCCTCCAGCCCAAGGTTGACCCATGTTGTCCCCTCCCCCCTGCCCTACACTCGCTGTCTCTCTAAAACCCAGGCTGAGGCTGCCTCAGGTCAGCCCCTGCCCCCTGCCCCCTGCCCCCTGCCCCCTGCCCCCTGCCCCCTGCCCCCTGCCCCTGCCTGCATGCGCGCCGCCAAGTGTGTGGTTTTGTTTCCCGGGGCGGCGCAGCAGTCCACGACAGTCCAGCCTGGCTGTGGGTCCAGGGCAGCAGCGGGCAGGCAGCTGGCCTTGCCCTGCAGCACACAGCAGCCTGCAGCACCAGGCCAATACCACCACCACCTCCACCGCCACCACCAGCAGCGTGACCACAGTGAACACAGCAGGGAGTAGGGGAGTCTGAGCAGGGCAGAGCAGTGAGGGGTGGGGGTGGTGGGGGTGAGGGGGGTGGTGGTGGTGGTTATGGTGGTGGTGGTGGAGGAGAAGGAGGCTGCTTGGGAAGTCAGCCAAAGGGGGGTGGGGCACCCAGGCAGCAGTGCCGGGCAGCTTCTCATCCCTAGGTCATGAGAAGACTGAAAACAGGCTGAAGGAGAAGGACAAGCAGCCACATCCTGAGGCAACGCAAAGTCCTGGTGGGAGGGGCCTACCCCCACCCCCACCCCCCACCCCCACCCTCACCCCCCACCCCCACCCCCACCCCCACCCCCACCCCCACCCCCACCCCCACCCCCACCCCCACCCCCACCCCCCACCCCCACCCCCACCCCCACCCCCACCCCCACCCCCACCCCCCACCCCCACCCCCCCACCCCCACCCCCACCCCCACCCCCCACCTGACACCACCAGCGGGTGGTCATGCAGGTCTGACCCCGGCGGCAGTGCCAGCAGCTCAGGCAGCAGCGGGTCCACACCTGCCCCTGGGTACTGGACCTGGGGGGGGCAGGGGGCGGCAGGGCCAGCACCGGGTCACACCCTCCCCCCCTGATACTGCTGCGTATGCCCCATAACAAGTCTACCACACGCAGCGCTCACGCAGGGCCATGGGTCAGTCCTGGTGGCTCCTGGGCCAACATGGCGATCAGTGGTGCCCGAGCGCTGCTAGCTCCCCCTGCACAGCCGCTGCTGCAGCGCATGGCTTTGGCGCTCACACTGACCCTGAGGGGACACAGGGCACATAAGAAAGCTAGACGAAACGAATGATACGCTCCCGCCCCCGCCCCTCTACTCGCCCCTCACACTCGCCCCTCACACTCGCCCCTCACACTCGCCCCTCACACTCGCCCTGGCCCTTCCTCCGCCAGCCCTGGTCCTGGCCCTGACCCTATGAGGCCACCTGCAACTGCTCCAGAGCCTGGGCGGGGCTGATCTTCAGCGTGTTGACCCGCAGCCAGCGGGGGTGGGCCACCCCCTGGAACTGGCTGCTGGCGGGCAGCAGGCCGGCCTTGGTCTGCGAGGGGGAGGGGAGGGGGGCAGGGCAGGGGAGCAGGGTGGGCAAGGGGGGCAGTCAGGGGGCCAGGGAGTCAACGGAAATTGAGGGTGTGTGGGGGGTGGGGGGGTGGGGGGTGGGGGAGTGGGGGGTGGGGTTGGACATGTGCTTGAGGTGCGGTTCACAGCCTGTGTTGACCAGGCTACTCCTGGTGTGAGGGAGGGCGGTCGACAGCCCTGGTCGCCTGGGCAGGGACTGGTGTTGGTGTGTGAGGTGAGAGCTTGAGGTGAGAGCAGGTGCTGGAGTGCAGTGCAGGAGTTGTTGGGGTTGCGGCTGCCTGGCTATTGGCCTCAGCCTGGCACGCACCTTCACCCCACGCTCTGCTTTGAGGGCCGCCAGGGCTGTGTGCAGTGCGGCCTGCAGGTCGAGCAGGTGGACAGGGGCTGGGCTAGGTGTGGCAGGTGCTTGCTTGGGAGAGGGAAAGGGGGGAGGAGGGGGGGAGGGGGGGAGGAACTGCTGCTGCTGCAGGCTGCTGGCCTGACCTTGCGTTTGAGCACAATCCTCTCAGCTGGCCCTCTCTGGTGCAGCCCCTGCAGCCCAGCCAGGCACACGGTGTCAGAGTGCTGTGGGCAGGGTAGGGTAGGGTAGGGTAGGGCAGGGTAGGGTAGGGCAGGGTAGGGCAGGGTAGGGCAGGGTAGGGCAGGGCAGAGTGCTGTGGGCGGCTGATGTCTGAGTGGGTCCTGGCAGGAGGGTGAGATCTACTCAAGGTACACACAGCCAACACGGCAAAATCAGGCCTAATTGAAGTATGCACCTTTCTAGTGGTAGTAGAGATGCAGCGGCTGGGTTCAGTGTGGGGCAAGGAGGCTCAGGGCTACTCAGGGTGTAGTGGAGGGTGGAGCAGCAGGGGGGGGGAGGGGGGTGCAGGGCAGGGGGGGGGAAGGGGCAAGCCTAGTGGGGCACGGCTGGTGCATCGTTCCCTGCTGCTGCAGCTGTGGCTGTGGGCATTGCAGGCCAGGTGGTTGTCTGCTCTTGTGCAGCTAGCTGAGCTCACCTCCCCAAACACCAACTCGTAGATGAGCACCAGGGCAGTGTAGGTGCTGATCTGCAGCATAACAGCATCAACGGCATAAGAGTACGCCGCCGCCCCTGCCCCTGCCCCTGCCCCTGCCCCTGCCCCTGCCCCTGCCCCTGCCCCTGCCCCTGCCCCTGCCCCTTGATCAGCTGCTGCCCCCCTCCGCCCCCACCCCTTCTCCCCCTGGCCACCTTGGAGGTGGGCACCTCAGCGCGCTGGGCTAGGTCCTTCAGCACAGGCAGGTCTGCAGCCAGGCAGGCAGACAGCACAGCCCAGGCACCCTGTACCCCTAACCCCTCACCCGCTGTGGCTAACATCAGCTGCTCTCCATAGAGCAGCCTGCAGGCCAATGCGGTGGCTGCACCTCCCGTGCACACACAAGGTGCACACTGCACACGGTATGCTCAGGGCTTCATAGTGCACAAGCTAAACACTGCACACAGTACCCACATGGCACAAAGGGGAGCAAACTTCAGGTCCATGCATGCATGCATGCATGGCGGAGCAGATTACAGCCCTGAGCACACCGCTGTGTGCAGAGCAGTGGGTGTGAGGAGCTACGCTCACACTCGGCTGCCCACCTTAACATTTCATGGCCTGGCAGGTAACTGCGTAGGTTGCCTTCTTGGCTTGGATGTGTGGTGCCAGAGTGAGAGATTTCAAGGTCACACCCTTTCCCCCGGCCAGCATCGGCCTCCAGCAAGGCCTGCATGGCCCACGCTGCCTGCCGGTCCACCTGACTGCTGCACTGCCACTGCCGGGGCCCGCTGGGTGCAGCGCCAGGAGAGTTGAGGCGCTCTAGAGCACCATGGCAGCATGGGAGTGAGATTGCACTGGGATGGGGGAAAACGGCTAGTACACTACCAGCTTTCTGAGCATTGCATGCTCCAATGCCTACTTGGATTGGGTTTGCCTGTGCTGCCTATTGGAGCAGCTGCATGACGCTTCTCCACTCTCCCTTTCGCTGTGGTTGTGGCCCGCCTTTTTGGCCGGCCGTGCGAAAGCTGTAGGTTTAACGATAGGGCGCCCGCGTCCCTTTGTCTTGGCCATGCTAGCGACCTTGGCGCACGTGTCGCCTCGAGTACGCCAGGGTTGTGATACGTGTGTATCATAAAGTGTACGCCGCCCTATGCGAGGATCACATACTGCGAACCCAATTCAGCGCAGCAGATGACAGCTACAAACTGGTGACAAAGCGTCCGACATCAGTATAGACATCAGTGTAGACATCATGGGCCTATCCGCGAATACGACGAGAAATTTTTTTATCCCAATTATCCCAATTAACAGAAAAACGCTTGTGGGTTGGGAGGGGGTGGGCTGGGAAGGGGAAGGGCGTAAAGCGAGGGTTGATGGCAGCGGGAGCTCTGGGAGGGGGCGAGGGGAAGGGCTAGGAGGGGGGGGCTAGGGAGTGGGGGGCTCGGGGAGGGGGGGGGGCAGGGAGGGGGTGGGCAGGCTGAAGGAGGTGGGCTCCTGCAATGATGGGTGGAGGGGGAGCGGGCATGGTGGGTCATTGCATGCCGTGGCCTTGAACTTGCCCTGGTGATTCACCAGTGGTGAACATGATGTTACGATTCAAGCAATACTACTGCGACTAAGATCAGCTGCTCGTCACAGCTAACCTGTAGGCCACATGCGCTGAGGGAACTGCTGAAATTTGATCTTGATCTGACTCTTTAACTTACCTACACACTTGGCACACTTCACTGTTCCCCGTGCACACGCACGCACACTCTAAGTTAGTGAACTCGACCCCTGCAGGCCCAAATGTCTAACCCAACTGCGGACTTCGCCCCGTTCGAGAGCAAATGCCGCAGTGCTGGGCTGACCGAGGCAGCGATCGCTGCCTTCAGACACAACTACGAGCAGCTCGCCGCTGGCGCGACAGGCCTGGTGAGAAGCTGTGGAGCCTTGTGCAGTGTGGAGTCGCAACAACTTCCTGCCCGCTTCGCACCATTGGATGTAGAAGACGAGGAGGTGAAGGCGTGCCATCACGTACTGAACGCAGGTGCCCGAGGACGAGATCGAGGCGGTCAGCAACCTGCCATACCTGAACGACATGTCTGAGCCAGAGCCAAGCAAAGTCAAGGTAGAGCGCTGGCCGCAGCGCTGTTGTGCAGGCACATCCGTCCGATCGCTAGTACATGCTCCAGCATTGCTTCTCCCCGCTGGTGGCGATGAGTGCTGGTGAAGCTGTCCCTCTCCCTTTCCCTCGCCTGCCTTTCCCTCCCCACCCCCTCCCTGTGTGGCGGGTGCTGCTGCAGCCGCTGCTGTCGCGCACAGCGGTGCTGAAGCTGAACGGCGGGCTGGGCACCTCTATGGGGCTGGAGAAGGCCAAGAGCCTGCTGGTGGTGAAGGACAAGCACAGCTTCCTGGACCTCATCGCACTGCAGGCAGGCACTGGGCACCCCTCCCATGACCTGCAACCCAACCCAACCCTCACCCCACCTCACCACCTCCCCTCCCTCCCCCTCACCCAACAATCCCACCCCTCCCGTGAACCTGAACCGAACCTCAACCCAGCCCTGCCCCTCACCTTACCTCACCACACCACTCTTACTACCTCACGCACGGCTCACTCCGCACGGCTCCTCCCACCCCCACCCCGACCTTGCCCTTTACCCCTACCTCACGCCCCTGCCTCCCTGCCCAGCCTCCCCCCCCTCTGCTGCTCCCCTCCCCAGCGCCCACCCCAGCCCCAGCACCTCACCATCCCCACTCCACCATCTGGTGCTCTGACGCCCTGCCCCTCCCCCCCACCTCCTGTGCGGGTGTGGTATGCCGGCTGCAGATCAAGCACATGCGGGCAGCCTTTGACTCCAAGGTGAGCGTCAGGGTCAGCCAGCCAGACTCACGGCCGACAGCCTGCAGGCCTCATGCTGCCTGAGAGGGGGGTACCATCAGGTCAGGCCACCCATCAGTGCTGGCGCCTCCCCTCCCCTCCCCTCCCTGCCGCTCCCTCCCTGCTGGCCCCCTTGCCCCTCTGCTCCCTCCCTCTCCCTCGCCTCCTTCCCCTCCCCCCCTCCACCCTACCCCCCCGCTGGCCACAGGTGCGCTTCATCCTCATGAACAGCTTCTCCACCAGTGAGGACACGCGCGCCTTCCTGGCCCAACACCACCCTGACCTGCTCAAGGTGGGCAGCAGGCAGGCGGGTAGGGGGGAGCACCTGGGGGGGCTGTCTGGGAGGGATAGAGGAGCAGGGGCCCAGCTGGGGGTGGCGTGGGCTGGGCTAGAGGAGGAGGAGGAGGAGGAGGAGCAGGACGGGGCAGGGGGGTGGATGGAAGACTATGAGCTGTGGCAAGTAAGCCACGTCCGACCAGCGGGGGCCTGGGGCCTGGGACTGCCAGGGCAGGCTGTGCCAGGTGGGTCAGGTGTGCCAGGTGCCGCAGGGTGTCCCCCCACCCCCACCCCCCATGCTGGCTGCTCTGCCCCCCCCCCCCTGGCCACAGGAGGCGCATATTGAGCTGATGCAGAACAAGAGCCCCAAGGTGGATGCAGCCAGCCTGGGCCCGGCCTCATACCCCAGCCACCCTGACAATGAGTGGTGAGGACCTCTGGAGGGTGCCCTGGCCGCCTGCACCACCGGCTGGCCACCCGCCTTGCCCCCTCCCCCTCCCCCCCCCCTCCCCTCCCCTCCCCCTCCCCTCCCCCCCCCCTCCCCCTCCCCCTCCCCTCCCCCTCCCCCTCCCCCTCCCCCTCCCCCTCCCCCTCCCCCTCCCCCTCCCCCTCCCCCTCCCCCTCCCCCTCCCCCTCCCCCTCCCCCTCCCCCTCCCCCAACAATGCTGCAGCCTTACCCCGCTGCCTCATGTCCTGGTGCAGGTGCCCCCCCGGCCATGGTGACATCTACCCTAGCCTGCTGGGCAGTGGCATGCTGGAGCAGCTGCTGGGGGAGGGGGGTCAGGTACCTGTTCGTGTCCAACAGCGACAACCTAGGCGCCTGCCTGGACCTCACGCTGCTCTCATACTTTGCAGACTCGGGCAAGGCCTTCGTCATGGAGGTGGGCAGGGGCGGCTGGGGGGCAGTGGGGGAAGGGGCGGGGAGCAGGGGTCAGGTCAGGGGTGCGGCTGGGGTGGAGGGGCGGGGCAGAGGTCACGAGTCCCACAGCTAGGGAGGGGGGGGAGCAGGGGTCAGGAGGGGGGGGGGGAGCAGGGCCAGAGGGCTGTAGGGCGTCCTGGTCCGGGCGCAGGGCTGCCAGAGCTGGTTGCAGCCAGAGCTGCAGAGCAAGGGCAGGCCAGGGCCAGCGGGACTTGGCCAGGGCAGCAGCCGCAGTGGTCAGGTCTACCCCCCCCCCCCCTCTCCTCCACACCTCCCTCCCCCCTCTCCCCCCCGGGCTGCCCCTGCCCCCCCCTTCCCCCCCAGGTGTGTGAGCGCAGCGCCGCGGACAAGAAGGGCGGCCACCTGTGCCAGCGCAAGGCTGACGGCTCCCTCATCCTGCGGGAGAGTGCGCAGTGCCCGGACGCCGACAAGGCCGCGTTTGAGGACATCGACAAGCACAGGTAGGTGACCCCCCGCCTACCTGCCTACCTGCACCACCAGCCTACTGAACCCGGCGAGCGCCTGCATAGGCAAAGCCGGCATGGGCCTGCATGGGCTGGCACAGTGTCAGCCGGGGGTGGGAGCTGCAGCTGCTGGCTTGTTGGTGGGCTGCGGGTGCTGCTGCTGGGGGGCAGGGGAGGGGCGGCAGGCAGGCAAGGGGGGGGGGGGGGGCGCGGGCAATGCAGGTACCAGAATGAAGGGAGGGGCAGTGAAGGGGCAGTTACAGCAGAGGCTGGGCTGCCGGGGCTGGCCGACAGCTGGGACTGCTGGGGTCACAGCTGCATGGCGCCCTGCCCCCGGGGCCCTGCTGGGGTCACAGCTGACTGCCCCCTGCACCCTGACTCCTGCCCTCACAGGCGTTGACCCCTGACCCCTCTCCTGACCCCCCTCATGACCCCCCCCCTTGGACCCCCCCTTGAGGCCTCTCCTGGACCCCCCCTTGACCCCCTCTTGCCTCCTCCGCTGCTGCAGGTTCTTCAACACCAACAACCTGTACGTGGACCTTGAGCAGCTGAAGGCGCGGCTGGAGGAGTGCGGCGGCCTGCTGCGCCTCCCCCTCATCAAGAACAAGAAGGTGGACGCGCCCGCCCGGCCCTGCTGCCTGCCTCACCTGCCTGCCTGCCTGCCTGCCTACCTGCCTGTGGCCACACCTTGCTGGAGGTCCAACCTGCTGCTCTGCACTGATGGCCTGCCTGACTGGTTGCCTGCCCACCCTCACCTGCCCTTGCCAGCCTGCTGCTGCTGCTGCTGCTGCTGCTGCTGCTGCTGCTGCTGCTGCTGCTGCTGCTGCCTGGCTGGGTGGCTGACTGCAGCCTGCCTGGCTGCCTGGATGGCTGCCTGCAGACGGTGAACCCTCGTGACAGCAAGTCGCCGCCAGTGTTCCAGCTAGAGACAGCCATGGGCAGCGCCATCGAGTGCTTCAACAACACAGGTCAGGGGGGGCAGGGCAGGCAGGCAGGTGTAGCAGGCAGGCAGGCAGGCAGGCAGGGGTAACATTCAGGCAGGCAGGCAACACAGGTGGCAGGAAGGGCAGGCAGGCAGGCAGGGTATCAGACAGGGCAGTCCTGGCTGAGGTTTAGCTCGGGGCGCTGCCTCGACCCTGACCCTGACCTTGACCATGAACAACAGAAGGGGAGGGCAGGCAGGGCAGGGCAGGGTCAGGCAAGACAAGGCAAGGCAAGGCAAGGCAAGGCAAGGCAAGGCAAGGCTGGCAGCAGTGGTGGCAGCCGGCAGCAGACAGTGGTGTGGGCAGTGGGCAGTGGTGACCCTGACCTGGACCTCGACCCTGACCTGGTCCTGGACCCTGCCCCTGACCCTGGCTGCAGGCGCTGTGGTGGTGCCCCGCTCGCGCTTTGCCCCGGTGAAGACGTGTGCTGACCTGCTGGTGCTGCGCTCCGACTGCTACACAATACACGAAAACGCCACCGTAGGCGCCGCGGTGGACAAGGTGGGTCAAGCAGCCTGGGCTGGGCTGAGCAGCGCACCCTGCACCACACCCTGCATGCACCACCAGGCCAGCCACAATCAACCTGCCCTCCTGTCTTCCCGCCGACCTCTTGGCTGTGTGTGGCCGACCCTGGGCTCCACCCCATCTTCTGCAGCTGCCCTGCCCTCCATACAGGCTCACTGCACCCCACAAACACTGTCCTGCCACCCTCGGCCCCACTGCCCCCCTCCACCTCTGCCCCCCTCCGCCTCTGCCTCCTTCCACCTCTGCCCCCACTACCCCCCTCCACCACTGCCACCACTGCTCCCCCTGCCCCCTGCCACCCCTGCCACCCTCCACCTCTGCCCCCACTGCCCTCCTTGCAGCTGCCGCTGGTTAAGCTTGATGATGCGCACTACAAGCTGGTGGACCAGCTGGAGGCCCTGGTGCCGCCGGGGGAGGAGCCCAGCCTGCTGCAGGCCAGCGCCCTGACTGTGAAGGGCCCTGTCAAGTTCACCAAGGGTAAGGGGGCAGGGCCGGGACAGGGGGGCGGGCGCAGCAGCAACAGCAGCAGCAGCAGCACTAGCAGGACCAGCACTAGCAAGATCAGATGCCGGCAGAGCTGAGGCAGTCAGGCAGTCAGGCAGGGCAGCTGGCTGTACTTCATCACAAGGTGTGACCTGACTGTGCAGGAGTGACCGTAGTGGGCAGCGTCACCTTCCAGGCAGCTCCCGGCTCCTCATCACCCGCGAGCCTGGCGGCAGGCACCTACACAGACACCACCCTCACTGTGGGGGAGCCAGCGCTGGTGCCGGCGTGAGGCCAGGGGCAGGGAGACAGGGGCAGAGGGGCGGTAGGGATTAAGGGCAGCAGCAGGGGGTGGGTGTGGGGCCACGGGCAGGGCTGGGGGCAAGGGAGCGTTGCCCTCTCACCTCACAGTTGCCTGGCCTCGACTTGCCCCCATCGAATCGACAGCTTACCCCATCGAAAGACTGGGCCGATATTAGTCGGCGTCGATCCCCCTATTCGGTCCGCAATCGAGGCGGGATCGGCGGGGGGGAAAATGTCCGAAGTGGCCTCGACTTACCCCCAGCACCTGGCGTGACGACCCCAGCTGGGCTGGGCCACTGGCGGGTTTAGTTTACGACAGGGTCAAGGACAGGGCGCTACAGCTTGGGATGTTTTAAGCGCTCATTTTTCAGGTATCCCTGCAACAGTGCATCACAGGAGTTGTTGAAATGTA
The DNA here is from genome assembly GCA_030144725.1 of Haematococcus lacustris. Lineage (NCBI taxonomy): Eukaryota > Viridiplantae > Chlorophyta > Chlorophyceae > Chlamydomonadales > Haematococcaceae > Haematococcus > Haematococcus lacustris. The sequence continues at coordinate 5,738,379 of JASKMD010000030.1, read as the reverse complement.
GCAGGGGGACCTACACTGGGAGAGCAAGCCGACAGCTCCGTTTGGTTTGGTTGAGAGTGAGAGTAGAAGATGAACTTGGCTGTGGCGGGGTGTTGTTGTGTTGTGTTGTGTTGAACAGTTTGTAAGGAACAGTGCGATGTGAGTGTGATCATGCGCGGTCTACATGTCAATATGCGCAGTCGACATGCCGACATACGCAACTAACCCCAACACCGACCGACATGACACCGACATGTTATGTGCTACAGCCTTGCGTGCGTTCTCTTGGACCGTGCTCTGTCGTGCAGAATGGCAAAGTTCTATTTATCGTAACTCTCAGCAGCTGCGGTGTTTCTCCGTGGCTAATCTGCCACATATGCACTTGGCACGACAAAGCTGCCGAACTGCATGCTAACGCCGCATGCAAGTGGAGCATGCAAAAGCCAGGATGACAAGGTGCCCATTAATCCGGCTAATTGCACTCGCCGTAGGCGCAACGTCACAGAAATTGGGGCCGCGCAATCCACGTCACCAGCTGCTATGGCCGCTGCAACTTCCATGATCCGCTCGACGATCTCAGCCCACAAGGTGAGTGCAGTCCGTCTGCTCGTAAGCGCGGCAGCCGCTGTGCGCCCTCCCAGCAAGCCAGCCAAACGGCAGCCACACATTTCCCAGCCTCGTGACACCTTCTTGCCTCGACCTACACTCACAGCAGTTCCACGTCAGTCACTAGACCTATCAGCCATAAGCATAGCATCCTGCCATGCCAGATGTGATGCCGTGGGTGTGCAGGTGGTGGTGTTCTCCAAGACCTACTGCCCTTACTGCATCAAGGCCAAGAAAGCATTGAGCACCTACTTGAAGCCACAGCAGTATGAAGTGGTCGAGGTGAGGGGCCAGGTCTGGGATGGGGTGGCTGGTGATAGTAAAGCACCTGTGCCAGCCAGCACCCCTGGCAAGGGGTGCATGTTTGCCGTGGTGTTATTCTCATCTAGGGAAGTGCTACCTGCAACTACAGCCCAGCTTGAGTCACAATCCTGTCATCAACATGATGCTCTAACCATCACCACCACCACCACCACCACCACTACCACTATCATCATCACCACCACCGTCATCATCATCAGTGTCAGTGTCAGCATCATCAACATAACATGGCTTGCGCCTGTCAGCATTTCTGCAACACACACATTTTGTAACTATGACATCAGGGCATGAGGTCATCCTGAAATGCAACACTCCACCCATTAGATCAAAAAAAAGAAATGCATCACAGCATCATGCTGCACATGCAGTTCTGGAGCGTAGTTAGGTGGTTTCCGTTACGACAGCAGTTAGATGGGGACTGCTGAGTATAGTTAGCTTGAGCGACGTAGTGCAGCATCAGGATGGTCACAGCAGACTGTGGCCTTGGGCAGAACTTGTCCCTGCAGCCGACCTGCAGCTCATCCCTGGCTGCTTTGTCGTGCATGTGATACGAACGCACAGCTGGATGGCCGACCAGACATGGACGCCATCCAGGACGCGTTGAAGGAGCTCACCGGCGGACGCTCCGTCCCGCGTGTGTTTGTTGGCGGCGAGTTTATTGGCGGAGGCGACGACACGGTGAGAACCGGGTTGTAACTATAGCGCAGACCTTGTGCCTCGCAGACCCACCATCAGGGTAGAATGCGCCTACACATTCGGTGCACATGTCCTTGGCCCCTGCCTTCATCACTTTTCCACCGGTCCTTTCCGTGTTCGCATAGGTCTGTAGTTTGAAGCCCTTTTCCCTCGTCCTCCAGCTTCTGATATCTCTTCTGGCTGCTACTCCTTGCCCTGTGCTTTGCTGATTGTGTTGCTGAACCTGCTGCTGCTTTGAGCTTCACCCTGCTGACATCTTTGGCAATGCCTCATGTCCCTAATCGTGTACCTGCCTACAGCCTCCCTGACCTCCCCGGGGGTGGTGAGGCTACAGCAATCCCATGGGGGGTGCATGTGTGGTGTGCAGGCTGCCAAGGCAAGCAACGGCGAGTTGGAGAAGCTGCTGGTGGCTCAGGGTGTCATCTGAGAGCTGCCTAGTTGCATCCAAAGGGTTGTTGCAGTGACACGCTACTATCAGTATGAGGCGCAACAGCTTGTATGCTATTCTATTGGTTCAGTCATGTGTTGTTCTTAGCATGAAAACGTGTTGTACGCCGACAGTAATGATTCTGTAATGGCGTGATGCGACATCAGTAGCTTCTTCGCAGTATGTTTCGTTTTTGGGGCAGACCTAGCAAGGCTCGGCATTGTGCACTTTTGTTGACGAGTAGTTAATGATGTTCTTAAGAGCTGCTGCGGCGCCGCGATCCTTACCGATGCGCGCTGAAAGGAATCAAAGTGGCAATGCACGTTGCTGATTTTCTGACGGCGTTTGTACTGCTCGCCTGGTAATCACGATATACGATACACGAAAAGCATACGAGTCACTGCAGCAGTTGAGCAGCAGGCTCCAGGGGAGCGATGTTTGTGCAACGCGTGCACCCTAGCACAGGAAAGGTGGAGTGGCACTGTAGCACATGTCCAGGTGTGAGCCCCCGCCTCCGCCCCTGCCCTCTCCCCCGCCCCAACAACGTTTTAGCCTGCTCATGTGGTCCTGGGGTACAGTAGCCCACCCCAAGTGCAGAGTTCATACATGATGAGGCACCTACATACTTGAACATGTTTGTACGTGTTTGAACAGGTTTGAACAGGTCAGATAGCCCTGGTGTTGACTTGCACAGAAGAGCCACCGGCCTGGTGTGGGTACCTGGCAGTGCCTGCGCTGAGCGCAACCGCCATGCAATGCAGGGGAGGATGAGGCATCAACAGAGCTGGTGGCCAGCTCCTCCTACTTGGACATGCTGGCGGACAAGCGCCGCAACCGCGCCTACCACCTCGCCATACGGTCTGCCGTGCGGCGAATGGCCCGACGGCAGGCTCAGCAGCTGCAACAGCAGGAGCAGCAGCAGGTTCAGCTGTGGCAGGAGCAGCAGCCAAGAGGACATGGAACTCCCTCCTGCCATGCAGCTGACCTGGAGCCCCCCACCATCCTGGAGGCCCTGCCCCTGCTGCCCCCGCAGCCCCTGCCCCTCGCCCCGCCCCCTCATCCTGGACATCGGCACGGGCACTGGCCTGTTGGCGCTCATGGCCGCCAGGGCTCTGACGCAGCTCTGGCCGCAGCCCGTCAGCCCCTGGCTGCAGCGACATCAACAGGGCGGCCAGGAGGCGCAAGAGAGGCAGGCGGAGGGGCAGGGGCAGGGGCAGGGGCAGGGGCAGGGGCAGGGGCAGGGGCAGGGGCAGGGGCAGGGGCAGGGGCAGGGGCAGGGGCAGGGGCAGGGGCAGGGGCAGGGGCAGGGGCAGGGGCAGGGGCAGGGGCAGGGGCAGGGGCAGGGGCAGGGGCAGGGAGGAGACGCACTGCCAGGACTGCCCCAGCGCACTGCCAGGACTGACCCACGGCGTCAGCCCTCGCTGCCTCCCCGCCAGCCACGCCCCACCCCGCTCTCAGGCGCCGCCCTCCTTCACCCAGTTGTGGCCTGTGAGCTGTTCCCCCCCATGCAGCACTTAGCTCGCCGTGTCGTCGCTGCCAACGCCCTGCAGCACCTGATCAGGGTGGTGGGCAGTCGCTCTGACGAGTTGACTGTTTGCCAGCCTCATGCAGCCCCTTGCTGTGCTCCGCCTCCCTACCCCTCAACACCACCAGGAACACAGCCACAAATCCAGCAGGGGTGGGATTCGAACCCGCAACCTGTGGAGGGGCCAGTGGCCCAGATGCCCAGGTACACAGAGGAACTGTCGAGGGGCTTGGCAGCAGTGATTGCAACTCCAACCCAGGACATGGACGAGGTGGCCGTGACGTCAGCAGGGGCAGCAGCAGGGGCAGCAGCAGGGGCAGCAGCAGCAGCAGGGGCAGCAGGGGCAGCAGGGGCAGCAGCGGCAGCAGCAGGGGCCCCCAGCTCCCCCTTGAAGAGTGCAGCCCGTCAGCGTGCTGAGGCCAAACTGCAGGCTGCGGCCCAGGGCCAGGCCTGGGCTGAGGAGCTGTCCCCTCTGCCTGGCCACCTCCTGCCGCGGCGCTGCAACCTGATCGTGTCAGAGGTGGTAGACTCTGAGCTGCTGGGGGAGGGGCTGCTGCCCACCCTGCGCCATGCGGCCACCCACCTCCTTCAGGTCAGTGGGCGAGGGAAGTGCAGCTTGGGTGGGGATCAACAGCTCATGGGCCAGGCATAGCAGGGCAAGATGTAGCCCTGCCTGACGTCCGCCCTCCCCTCTCCCACTCCTCCTGCGCCACCTCTCCACCCTTATTCTCCTCCTGCCCACCCCACCTTGCCATGCCATGCCATGCCATGCCATGCCATGCCATGCCATGCCATGCCATGCCATGCCATGCCATGCCATGCCATGCCATGCCATGCCATGCCATGCCATGCCATGCCATGCCCCTCGCAGGAGGATGGCGTGATGATCCCTGCATCAGCCTCCTTGTGGTGCCAGTTGGTGCAGTGCCCCGCCCTGCTCAGCATGACCACCCTGGTCCCCCCCGGCAACCAGACCGCTGCACCAGAGACTCCAAAGGCGGACCCACACTCTCCCTCGCTGGCTTCAGGATCAGGCTCAGCAGCCACTACCTCAGCTGATGCACACGCGGCTCAGGGGGGCCAGGGGGCCCGGGCTCAGGGGCTGGATACCAGGCGCAAGCGGCCCCGCCAGCAGCAGCAACAGACAGGGCAGCAAGCGGCACAGCAGCAGCAGCAGCAGGAGGAGGGGGGGGCGTACCCAGGGCAGCTGCCTCAGGATGGCTTCAGCCCAGACCACCAGGTTGTCAGCCCACCAGCACCCCCCCTCCCAGCTGACCTGGCTGCTGCTGCTCTGGCCCTAACCTCTGTGGTCCGGGCCCTGGCCGACATGGATGCACAGGCATGGGCAGGCCCCCTCCCCCCTCCCCCCTCAACCCCTGCACCCACCCAGCCCCATGCGGCCCCGCTTGCATGGCAGCGCTTGCATGAGCTGCATGTGGACCCCCTGCATGCAGCCGGCATGCTGCAGCCCCTGAGCAGCCCTGTGCGGCTGATGACACTGGACTTCAAGCACCCCCCCGGCACCAATGACGAGGAGGCCGTGACCAAGGTGGGTGTGGGGAGGTGAGTGGAGAGGTCCGTGGTCAGGGTCAGTGTGTAGGAGCAGCGGATGGGGGCAGACAGGGGGCAGCAGGGGCTGGGTCTACCAGCGGCCAGGCGGCAAACAGAGCAGGTGGGGGGTGTAGGGGTGGCTGGGGGCTGGCAGTGGGGCGACCAGTGTGGGTGTTGTGGGGAGGTTGTGTTGGGAGGCTTGCTGTCATGCAGCAGGTGGCCCAGCAGGCTGCGTGAGCAGCATGGCCAGCAGGGGCAGGGGGGGCCCGAGGGGGGGCCCAGCAGCCAGGCTGGTCCGGGGCTGCAGGGCGCCGCCAGGGCAGTGCAGCCTAGGTGGCCGCCACCCCCCCGGCTGCTGCCCTGCAGCCCCCCTGCCACCTAGGGTGGGGGGCGCCAAGCTGGCCTGCCCTGCCGGCTGCACTGGGCGCCTTGTGGTGTGTGTGGCGCATGTGTGGGCAGTCTGAACTAGAACTGGAACTCTGTGGCTGGAGCTTCTGTACATAAGGTGTTCTGATGCCTGGCCATGCCTCTGCACCCCACCCCCCACCCCCCACCCACCTGTTTGCATGGCATTGCAGGCGGTGGTGCATCAGGCGGGGCAAGTGCATGGTGTGGTGGTGTGGTGGCAGCTGCAGCTGGACGCAGTGCAGCCTGACCGCCTGGTCATCAGCACAGCCCCTGCCTGGGTGGGGCCAGCGGTGGGGCAGGGTGGGGACGGCGGTCCGCTGCCCGGTGAAGCGCCGGCTAGCCAAGATGAGCAGGGGCAAGGGGGCGTAGGGAGCGCAGGGGGGCAGGGGGGTGGGGAGGGGGCAAATGCTGGTGAGGGGGAGGAGGGGGAGGAGGGGGGGGAGGGGGAGGAGGGGGAGGAGGGAGAGGAGGGGGAGGGTGAGGGGGAGGAGGGGGAGGGGGAGAGTCGGCCTGTGTGTCAGCAGTGGCGGTGTCACTGGACGCAGTGCTGGGCACCTGTAGGGCCTCAGCCCCTGGAGGTGGGTGCTGCCCTTAGGGCCAGCCTAGTGTACTGCCTAGTGCACTGCCTAGTGTATTGCTTGGTGTACTGCTTGGTGTACTGCCTAGTGTGGCCGTGCCCCGCTGGCTGTGCCTCAGACCGCCAGTGGTCATGGTGCAGCGGGGGGCTGCTGGCGAGGCCCTGCCTGCTTAAAGTCGTGCGTCACCTGCTGCAAGACCTTCACAACACATGCTCAGCAGTCAGCTGGTGTCACCACTTTGTTCCGCTTCCCCCCCCCCCTCTGCCCCCTTATGCCCCTCTCCCCCCTCTTGCCCCTCTTCCTGTAAACCGGTTTTTCACACAAAACATATTTGCTAGCTAGCAAGGTAAGTAAGCAAGGTTGCAAGGACTCGATTGAAAGTCGTTTGCAGTGCAAAGGTGGGCTCTGCAAGTTCCTTCATGTGCATGCTGGGCAATACGCATGTGTCTTGCATGGTAGCCCATGTCATGCGAGCAGGACACCGTCCTGCGGTGAACACCTCCGCCCTCAACGTTGAGCAAGGGGCTTGAGAGTGTGACATGGAGTGTGACTACATTGTCGTCACACTGCCGCAGCAGTTGACCACACAAACCCCCCATACATGGGCATGCTTGTCATTGGCATGCATGCATGGTGTTGGTCACACTGTTACACTTGAGAGGGGTGTGCCTCCCAGGTCACCCTGCATCCCTCACTGATGCCTCAAACACCCTGAGGCTGGACCACAGCGCCAGGCCATGCAGGGCACACTGCTGTGCTGCCGCTGTGCGCAGGTGCAGCAGGGGGGTGGAGTGGAGCTGCACTTGCGCCATGACGACCTGGCTTTCTTCCTAGCATGCCGCCAGGACCTCGGCAACAGCAGCACCACCACCACCACCACCAGCCACAGCCAACTCCAAGCCCATGTTTGACAACGCTGCTGACACCACTGCTCTCAATCCCAACCCTGCTGCCGCTTCTCCTCCTCTCGCAGCTCCTGGCCCAGCCCCAGGCGGGTGCCCCTCAGCCAGGGGTCCCTACACACCCCAGCCCTCCCCAGGGCCCTGGCCCCCGCCCCCCCAGCCCCGGCCCCTGCCCCCCCTACACACCTGGCTAGGCCCACAGCGCCTGTGGGAACTGAACCAGGGCTGGACCCCGCCCCCGCCCCGCAGCCTGACAGGCTGGCCAAAGGGCCAAAGGGCCGCCAGCCTCCTGCCCCCCAGACCCCCCCTGGGTGCCGCCAGGACCTCACTGGATCAGCCCCTGGGGGTCGCTGACACCACAAGCAGCCTGCTTGCCGAGCTACCCACCCAGACCCCTGCCCCTGCCCCGACCCCTGCCCCCTACCCCGCGCCCACCCCCCCTACCCACCCTGACCCTGACCCCCTGACCCGGATCTAGGCCTGCCCCTGGCTTGCCCTGCAGTCAGGCAGCCCAGCCCCTGGCAGCTGTACGCCCAGGGCATCCTAGCCTGGGTGCGTCTGGCCACCCACACAGGGACTGCTGCTCTTGCTGCTGCTGCTGCTGCTGCCGACTTTCTCGGCAGTGCCCCCCCCTCCCCCCCTCCCCACCCCCTCCGCGCCCCAGGCCCCCCTCCCGGCAGCCCAGTCCACCCAGCCGCCGCACCGCCTGCCCTGCAGCCTCAACAGGGGCCCAGGGGGGCAGGAGGCCAGCCCAGCGCAGCATGCAGCTCCCCATCGCGTGGAAGAACCCCAGGTGGTGTGTGTGGGGGCGGGCCTGCTGCTGCCCCTGCTGGCCTGGCAGCTTTTGCACCTTGGCCAGCCGCCCAGCGGGTCAAAGGGAGCCGGGCCGCGCGCTCACCTCTCCCCTACCCTGAGGGGGGAAGAGGGGGGGTCGGGGCTGGGCCTGGCGCCAGCTGGTGCCACGCAGCCTGGGGCTGGGGGGGGCAGGGTCCGGGGGGGAGGGTGGCAGGGAGGGGGGGCGGCGGCAGGGGGTGTCACGGTGGTGGTTGAGTCAGAGCTCGAGGCTGACTGGCTGCAGACTGCATGCCGCCAGCTGGGGGTCAGGGGCAAGCCAGGGCAGCCAGGGCAACAGGGGCAGCAGGGGCAGCAGGGGCAGCAGCAGGGGGGGTTGCCAGGAGCCCCACCCCCTTGCCTGCAGCCCCAACATGTTGGAGGGGGGGAGAGCACGCAGCTGGCAGTGGAGGAGCTGCCGCAGCTGGTGCCAGACTTTGTCTGCCTTCACGCCATCAGCGAGCTTGGTGTCGGCCTGCAGCCCCCTGCAGCCCCTGCAGCGCTCGACACCCCTGGTGTTGCCGCCACAGCTCCGTCAGCAGCCGTCACCTGCCAAGCGCCATGTGCGCAAACTGGGGTCAACACTTCACCATCATGTGACCAGGCCCAGCTGCCGGCTGGGTCCCCCTCTGCTGCTGCCAGGGGCCCAGGGCCCGGGGGACAGACTGGGGATGGTCGCCTGCTGTCGCTGGACCCGGCACCTGGGCGGGCGGGGGCTGCTCCTGGGGCTGCTACCTGCCCCACTGCCTGTGAGCAGCAGCTGGACGCTAGTTTGCCGCCAAGCGGGCAACATGGGGAGCAGGGGGGCAGTGTGGGGTGGGGCGGGGTGCAGGGCGGGGGGGGGGCCCAGGCCCCCTGCTGCTGCTGTCAGAGCCCTGGTTCAGGGCCACGCAGGGAGAGCTGCCCTGGGCGCCAGTGATGCGGGCCTGGCACCACCTGCAACACATCAGGTGGGGTGGGGGCTAGTGGTAGGGGTAGCAGGGGGCGGGTGGAGTGGGATGGCTTTGAGTGGGGGCCCCATGGCAGGGGGCCTCCATGGGCGGGCAGGTGACATCTGCTGCTGTGCAGAGCAGCAAAGGAAACGTGGCTTGCACTTTGTCGCGTGGTGGTGGCATGGGATGTGCCACTCCTGTGGACAAGGGCACAGTGGTAGACTTCATATGTTGTCTGCCTAGGAGCGGGTGTCAGGTGCTGGGTTCGACTCCCGGGCCGGCAGCCTTTTCAATGCACTGACCGTGCACTTGTCTGCAAGATTGGCGCATACTAGAACACCAGCACGCAATGACGTCATTCTTGCCCCTGCCCAGCCACTGTGTCAATTGTGCAAGCGAATGAGGTAGGGGGTAAGGTTAGTCTGACAAAGGGGGTCCCCCCTGGGGATGTTGTATGGCTATTGCATGTGTTTCCAGTGGAACAAAAAACTGTTGTACAACAGCCCAGCCGTGTCTTGCCGCATGCAGGCAGTCTGTACCACACCGCTGTGTGTGGCTGCTGCCAGGGCGTGCAGTGCTGAGGGCGGTGGCGGTGGCGCTGCCTGACCTCTGGCGCACGCGCAAGCGGCTGCACCGGGTGGGTTCACCCCTCACACACAGCCACGCAGCCGCTCTGCTCACCCTTCTCACTCTTCACCCCGCCCCTTGTGTTTGGCCCGCCGAGCTGCGTCCCGCCGCCACTTCTCCCTTCCCCTCTCCACCCCTCCTCTCTCTTGAATGCGCCGACTTCGATACCAACAAACAAGGATTAGCCACAGCCTCTGCTTGGTAAGGCGGTGCCAGCTACTGTGCCTATAGCGCCCACTTCCTGAACTGGCACGCACTGGCTGTTTGGTTGGTTGCTTGTTGGAGCACAGCAAGCCTGCAGTTCAGCAGTTGGGTTAGGGGGGGGACCCTGGACACACACACACACTTGCGTATCAGTTGCAAGTTGTAAGTACAGCCCTCCCACACTGTGTGAGGGGGCCTTACCCGAGGGGGAGGGGGGGAGGGGGGCAGGAGAGTGGGGGGTACCCAGAAAAGGAGGGGGGTGTCGAAATCTCATCCTAGGCGTGGGGCAGGGAGGGCAGCGCTAATCTCTGGGTCATGGGTCAGCTGGGGGGAGCAGCAGGGGCGGCAGCGGGTGCAGTCCTCGCCTCCTCCCCGCTGCCCTCCCCCCCTGTTGAGCCACCCTGCCCCTGTTGCCCCTGCTGCCCCAGGTGGAGGGCGTGGACTTGCGGCTGGCCAACGACCTCCTGGGGGCTGTGAGGGGGGACAGGGGGGCGACCCCTAGCTGGGCACCTGGTCAAGGGCCAGGGCAGGGACTGGGGGGGAAAGCAGCAGGGGCAGCAGGGGCAGCAGGGGCAGGGGCAGGGGCAGGGGCAGGGGCAGGGGCAGGGGCAGGGGCAGGGGGAGGGGGAGGGGGAGGGGGAGGGGGAGGGGGAGGGGGAGGGGGAGGGGGAGGGGGAGGGGGAGGGGGAGGGGGAGGGGGAGGGGGAGGGGGAGGGGGAGGGGGAGGGGGAGGGGGAGGGGGAGGGGGAGGCGGAGGGCTATCAGGGGCGGTGCAGCTGCTGCCATGCCCCTGCCTGCCGCCCCTGGTCTGCCGGCCCTGGGAGTGCAGCCAGGCGGGGGGGGGCTACCAGGAGCTGACCCCCCGCATGGACCTGCTGACATGGGACCTGACTCAGCCGCTGCAGCCGCTGCAAGGTCGCGCCTGCCTGCCACTGCCTGGTGACGGCCTGGGAGGCAAGGGGAGGCGGGTAAGCTGTGCCTGGGGCAGGGGGGCAGCGGGGTAGGGGATGGAGGTCCGGGGCTGGTTCAGGGGCAGGGGGGGCTGCGGGGGGGGAGGAGCACAGGCAGGTCGGGGGTGGCACAGTCTGTGGGGGGACGGCTGGTGTAGTTGGCAGACCTGGCCAGGGAGGGTGCCAAGGGAGGGGGCCAGGGAGGGGGCCAGGGGGGGGGGCCTAGGTGGGGGGACCTAGGGGGGGGGACCTTGGAGGCCAGCAGGGGGCTAGGGGGCATGCTGTGACTGTATGCTGCCCTGTGTCTGGCAGCAGTTGCACTGCGGTTGATGTGCTGCTGCCTCAACAAGCATACCAGCAGTGCGGCAGCAAGCAAAGGTGAAGGCTGCTGGTGGGCACACTCCATGTCGGCATGCATGGACACTTGATTTGCATGCGGGCGGCCATGCAGGTGCATGGCGTGCTGCTGTGGGTTGAGGTGGACATCAGGCTGCAGCAGTGCTGCCCAGCCCCCCCTCCAGCTGTGGGCCTGGCCTCAGCCCCTGCCACAGCATGTAGTCAGCAGGGGGGGGCCCACCCCCCTACCCAGGACCCCACCCCACCCCCTCTGCAGGCTAAGGCGAGGTCACTCCCCCTGGGATGCGGCCTGGGACCCCCCCTCCCCCTCCCCCCCCCCTCCCCCCGTGGTCCTGGCCGCAGCACTGGAAGGGTACCCGGCCCACCTTGCTCCCAAGGCCGCCCTGGGTGCCCACCCCACCCCCCTGGACCACGTCAGCCAGGTGCTGGGCGGGGGGGAGCAGCAGGGGCTGAGGCAGTGCTGCCGGGTGGCACCGCAGCCTGGCCGCCCGGGCCCTGGGGCGCAGGCGGTGCTGCTGTTGCAGCGGGCAGTGGGTGTGCGATGCAGGGGGGTGCTGGAAGTGTCGGCGGAGTGTGAGCCCTTGGAGGGCCAGGTGACGATGACGGTCGGTTGGAGGGCGCCTATCACTTTGGAGTGACGTTCGGTAGTCTCACTCTTTAGAGCTGTTGATAAATGGGTGGTATATCGGCGTACTTGACCAAGCGCTAAGCATGATTGCACGATGACGCAATCACACCAAGCAACACCCAGCCAGCTGTTGCAATGATGTCGCGGATGTCGCGGATGTTCTTCTGATGTTCCGTGAGAGTGTGACCGCCTTTCGGCGATGTGCACGTACTCCCTGTCCGAGACGTCGAGGTTTGACAGCCCCGGACGATCAAGACAGCAGCATGGCTCGGTAGGCCGGTACCTCCTCGTCACGAACCGCCAGATGTTGCGCGCCTGCGGCAGTGCGGAACTCGCACACCAACAGCACCTGGAATTGGCGCTGGTAGACCTTGCGGATCTGTGACACGGGCGCCGACAGCCGGGCGTCCACCGCCTCAAGCAACGATCGGCATGATGCCAGAACAGAGACAGTGACCCAGTACACTTGCAAACCTGCGGGCGCGGCATGGCGTGGCCATTGCAGGGTCGGGTGAGCACAGGACCATCAGCGGATAAAGGTACACGATGCAATGGTGCACGATGCAGGCCAGCTGCCCTGCGCGGCACCTCTTTAGCTACAAACCAGCAGCCCATCCCGCCACAGTCCCCATGCAGCAGCCAGGAAGCCACACAGACAGCACCCTCAGGACCAGAACCCAGCACTCCCGGGCCAATCAAGCGCAGCAAATACACCAAGGCTGAGCAGGCAGCTCAGCCCACCCAGCCCACCAAGGGCAAGGGCAAGGGTAAGGCTGCAAAGCCAAGCCAGCACCACAGCCAGGCAGGTTGCTGGACAGGGACTGCAATGCAGCGTTGAACATGCAGCGCATTGGGAGAGCAGGTGGCGCCCACTGGAGCTGTGCTGGTGGCCAGACCTGCCAGCTCTGCCAGCCAGGGGCAAGGAGTACCCTGGCCTGGGCTACAAGCGGGTGCGAGACAAGCCACTCAAGCTCCCCCGGCCCCTGCTGCGGCACAGTAGTGTGTGCCCTCGCTTGAGCTGCCATCAGCTTACAGTCAGCGCATGCAGGTCATGCCAAATCTAGATCATTGCTCTGCCACAGGGGTCAAGCAACAGTGTAGGTGGTAGACGCCCATGCCATGCGCCATGCGCCATGTGCATGGAATCATAACCCCACACAGCCCCATTACACCATCCTGAGTAGTCCCTGCCTCTCTGCACGCTGCCCCTCTGCACGCTCACCATTGTGTAGAGCTGAGCGATGCCACACCGCTTGCAGCTGAAAAGCTGGCGACAAATGGAACATTTTGCTGTCACCCCGGCGTGCCGCCAAGTGGGCTCTGTACAGCTGATGCCCTTGGGGTTGGTTCTGGCTGCAGCGGCCGCTTGCTTCTTGACGATGCAATGAAAGGGGGAACGCATCACCTGGGAGCAGCAAAACGCGTGCAATGAAAGGGGGAGCAGCTCCTGCAACCCCTTGCTGACTTATGCAGACCAACAGCTGCAGCAGCTTTACAAAGAAGAAGAAGAAGAAGACTACTCCGGCGTATATTACATCAGTTCGCGCTGCTGCGAGCAACACCCTGCCGCTAGACCCTTGCTCGCACAAGACCTTAGTGGTGCCATTTTTTTCCAGCGCAGGTCAACAGCCAACGTCGCATGTTGCAGCGGCCTGGGTCACAGCCCCAGAGAACGACAGCCTGCCTGCCTGCAAAGGAGCCGACTGCTCCCCACCCTGACCGCACCCAGGGCAGCTAATTCCGCCTCCTTAGCTGCTTTGTTGGGCCGGGGCCGATGGGGCGGTGGCGGGTGATGTGCATGCTGCCCCAGCACCTGACACGTCAAGACACATCACCAGTGGTGATTCACTGTGGGGCATGGCAGGAGAAGGAGAGCTTCCGCCTGGAGGGTGGGCGGCCTGCTCCCACCACCTGCCCTAGGTGACCACCTTGGGTGACACACTGACACGGGACATTGGTCTCCAAGGACCAGTTCCCAAACACCGCAATGGACATGACTAGGTAACAATGGCAGAGACCTGGAGGCACCGTGCCACTGTAGCCACGCCCTAACCAGCTCCAGTGAGGGCCCCTTACTGATGCACCTTTGCAGTCCAGTTGCCCAGTCCCTGAGATGGTGCGCCCAGCCTGGAGCAAGCGGCATGGCGAGCCCTTGCGTGGCCTGATGTGGTGCCATGAGATGCCGCCCAACCCCCCTTCCCCTGTGCAGGCCCCCCCTCCACCAGCCCAGCCCATGCTCCACCTGCGCCTACCTGTGGCCTCACCCCAAGCCCCCCCATGCGGCAGGTGGCTGGACCGGGACACCTAGCTCCAAGAAATGCATTATCAAATCTCCAGACTTTGGTGCCTGTGATTCCACCCGCCTGCTGGCAAGGTCTTGTAGGCTGCCGCCGCAGCATCACGAGCTACTAGAAATACCCAAGTCCCCATACAAACATGCTGTAAGTATTGTGCAGATCTCAAGGCTCAACAACCACCCATAGACTCACACTCACACTGACCATGTCCCATCGACCGCCATGCCACTGCGACAAAAAGGCCCATCATGCTTGCATGACATGGCAAGAGGGGTTCCATTGTCCAAATCGTTCCGTATAAAAGGAAGCTCCGACAGCGGATGCTCTGTACATTGCCTTGCCAGTGATGTCTGCTTTGCATCTATGGGGTCCTTGTAGCCAGTGATGGGTAATACATGTATCGATACAGGAAATACAAGAAAATACAAGAAAAAACGTATATTTTTTGTATCGATACAATACAGCGATACAGAGGCAACATGTCACGCGGGAAAGGAGCAGCTAGGAGCAGCGCAGCCAGTCCCGCAGCCTGTCCTTGATGTCTGGGCAGGACGGCGACGTCGGAAAGTCAGGGCCTCCCAACTTTGATGTTCTTGCATGTAAAGCCGGCACATGCGACCGGCTGCTCCGGGAGCAGGCCGATGGCTTTAGCCCCGCGCGGCATTGATTTAGCGCGGACTCTAGTTGTGGCAGCAGCCAGCAGCTGCTTCTAAGGCATCGACGCAACTTGCCGGCCGGCACTTGTATTTTTTTAATACGATACGTGTATTCTTGTATTATACAAAAAATACGTATCGGTATCGATACACGTATCTTGTATTACCCATCACTGCTTGTAGCACCAAAAAAAGCTCAACCAGAATGATCCCAGCATGATTACGAGATATCGGAGCTTTCCTTTGTGTATGCTGTCACGAGATTGGTAGCTACAGAGTTATTCACAGCTAAGGTTATTCACAGGAATGCTTTGCATGCTGCACCTGACAGACACTAATGGGGTAGTTCGCGTCCTTATCATGATTCTGCCGACTTTGGTTGCCAGCCTCCCCGCGCTGCCTAACCAGCTTGCAGCAACCAGTCGACGTCCAATCGGAGTAGTCGCGCCTGCGAACATGACCATGTGGGTGGCCATGTGGAAAATGTCCTGAGGTGAGAGTGTCACCCCGGAAAGTACAACGACATCGTGAACTGCATGGATCTCACCTGGGCAGGTTGGGGAGTCTACACTCTGCTAGTGTGGGACAGGCAGTCAAAGTCAGGTTTGAGGCAAGGAGGCATGACATGGACGTGGCATGGGCAAAAGCGAGTTCGTAGGAAACCTGTCACACGAGGGTTTCTTGTTCTACTGTGTCAAGCCTCGGCAGCGCATGAGTACCCTGCCGAGCTGCAGCAGACAGGGTGAGCGGCGTTGAGCGCCCATCAGGGTCTGCGCGCGAGAGTGCTTGGGAAGTCATGCGTGTCCGTGGTCCGGAGGCTGATGCGGGCTTGCCGCAGCACCTGCTTCAGCCAGAAGTGCCAAGCCCACCCGGGGCAGCTCAAAGCAGTCCCGCAGCAAAGTTTTTCGGCTTGAAGCTTCCGTTCTCAAGCAAGACTGCCTCCAAGCAAGAGCCTTCGGCAGGGGCTTCAGACCCGCTGGATGCGCGAGCTGCAGCGCCTGCCTCTTCACATGGGGACGTCAGCGCAGTAAGTGCGGGAAGGGTCGAGTTTACGTATGCGTGCGAAGAGATCGGTTCACTGTTTCGTCACCTCGGTTTCGCATTGCGTGGGCGCATATGGCTACGCGTTGTTGTGCACTAGTTGGACACCTCAACGCAGCAATACCCGGCCACGTTGCACGGCCCCATGCTGCTGCCACCTGCGCAGTCTAGCCGGGCGTCGGCATCAGGTTCGGCGGCGATGCGGCCAGCCGCCCAGTCCGCGGCGTACCCCATCATGCCGCCTGTCGCTCGAGCCAGTCAACCCCAGCCCGCCCATGCTTTCTCGGCCCCTAGCAACCAGTCTGTCGGTGCTACCAGCTCTTCATTGTCAGGCACTATTCCAAAACTCACCCACGCCCAGCTGCTGCAGCTGCAAGCCTCAGCAGCGCTGGCTGCACTGTCCGCCAGCCCAGCCAGCTCCACCAACAACAGCCCCGGTGGTTATTCCATGCCATCAGCGCCAGCACCCATGTATGGTCATCAGCATGCACCTCCCCAGGGTTCTGGGCCGGTATACCCCTTCATGAACCCTCTGATGCCCCACGCTCAAACACAGGCACCTGGTCCTTTGTTTGCGCCAGGCGTGTCACCCCAAGCCCAGCTGCCTACCGTTGCTGCTGCCGCTGGTGGGGGGGCATACCCCCTCCCACCTGCTGCGTACATGAACCCTTACTCCTACCGACCCCCCATGCACCCCAGCCTGGTGGCCATGCAGGCCCCTGCTCGCGTGCCGCCTCCAGCCCCCACCGCTGCCTCCCTGGCTGCGCCCCTTCTGGCCCCCTCCGCCGGGTTGTCAGGTGGCTTGCACAAACTGCAGCTCAGCGACCTGTCCAGCAGCCTGCCCATGCTGGGCCCAGACGCTGTGGTGGGGGGTGCAGCCGCATGCCACCCCCCTGCAGCCATGTCGCTGGGATATGGTCAGCTGAGTCAGGGGCATGGGGGAGGCATGGGCTACCTGATGCCCTGCATGACAGCCAACCAGCACATGGGCCCACCGTCCCTGAACCACGCCCTGTCAGGAGCGAGTGTGGGGTCAGCAAGGACGGTCGCCAGCGTGGGCAGCACCACCCCCAGCAAGCCCAACACAGTCAAGGTGCTGCTCACATACGGAGGCTCCTCAACCACCTCCGTCACTGGTGAGCTACAGGGCCTGTCCCTGCACTGCCCTGCCCTCAATCTCCCTACAGGGCCCTGTCTCTGCCCCCTCCCTGCCCTCAGCCTCGCTACAGGGCCCTCCCTGCCCTGCCCTGCCCTGCCCTGCCCTGCCCTGCCCTGCCCTGCCCTGCCCTGCCCTGCCCTGCCCTGCCCTGCCCTGCCCTGCCCTGCCCTGCCCTGCCCTGCCCTGCCCTGCCCTGCCCTGCCCTGCCCTGCCCTGCCCTGCCCTGCCCTGCCCTGCCCTGCCCTGCCCTGCCCTGCCCTGCCCTGCCCTGCCCTGCCCTGCCCTGCCCTGCCCTGCCCTGCCCTGCCCTGCCCTGCCCTGCCCTGCCCTGCCCTGCCCTGCCCTCAGCCTGTGGCTTCCTGTAGCAATGTTATGTGAGCGTATCAGCCAAAGGTTTAAAGGCCTTGCCCAGCTGGCCCCCGCCAAGTGGTCTGGGGCTGCACAATGCAGCCAGGGTGTCCATGGAGGGGCTGTGCAGCGCGGGGCCCACGCAGCCTGAGCCCATGAGGGCAGGTGGGCCAGCGGGGCCAGGCCTGCAGCCGGTGTGGGAGGACACAGGCTGACTGGGGAGCTGAGGGCAGGCCTGAGCCAAGGCAGGCGGGAGCCAAGGAGGCACATGGAGGGGTATGGGGTGGCTGAGGTGGAGGTGCAGTAATGCGGGTGGGTGGCAGCGTGAGAGTGTGAGGGGCGGAGGTGGTGGGGCCAGGGGCGAGGGAGGGGCTTGGGGGGTGGCGGGAGGGTGGTCGGGCATGCAGTGTTGGACGCCTGTGTCCTGGCTGTCTGTGCTGGTGCAGGGGGCTGGGAGTACACCGGGGGAGAGACGCGGCTGCTGGGCGGGCTGCAGACAGAGATCAGCTACACGGACCTGGTGGCGCGGGTGGCCAATGAAGTGCACATGAAGCTGGGGGTGGAGGTGAGGAGGCAAGGGGGGGGCATGGCGGGAGGTGGTGGGCTGCCGTGGTGGGTGCGCGTTGTTTAGGCCATAGGCGGGGGCAAGGTTGGTTAGTCGGGCAGGGTGGGGTGGGTTGGGGTGGGGGTAGGACGGGCGGCAAAGGCATTGGCGTGGCAGGGGAAGGTGGTTGGGAGCGTGTGACGCGTGCCAGCTGGCCTGGCCACCTGTGACTGCAGCAGCACATGCCTTGGTGCCAGCTAGCCAGCAGTGCAGGGCAGTACCCAGTCGCCAGTCCTTAAGACAAAGTTGCTCATGGGCAATGTCGAGTAGCCATGCCAGGCTGACGGCTGCAGTGGTACAAACCCACCATCACCTAGTGCATGCTGGCTCATGGGGCGGTGCATGCAGGCTGTGTTGCGGTATGAGCTGCCGGGTGCACCAGGCACACTAGTGGACGTCCGCAGTGACGAGGACGTGGCGAACATGTGGTGCGTGCAGCCAGCCGCTGGCTCTCTTGCTCCGTAACCTCCTGCTCCTGCTCCTGCTCCTGCTCCTGCTCCTGCTCTCTCAAACAATTTAGACAGGCACTGCAGGCCTGGTGCACCTAATCAGCCTTACTCACAACTTGCATGACGCATGCCTGCATGTGCCCATGGATGACAGCCTGCCTGCTTGCCTGCCTGCTTGCTCATGTGCCATACCTGCCATCGCTCAGGTCTGAGTGGTCTGACTTTTGTGCCGCCAGCAAGCAGCCCACCTTCAAGCTGCACCTGTACGTGGACCGGCCAGTCAGCAACCTGGCCAGCCGGCTGACCAGCCCCCGGGGCAGCGGCATGCGGGGCAGCGGCAGCGGAGGAGCTGGCTGGGCTCCGACACCCATCACAGGCAAGCAGAGCTGGTCCAGCCCCTTCACAATACCTGGCAGGCAGGCTGGCTGGCTGCACTGCCTAAGGTGTTGGGAGGAGTGCTGCTGGGCCTGGCTGTCGATGGATGCGGTGCCGGGTCAGGGTCAGGGTCAGGGTCAGGGTCAGGGTCAGGGTCAGGGTCAGGGTCAGGGTCAGGGTCAGGGTCAGGGTCAGGGTTAGGGTCAGGGTCAGGGTTAGGGTAAATGGGTTTGGTGCCTGTTGAGGGGCGCAGTGCAGCATTGGAGGTGGCAGCCACTGGTGTTATAGTGGGTGTGGGGTTCATCTGCCAGGCAGGCCATAAGTGGAGCAGGCAGGCAGGGCAGGGCAGGGCAGGGCAGGGCAGGGCAGGGCAGGGCAGGGCAGGGCAGGGCAGGGCAGGGCAGGGCAGGGCAGGGCAGGGCAGGGCAGGGCAGGGCAGGGCAGGGCAGGGCAGGGCAGGGCAGGGCAGGGCAGGGCAGGGTTTGCCATGATGCTGGGCCATGCTATGCGCCTGCACCAGGCTGGTCTTGGGCTGCCGCTGCTGCAGGCACGGACAGCGACGCAGGCAGCGTGAAGGGCCGTGACAATAACTCCGGCTCACACCCGGTGGGCCAGAGTGCAGGCACCTCCTCTGCTTCGCCCTCCCAGCCAGGCTCACCTCCCCGGCACACCCCAAGTGCCATGCACCAGCAGTACATGCAGCAGCTGCAGCAGCAGCAGCTGGTGGAGCAGCAGCAGCAGCAGCAGCAGCAGGTGGCACTGCAGGCGGGTCAGGCAGGGCAGGGGCGTGGAGCCATGTCACCACTGGCTGCAGGGGCGCCGCCGCAGGAGCTCCAGCTGCAGCAATTGCACCCGGGCATGGGGCAGCTGGGGGGTGCTGGGGCGCAGCAGCAGCAGCAGCAGCAGCCAGGGGGAGGCGGTGGGGCAGGGGGGGCCCCCCGGGTCACCCCCTCCATGGCCTCCTTTGACAAGCTGCTGACCCGAGTCAAAACTGTGGTGGAGATCATCAGGTGGGCAGGAAGCCACCCTGACCTGGCCCTGACCCTGCTTATGACTGCAAGCACCAAGCCAGCACCATCAGCTGAACGGCGTGTGTGGCCATTTGACCTCCCCGCCCTCCTGCCCCTCCTCCTGTCCCCGCTGGCCCCCTGCCCCCCGCCCCCTCTCCTGCTCCAGTCCCTGCTGCCCCTCCCTTTTAAAGCTGCCCCGCTGCCCCCCGCCCCCTCTTCGCCTCCCTTCCCACACCACACCCCCCTGCCCCCTATCCCCCCTTGCCCTTTATCCCTGCGCCAGGCCCTGTGACCTGCGCATCGTGCGCTTCATTGGCTCCGGCGGGTTCGCGGACTGCTACCTGGCCAAGTGGCTGGGTGTGGACGTCGCCGTCAAGTGCTTCCGCGACCTTCCCGGCACACACACCAGCAGCAGGGTGCGTGGTGGGACATGGGCAGGAGCACTAGGGAGGACATGGCTCAGGCGCATGCCGCAGGGTGGGCGGAGGCTTGGGGGGACTAGGCTGCGGTGGAGCAGCAGTAGGGTGCAGGGGTCAACGCTGTTAAGAGGGCTGGTCACGCAGCAGCAGTAGCAGCAGCAGCAGCAGCAGCAGCTGGTGGGTAGCAGCTGCAGTGGAGGTGAGCAAATGACAGGGTGATATGGTGTGCGGTATGTGTAGGGGAATGAGGAATGCCAGGTGGGGAGGGGTGGGGAGGGGTGGGGAGGGGTGGGGAGGGTGGGGAGGGTGGGGAGGGGTGGGGAGGGGTGGGGAGGGGTGGGGAGGGGAGCTTGCTGTATGTAGAGAGGTAGGTGGGTAGAGTAGGTAGCAGCCAGGTGGGGAGGTAGGGGCTGTAGGTGGAGGGGTGTAGGTGGAGGGTAACAGCTGGGCAGAGAGGCCTGTTCAACCTGGGTAGTAGCAGCCGGGTTGGTGAGCAGGGTAGTGGCAGTGGCTGTGAAGGAGGTGAGAGCAGGCTTTAGCCAGAATGCTGGGACAATAGGATAGGGGGCCCAGAGAATGTTTAGAGGGGGAAGGGCCTGGGGTGAAGCAATGAAAGGGCAAGCAGGGCCTGCATCAAGTACTGGTACTCTCCAGACTGTGCTGTGCCCCTCCCCCATATGCATGCTGCCTGCTGGGGTGGGCTTGCCTCGCCCCTCCCCTCCCCACCTGCCTGCATGACCCCCCCTGCCGGCCTGCTGTCCCTGCCTTGCTGCTGGTGGTCAGGCTGCCGTGAAGGACCTCCTGAGGGAAGCCTCAGTGCTCTCAGGCCTGAGGCACCCCAATGGTGGGTGATGGCTCAATGGTGCTGGGAGGAGGGGAGGGAGGGAGGGGCCTGCTGCTGCTGCATGAGGGCTGTATGGTTGCTGGAATGGTAGCCCGCCACCTGTTCGTCCTTTTCACCCTTTTGCTGCACCTCCATTGGTTGTCAAGGTTCAGGTCTGGGTCTGGGTTGAGATTTAGTTTTTTATGTTTTTTTATCTAGGGGGTTTGGTGTAGGTCTGGGTTTATTTAGGTCTGGGTGCTGGCCATTGTACCCGTTTGGGACCCTTACACTGCCTGCCTGCTTGACTGCCTGCTCAGCCTCATTTGTTTGCTGACCAGAAGCCTCATTGTCTGCAAGCCTTGTGGCCTCTGCTGCTGCCGGTGATGGTTGCCAGACAGACAGCAGTATTGCACTGCACTCCCTGGCTGCCATGGGCCGCCTGAGATGCAGGCAGCTGCTGTGACTGAACACCGCCTGCCTGCCTGCCTGCCCGCCTGCTCGTCTGCCTTTCTCCTGCAGTGCTGTGTCTCTATGCGGTGACCCTGCCTGACAAGCTGGCCGTGGAGCATGGCGTGGCCGGGCCTGCTGCGCGTGCCGCCTACCAAGCTGCCCTCAAACAGCAGCAGGCTGCCGAGCAAGCAGCCCAGCAGGCGCAGCAGAATCAGCTGGACACAGCCACTGCTCAGGCAGCGAACGCAGCAGAGGGGGCGGCAGGGGGTGGTGAGGGGGATGCTGGGGCCAAGCAGGCGGCAGGCGGAGCCATGCCCGGCCAGCATTGGGAGCAACGGGCACGTATGGACGCGCCAGCGTCGCCCCGCACACATTCCCTGCTGCATGCCCTGACCCCGGTGCTAGAGGAGGCAGATGCCGTGGCATCCAGTGCACTGGCCAAGCTGCAGAGCGGCGGGACTGGGGGCGCAGGCAGTTCGGAGGTGCTGCTGCGCTTAAAGGGTGGCAAATCTACAGGTGCGGGCGAAGGGGGCAGGTAGGTGGGCGGGCGGGCGGGCGGGCGGGCGGGCGGGCGGGCGGGCCAGTTCACAAATACTTGCTTAGCATTGCTTCTTTCTCTTTTCTCCAAGGCAACCTGTTGCTTGTGCAGTCAATTACAGACAAAGCCCTGCTGCTTTGTACTCTTGGCTGCAGACTCTCAGGAAGGCTCAAGGGTGAAGATGGGCCCTATGTTTGAGCAGCAGGCAAACTTTGTTCCCTCCAACCTCGGCGTGTACAGCAGCACGCCCAACTTACTGGCCCCACACGACATGCATGACGGCTGCATCGTGGTGGGAATCACAAGCTCCTCCAGTGCCGCCGACGAGGGGTCCATTGACTGCGGGAACTCCAGCAGTCGCGGCGACAACGCGCAGGAAATGTCGACAACTCAACCGGAACAGGCACACTGCACCCCGACTGCGATCACTGCGGGGCGCACATCTAGTGGCAACATGCGGCGTGGCGTGGACCGCAGCCATGTGCTACAGGGAAACATCCATACCCTCCCGGCTGGGAAGGGAGGGCGCTTGCAGGTCGCGGGGTCTCCAGCTTCTGAGGGCGGCCCAGGGCTGCGAGGGTCGCCTCGAGCATGCGTTTCGGACTTGGGCACTCGTGGTCTTCAGCAAATGGCTGCTGGCGCAGGCGATGCAGACGCTTACGCTCTACCCAACCTGCGCTTGGCAAGTCTGCGCACAGCCAGCAACATCAGCGCAATGAGCCCGGGCAGCGCGGCTGGCAGCGCACGGCTGCCAAGCGAGGGCGGCAGCTTGTGGGCTGCTCAAACGTTGTCAAGCAACCCCAGCACAGTCGCGTCAGGCAGCATTGGTGCGGGCATGGCCGCGCGGCTGAACAGTGTTGGCCCCGACCCCAATGCCGCAGCGGACGCTGCTGCAATTGCCGATGGGGTCAAGGTAGCGGAACTCTGCAGACCGCCGCTTCCCCCTGCAAACCACGCACCAGTGGCAAGAGCCCTGTTTGAAGAGTCCACGTGGGCAGCAAAGCCGGCACGTCGCAGTGGAGACAGCGCGCGCGGCAGTGGGGGGCATAATTCTGGCGCAAACTCTCCAAGTGCGGGTGTGACGTCACCCTTTGCGGCCGTGGCGACAGTACGCGCAGATGGCCCCTTTGGCTCTGAAGCGGTGCAACTGTCCAGGGAAGCCAGTCCGCCGCAGCCGATGCTAGGTTCGCGTCGGGGTTCGAGTCCCGTTGAGAGCGATGCCGTCGCAGGCCCTGCGGGTGTTGCTCAAACCCTGACCACACGAAGCTCAGGCAACCTGCCTTCTCGCTTGTCGCGAGTGAGCGTTGCAGGCTCAACCTCCCCCAGCCCTGGAGCAGGCGCAGGGGCAGGGGGCCCGGGCTGTTCTCCTGGCCCGGCAGCCGTGGCAGAGGACGGCATGCCAGGGTATAGCGGGCCCCTGAGCAAGCTGCCTCAGCCTGAGGTGGAGGAGGATGAGGCTACAAAGAGGGTCGTGGCAGCTGCAGAGGCTGCTGCAGCCACCTCAGCTGACCAGGAGTCTCAGAGCGCTGTGTCTGAGGTAGGATGAAGTGTGATGACAGCAGTGTGTGACAGGGCAAATGAGTGTGGGTGCCATGTTGCAAGCATGCCAAGTTGCTTGGTGTTTGACCCATGCATGCATGCATGCAAGTGCAGTTCATGCATACTAGCCAGCCCTGCTTGACTGGTGGCGCATGGCGCCTCATTCATGGCATCCATGGCATCAAGCTGCTGTGCCTGCCACCTGCAATTGCACACCTGGCTTGGACAGCACCCTTGACAGAACAAGTTGTTTAACAGCAACAGGGAGGCTTGGGCTTGGGCTTGGGCCTGGGCCTGGGCCTGGGCCTGGGCCTGGGCCTGGGCTTGGGCTTGGGCTTGGGCTTGGGCTTGGGGTTAGCAGCTGCTGCTAGGGACACTAGCTGCGATTGGCTGAGGCCATGGTGCCAAGCACTGCTGCTGCTGCTGCTGCTGCGTCTGCTGCTGCTATGTGCGGTCAGGGCCTGCTCCAGCGCCCTGCCCTTGTGGCTGAGTTCCTGTCCGGCTGCTCCCTGGGCTCAGCCATAGCCCGGCAGGCAGACTTCCTGTCCTCCAACCTGGTGCTCACCAAGGTTGCGCTGGACGCAGCACGCGTGAGTGTGGGGGGAGTTGGCCTCAGGGAGGTCTGGGGGACCCTGGTCGCTGGCTGTCATGGGAGCACTGCCCACTGTGATGTACTGCCAAACTGCCCACTGTGATGTACTGCCAAACTGCCCACTGTGATGTACTGCCAAACTGCCCACTGTGATGTACTGCCAAACTGCCCACTGTGATGTACTGCCAAACTGCCCACTGTGATGTACTGCCAAGCCAAGGAGTCCCGGGGGGCCCTGCTGTGGGCAGCAGGCAGCAGGGAGTCCTGCTAGCTGGACTACCACCCACTGTGGTGTACTGCCAAACCTGTACTGCCAGCTGCCAGTACTGTGAACTGAAGGAGGCTAGGGGGCTTGCTGGCTGTGATGGGAACACTGCTAACTCTGGTGTGCTTCCTACCCTGCCGCCGGCTGTGAGCTTGTGAAGGGCCCTGTCCAGGGTGTCCAGGGTGGGAACACTACACTGTCAGCGGCAGGGCTGTTGTCGCAAGGCGGGGTGCAGGGCTCAGCTGGCCCCAGAAGCATGTGCCCCACGCTACGGAATGACTCACCATCACCATCATCAGTAGCTTCATCATCGTCATTATTGCATCGCGCTTGCCAATGTGCATCTACCTTGTGTGACTGCCAGTGCCTGGTATGCCAGTGCCTGGTATGCTTGTGGTGGTGGCTGCAGGGCATGGAATACTGCCACGGCAAGCGCGTGACCCACTGGAACCTGAAGACAGGGAACCTCATCGTGGGCTTCTCCTCCGACAAAGTACCCCTGTGCAAGGTAAGAGGAGGGCCCACGCTGCGGCCGCGCCTGCTGCCTGAGGGCAGAGGCCCCTCCCTCCTGCTGCCCTCAGCAGGTCAGACCCTGCGGGTCTCTTTGAGGCGGCGGCTGCACTGGGAGCCTGAGTGCAGGCACCTGGGGAGTGTTGAGGGTGTTAGCCTCTATGTCTGGGGCATGTCTAGGGTCTAGGGCATGTCTAGGGTCTAGGGTCCTGAGGTGAGAGTCCTGAGGAGCTGCAGTCTCTATGTCTAGGGTGCGGTAAGGTAGGGAGCGGTTGGCGACTGGCCGTGCAGCAGGGCGACAGGCGGAGGGGCCTGCTGGCTGTGGGCCAGGAGGGTGCGGTAGGGCAGGGGCAGCTGGCAGTGGCGCATGAGGCCTTACGGGGATGAGGGGTGATGGGTGTGAGAGGGATGAGAGGGACATGGGGGTCCTGGGCGTTCACCACCTGGCCGTGGCAGCAAGTCCAGGGAGGGGGGAGGCTGGCTGTGTCACCTAAGTAGGGTGATGAGGTGGGCATGGCATGGCAGGGTGTTCAGCCCCTGTGTGGCCGTACGACACCTCCCTCCTCAGATCGCTGATGTTGGCCTGTCGCGGCCCCGGCAGCTGCATGCGCTGGACGAGGTGGGCGTGGCGCGCGTGCTGCCCTGGGCTGCGCCTGAGCTGTGTCGCACCCCCGAGTCTGTGAATGAGAAGGTGTGCCCCCCTGCTGCCTGATCAGCCACACCCTGCTGCCGCCCCCATCGCCATGCCACCTGGCTGGCCCTACCTCCCCGGCGCCTGACCTGCATAGGACCCTGCCGCCCCCCACCCCGGCCTGGGCCCAGAGCCGCTGGCGTGTGGTGCTGTGGGCCAACAGGTGGATGTGTACAGCTTTGGCGTGGTGCTGTGGAGTATGTGGAGCAGGCGCAACCCTAGCGACGGCCAGGAGATAGCGCGCATGTTCCTGCGCATCATGCAGGGCCATGTGGTGCGCCCGCCCATTCCTGGTGAGGGCTGGAGGGGCGGGGGGTCAGGAGGAGGGTAGGGGAGGAGGTCTGCACAGGTAGGGATAAGGAGGTTGGGCGAGGCAGTCATCATTGCTATTTGCAGTTGCCTTGGTATGCTACAAAAATGTAAATGTTATTGTGTCCACATTGTGCACGCACTGCCAACCTGCCCTCACGCCCCCCCGTACCCTCCCACCCTCCCGCCCCCCCGGGGGCCCCACCACCCACCTCCTTGCCCCCCCTGCGCCACCGCTGCCCCCACCCCTGGCCCACCACCTGCCCCCAGGCACGCCCGAGTGGGAGGCCGTCTTCCCCGGCGCCCCCTGCCCCCCTGAGCCAGCCCCCGGGTGGCGTGAGCTCATGGAGCGGTGCTGGGCCCAGGACCCCGCTGCCCGGCCTTCCTTCTCCGAGGTCACGGCCAGCCTCATCACCATGTTCAACAGCGCCAAGGCCAGCAAGCGTGCGGCGCGGGCTGCTGCAGCCACAGCGGGTGGGGACCCCAAGCTAGGCAAAGGCAACCCTGTGAGGGCGGGGTGAGCAGTCGGAGGTGGTGGTGGACACAGGGGGAGGGGTAGGGGCAGGGGAGGGGGAGGGAGGGGTGGGGGGGCAGGGAGGGAGGGAGGGAGAGGTCCCTGCTGGTCGTGGCCCTGGCCCTCCCAGTGCAGTGAAGGGGTGGGCTGTGCAGCGTGTGGAGGTTGCTGGGTAGAGGGGGAGGGGGGACGGCTGTGGGTGTGGGTGGGCAGTGTAGCGCGTGAGTATTGCAGCATGGGACGGTAAGGGGGACAGCTGTCAGGTGTAGCAGCTTGTGAAGGGGTGTGTTAGGGGTGGACGCATGCGTTGCAGCAGCCACAGGGGCAGAGGGAGTAAGGCTTGCACCTTCTCGCCGCCACTGCCGCTTCTGGTGGTGGGAAGGTAGGCAGGCTGCTGTTGTGTTCGTTGCGGTAGTGATGAGGGTTGTGTTGGGTGTACGAGGTATGATGCCATAGGTTGAAGCACCAGCATCAGGCAGCACTTGTTCCGAGTGGCAGTGAGTTCCATTGCCTGTGGGAGGGGTGAGCTGCAGACATTGCGTGAATGCGTGAAGCGGAAGATGAAGTGGCGGCCTGGGTGAAGTGACCTGGGCTGTGCTGGTTGAGAGTGGGACTTTGACACGGGCGGCAGTGGGTAGCTGCCAGGGGGGGTGTATGTAGTCTGCTGCTGCCTGGGCGGCTGGGGTAGGTATGTTGTGGCTGTCGCTGCGGCTCCCCTGCGCATGGCATGGCAGGCGAGCTGGACACCTTGCGCTGAGGGTCTGGGGTCCCCAAAGGGGTCAGGGCTGGCTGTGTGTCTTTGCTCTTGGATGCTTGGTGGGTCGGTGAAACAAGCTAGGGTTGTCGGGGTGAGTGCAGGTGCTGGGGTGCATGGGTATGTCTGTGTGTGGGCATGTGGGCATGTGGGCATGTGGATATCCAGATCAGGCGCATGGGTGGTGGTGGCAGGTAAGAGGAAACTGCAATTGTTAGTCCCATGCATCTAGAAGCATACGATGGTGTTGAGCTGCACTGCTCGCTGCCCAAGTCCAGATGCTGATGCTGATGCTGGGCTAGGCAGTGCAGTGCAGGAGCACGCTGAGGTAGAGTCCGCCCCCCATAAAATCTCTGGTGCCTGTGATGGTCATGGCATGCATGGTTGCGTGCTTGCATGCGGTACTTACTGGGACCCTCAGCTGGTACTCGAGGCTGAAGGAGTAGCGACTTTCAGTCTAGGTTGCGATTTGCATACCTTCAACTTCCATCCATGTGGATCATGACGTGACAGGGATTGCGTGGAGTGTGTGTAGCAGCGAAGTGCTGGAATGGCATTTATGGCATGTTGCTGGGATAAACGGCAGAAGCAGCTGTAAATTCGGTCACCCTGCAGAATGACAGGAGAATTCAGCATGACAAGACAACGAGAAAATACTCCATGAGTAGCATTATCAGCTGCGGAGTCGAGGACGAGACAAGGTGGACTAGGTTTGCATCAAAGTCTACATTTCCCGGCCCGTTAGTGCCTCTACGCAAGGTTCGTCAAATAGGCTGGTCGTGTACTCTTGTCCATGTGGCCATGTCGCATTCGATCCTCATTGCACATGGCATTTGAGACACAGTGTTTATTCATGCAGAGGTTGTGTACATCACAGTTGTGGCATTACAGGCCTAGCAACTGCTGGTCTGCGTTATGGAGTGTGAGTGCGGTTCGCCAGCTCAGTACAGCACCTGTTGGAGCGTCCATTGATCCCCGCGAGGCACGCAAGTTTGCACAGCTTGCGAATCAATGGTGGGATGCGTCTGGCCCTTTCGCGCCTCTGCACCGCCTGAACCCAACCAGGTGCGAGCAAGGCCCTCGAAGGACTCCGGTCCTGCTGCCTCTTCGGTAGAACGGGTTTAGCTGGCCGTTAAATGCAGGTGCAAATTCATCCGTGATGTAGCTTGTGAAGCGCTGGGACTGGATGCCCGCCCTGCAGAGGTGTTCCGGGGCTTGAGGGTGCTGGACGTGGGCTGTGGCGGTGGCATCCTCAGTGAGAGTATGGCCCGCATGGGAGCTCAAGTTCATGGCATTGACATCACTGATGACAACATCAAAGTTGCCCATCTCCATGCAGCCAGCGACCCCCTCATAAGGGAGCGCACAAAGTGAGCCTGGGCAGCAACACACCCTGCACCTGTGACAGCTGCTGCATCCCATGCACCCTTTTGGTCATCTGTTTCTTCACCTGGTTTTATGTAATCTGGGTTGGGTTGGGAGGGTCGGATCAGTCCACCTGGGTTGGTCATCTGTTTGATCACCTGTTCCTTGACTGGCGGTGCAGGTACCAGTGCATTGCCCTGGAGGAGCTGGCCAGGCAGATCACAAGCCAGGCTGTCACCCACGGCCTGCAGCCAGAGCAGCCGCAGCCGCAGCCCGCTCCTACCGCCACAGCAGAGCCACTGGGCCAGAGCCCTCCCCCTGACACTCCCAGCACAGCCCCCTCCTCAAATCCCGCTGGCAGCATCAGCGCTAGGGCTGGCGATGATGCAGCAACCCCTGTCAGAGCTGCTTCGTGCACTACCTCTGGAGCTAATGTAGTATCGACTGCACAGACGTATCAAGACCAGCAGGCCATGGTTTGCCCCAGTGCAGACGTGCCTGGCGTCGGATGCGTGCCAGCTGAGGGGGCAGGGCTAGGTGGGCCGCAGTCAGCAGGGCAGCCCAGAGCCACCGCCCTGTACGACATTGTGCTGGCGTCGGAGGTGCTGGAGCATGTGAAGCGCCCGGACCTGTTCTATGCCACACTGTACTCTGTGTTAAGGCCAGGTGTGTGTGTGGGGGGGGGAGGCAGGCCCCGCAACAGGGCCGAGGCAGCCGCACCTCCTGTATGGGACGGCTACCTTCCCCCTTAGACCCACCCCCCTCTCCCTAACCCTGGGGTAGGGTAGGGTGTGGTTGAGGGTGTGGGTTAGGGTGAGGCTCCTCCCTGCCCCTCACATGCTGCCAGCTCTAGCAATTCAGGGTTTGCTGGGCCCACCACCCTGTGGCCCGGCCGCAGCCACATGTCCTCGGCCTGCCTGGGCCCGTAACCCTGGGTGGTGGGCCCAGGAGCCCACCCCTCCCCTGCTGCGCAGCTAGTGAGGTGCAAGCTTCACCGCAACGGCCCGTGCCCACCCCATGTCCGCTGCTGGCTAGGCCCCGCACGGAGTCCAGGGTCAGGGCACATGGCGCAGCCTGCCTAAGGCCAGCCGCCTCAGAGCCAAACCCCTGGCACCCAGGGGGCAGCTGGGGCCTGCGGCAGGGTCTGTTGCACCGGTGGATCTGCCCTGCACTGGACCAAGCAGCGTAGAGCCATTGTACATGACTGGCCCGCTGCCCAGCTGAGCAGTAGTGAGCTGCTGTCCACCTCAAAGTACACCCCTGGTGTGACCTTCACGCTGTGTAGTGCCAGCCTGCTGAACGGTGACTAGTGCTGGGTGGCTGTGTGGGTGTGTGTGTGTGGCTGCCCAGCCTGCTGCTGTGCCCAGCCTGATGCGCTGCACCCTGGTCACTCTGCCACCACAGCACTGGGCCACTGTGTGCTGCAGGAGGGGTGCTAGTGGTGTCCACCCTCAACCGCACGCCGGCCTCCTTTGCCCTGGCCATCGTGGCTGCTGAGTACGTGGCAGGGGTTGTGCCTCGGTAAGCCTGGGGCTGAGGGGACAGGGAGGCAGCCTCTGGTGCCGCAAGTGTGGCCTGCTGCTGGAGCAAGGGTTTAGGTCAGTCAAACCATCATAGCTCTAGGAGCATGTGAATTCAGTGTAAGGCAATTGTTTGCTTTTGCTCTTTGATACGGCCTTCACTGCGTTGCTCGTCATGTGTGTGGCCTGCAAGTAGGGCTCAAGAGGTGGAGGAGGAGGAGCAGGAGGTGGTATCCACAGAGGCGCTTGCAGTGCTCTGTGAGGACCCTTGCTGCACTCTGCATGAGGCAGCCGGGCTTCAGACTGACCGTCATAATTACGACCAGCAGTGCAGCAGATATTTGGTAGCAGTAGCAGGTAGACAAACCTGGTGTTGTAGGAAGGGAGGTTTGAGGTCATTCAGGTAATAGCAGTGCTGTAGGTGGGTAGACAGGCCATGTTGGCAAAGACAGGGGTGCGCTGGTGTATGTCCCTGCGCTACCACATGTGCATGCCACTTGTGATCCAGGCCATCACATCCCTCATGCTTCTTGTGGCCCTCTGGCTCATTTGCTTGTATTTTCCACTAGAAGATCCTAAGTATAACCTGCCAACAAATGCAGCAGCCTGCATCATAATCAACACATCTGACAGCTGCACCAAGCTGCTGCTTTTGCTCAGCGCTGCGCTCTGCCCCTGTCATGGACAGCCCTGCTGGACTGGGATGCCGTGCACCTGGGATGTGCGAACCCCGCAATGTGGAACGTGGCCTTCACGGCTTCCCCAATCCTGACTGGGTGTTGCTTGCTGTGCTGCAGGGGCACGCATGACTGGACCCGTTTCATCACTCCCGAAGAGTTGCACATCATGGCAGGCCAATGCGGGATGGCTATGACGCATGCAGCGGGCATGTGGCTTGAGCCCGGGTCTGGCCACTTCAGGCTGACCGGGGACCTCAGCGTGAACTACATAGCTGCCTTTCAACACAAGTTGTAGCCGCTGGCTGCTCTCTGCTTCAATTTTGCAATGTGGGAGCGGTGGGGAGTAGAAGACAGTAGTGCATGGATGTCATGCCAAATCTAGACCACAGCCCTGTCACAGGGGTCAGGCAATAGTATAGGAGGTAGGCGCTCATGCCATGTGCATGGGAACACTCCACACGGCCCCTTAATACCATCCCTAGTGATCCCTGGTGGTCCGACTCAAATGGAGGCCCTAGTGAGGGACGAGGAAGTTGTTTGGTCTACTAGTGCACACTCTAGTATGCATGCTGGCGTGAGGTTCGCTGTGTGACTCGCACGAGACATCGCAGGGAAACAGTGGGGCTGATCCCCGTGCCTGGACTAGATGCGTGCGCAACTGCAGGCTACCCCTCCCATTGAACCGTACAACAGCATCTGGGCCGACTGTCATTGGTTAAGGAGCTCATCGCAATGAACGCCCGCAGTGGAATGAGCGAAATTGTTGGTCGAAAATTGAACGTCTCGACTCGCCTCGCCACATGCAGCCACATGGAGCCTCGCCTCGCTTCGTCGTAAACGCGCCCGGGTAGTATCACCCACCCAGGTAGTTTCCTTGTGGAGCCCTACCAGGACTACTAAGGATACCTTTGCAGCTCCGTGCTGACACCGAGGCCGGCTAGAATACCGTATGGAAGCCGAAAGGAAGCAAAGGGCTCAGGGCGAAGGGCACGAGCTGCAGGTGAGGAGCAATGCTGAATGCCTTGTTCGACAGGGTTACCCGACACGCGAGCTAGGGGCTAGGCTAGACAATGCTTTCTTGACAAGGCATCATTTTGCTAATACTCGCAATGTTTTGATTTTTGCTAATACTCGCTAATACAGGTATGTTATGAGAACGCTGCACGAAGTGACCGTGTGGCCACGAACAGGTGAGTCACATTTGGACGCCCTCAACTTGTCCTTGTTGTGCCTGTGCCTGACATGTGCATGCGTTGCTCATGTGGCGTAGGAACAATGCCATTAAAGAGGCATGCAATGACGAAAATGCTACCAAGCCCAAGCATCCAAGCCCAAGCAAGGGCAGCCCGCATATTGCGGCATGCCTGGACCTTCGTGACCAGAACCCCTCGCCACGTGGCCGCAAGCAGAAGCCTGTTACAACGCTTGTCAAGCCATTGGCTTCGATAGTCTGTCGCAGTCCTACCCCTGAGCTAATGCTCGCTGCCGCTCAAATCCGCACGCCCTCCCAGAGCCAGCCCTTTGCTTGTCCAGCCATGTTCAGTTCCCCCAAGCCAGAGTCTGTTCCGATGCCCACAGCAAGCCTCCTGGTACGTGCTAACCGCGCCATAGCAGTCACCGCCATGTGACGCTACACTCACCAGGCTGGTCCATCTTCCTGACCTATCTTCCCATCTTCTCATCTGACCCATCTTCCAGACCTTATCCTCCTACAAGCTGTGCCATCCTGTTTTGGCTATGTCACATAAACAAAACAGGTCCTGCCACACAGCTGTGCTGCAGGTTGCAGTCACTTATTCACGTCTTGCAGTTGATAGGGGTAACCACAACATTGTGCACTTCCATGTACAAAGCACAGTGTGGGGGTGTGCGGCTGTGCTCTTGTTACACTGCCAGCTTTGCATCCATCATGTCGTCATGGCATGCAAGGTGCTGATGTTGTTCTGTCATTACAGACAAACATCGTGTGCCTGCCTGCCTCTCACAGTGCACTACAGTTGCATGCACAGTCATGTAGGCTTTTGGTAGGGCTTGGCGTGATGGTGACGGTGCATGACGGAGCCACAGCAATAGTGCATACTTGGCATATCAGTAGTCACCAGGGTCATGTGCCCACATGGCTTTGATGTTTTACAGCACCTAGTGCAGACAGCTGCATGCCTCCTGTCTCGCCAGCTCTGCTCGGATGTCAGGCAACATTGTGCTGGTTCAAACGCAATACTGTGCTCCTGGTGTCGAAACATGTGTGCATCATCAGGTCAGCTACCAAGACATTGTTATGAATGAGGTTGAGCCTAGCAGGTTGTCATGTCAGGTGTTGCCATGTATGGG
The DNA here is from genome assembly GCA_030144725.1 of Haematococcus lacustris. NCBI lineage: Eukaryota > Viridiplantae > Chlorophyta > Chlorophyceae > Chlamydomonadales > Haematococcaceae > Haematococcus > Haematococcus lacustris. The sequence continues at coordinate 5,705,618 of JASKMD010000030.1, read as the reverse complement.
GCCTGCAATGGCCACTGCCCATTCTGCAGGTCGCCTGCAGGGATGGTTGCTAGCATGGCTATTGGGGTTGCTAGTACTGGTGAGATGAGGGCTATGGTGAGTAGTGCAGTGGAACGCGTCTGTACCATACTGACATGAGTATTCTGTGAAGTGTGAGATGAGCTGCGAGCAGCGCTAGGCATTTTACAATGGCATACTTGTGTTGTTGTGAGGTGCACTGCTAATGGGTGCAAAAGTGTTGTTGGTGTGTTGTAGGGTGAACAAGTGTGTCTTAGTGGGTGTTTGATCCTGTAATTGATACAAAAATCATGTACGCCATTGGCCCATGTGAAGCAACTTGGACCTGAGCATAGCCGGACCATGCACAGCCTCATGGCATGTGGCATGGCAAAGGTTGGCACCGAATGGCGAAAGGGGCAGCCCTGAACACATAAAGAGGTGCACACACTTCAACCATGGAATGCCTGTCCCTGCAGCTGGCAACACCATCCCCATCAGACCCATCCTATTTAGCATAGGCGGCATCACCTATGACATCCACACCAAAAAGTACATGAGGGACATCCACACCGAAAGATTACATGAAGGACATCAACACCAGCAAACTACTTAACAAGCCCACTCAAGCTGGTGATAAGCTCACATAACATTGCCACAACATCTACAACCTCAGTCATACGCAACTCATTCAACATGGAACAACATGGTTGACTGTGGGTAACCTCACCCAGCTACAAATCCCACACGGGTGGCACGTGCCGTTCCCTGACGACTGGGTATCCCATCAAACTTTACTGCTTTTTGTTTGAAACTCCAGTACTGGCCGCTAGCGGGAATACTAGGGACCACTAGTGGCCCGACTCAAATGGTGTTAATGGGCTGTGTTGACTATACCAAATGCACATGGACATGGTGCTTGAGTGCCTACCACCTAAACTATTGCCTGACCGCAAGGGCAATCGTGAAGAGTTGGCATGACAAACATGCGCTAATGTAAGCTGATGACAGCTTGTAGGGGAGGGGGGCATGCACTATTGTGCCACAACAGGCTGCTGCTGCTGCTGCTCCTGCTGGGCCTTGGGTGGCTTGTCTCGCCCCCGCTTGTAGCCCAGGCCAGGGTACTCCTTGTCCTTGGCTGACAGAGCTGCCTTGTCTGGCCACCAGCACAGCTCCAGTGGGCGCCACCTGCTCTCCCCTAATCGCTGCATGTTCAAAGCTGCACCGCAGTCCCTGTCTACCCACCTGCCCGGCTGCGGTGCTGGCTTGGCTTTGGCAGCCTTGCCCTTTCTCAGCTCAGCTGCCTGCTCAGCCTTGGTGGGCTGGTTGGGCTCAGCTACCTGCTCAGCCTCGGTGCGCTTGCTGCGCTTGGCCGGAGGGGAGTGCTGGGCCCTGGCTCTGAGGCTGCTGGCTGTGTGGCTTCCTGGCTGCTGCATGGGGCCTGTGGAGGCTTGCGGGGGGCCAATATCGGCACCACATCAGGCCCCGCACTGGCTGGTCACGCTGCTGGCTCCAGGCTGGGCGCAGAAGGCGGAGGTCCACTTGCCCTGCTGGAGGCTTCCAGCCTGCACGCCTGGTGGGCTGCTCATGGTCCAGCTCCTCCTCACATGGCTGCTGGCCATTCGCTGCTGAGCTGACCCGGGTGGTGCGCTGCTCATCCACAAGCACCACCCTGCCCCGCAGCTGGTCTGGCCCCTGGGCCTGCACACCACCTTGCAGCAGGCCCGCAACACCGCAGGCCAGGTCAGGTCCAGGTCCAAGTCCAGGGTCTATTCACCACCATTATTTGCGTGGAATGGCAAAATGCTGCTGCATGCTGACCGCCAGCTGCATTGCATGCGCTCCGATGGTGTTTATGTCCCCCCACAAGTTGATGCTGCCCAGCTCCTGCAGCTTGGCCAGCAGCGCCTGGTTGCTGGGGTCGTCAAAGACTGGCATGAGCATGGGGTGGCGGTGCTGCCTTGGGCGCACAAGCCGCCGCTGCAGCTGTTTGTAGACTGTCAGGAAGATTGGGTTGGCAAAGAACTGGCTGAAGTCCTCAACATCACTGGGTCCTGGCAGTCAAGGGGCAGGGGAGGCCCACTGGGTGCTGCTGGTGAAAGGGTTGCCAGCCGGCCACTGCGTCGCCTTGGGGTGGGCTGTGTGACTGGCTCTGGCTCTGGCTCTGGCTCTGGCTCTGGCTCTGGCTCTGGCTCTGGCTCTGGCTCTGGCTCTGGCTCTGGATGAGGATCAGGCTCTGGATGAGGCTCTGGCCCACAGTCCCACTCCATGCTGGCTGGCTGGCAGGGGGGGTGCATCAGGGGCTTGGGGGGGCTGCACGGCTGGAGGTGTGGGTGCACAAGCATACCCCGGGGAGGGGTAGCCCACCAGGCATGTCAGAAAGAAGCACAAACGCAGCTGGAGGTGGAGGTGCGCCATCAACTTCCGCTTCGTCTTTTTGCACCCGCGCAGCACAGCCCCCCCCGGGACCTTGATTATCTGCGGCCAAGCACAATGAACATTTGACTAACCACTTTGACAGGCCAAGACACAATGCGGGGACACAAACAATGCGGGGCACACAAGGCGGGGGCGGCTTTTT
>JASKMD010000030.1:5665540-5698040 GCA_030144725.1 Haematococcus lacustris | reverse complement strand
AGCAGCAGCAGCAGCAGCAGCAGCAGCAGCAGCAGGATACACAGTAAAGCACCTAAGTTGGGACACCCGCGTCCCCCGGATCCGCCGAAAACTTGCTGTAGCCCCCCCTTTTTCTTTCGCGCACCGTTAGCAATGGTGGTTATGGTGGTGGTTGTCGGGTCGCGTCTTATCCACACATTGTCGCGGCTGAGTTCTGAGATTCGCCGCTTAGGCCCAAAATGACCGGGACATGACTTAAGGCCGCGCCTGGCCATCCGCGAGCGTGATTCACCGCATCCACCGCATTGCTAGATACCTTGGTGGGTGACGCAAGTTGCGCAATGAGCGCGCTTCGCGTTATTGCAACACCTCCGTGTCATAGCACGGGCTAGAAACAGCCGGAAAATGCCTCATGCGGCTAATTTTGGCGTTCATTCCACCTGACTTGCAGCTTTAACCTCATCCCACATGGCCCGTACACCTAGCAAGGCAGTGAAGGGATCCAGCAAGGCTTCTACCAGCGCAGCTGCAAGGCCCAGCAAGCTTGTTGCTGCTGCCAAGGCCTACTTCAAGTACCAAAGGGGTGTTGCGCGCACTTCCCAGCGTGCCCTGGCCCAACAACATGGAGTCAGCCGCTCCACCCTTAACAGGGTCATCAGCAGGGGTGGGACACTTCCCAAGCAGGGCCGGCCCACAGTTCTGGTCCCGGCTGAGGAGAAGTGGCTGGTCAGCATGGTGAAGGGGTCACAGGAGCAGGGGCAGGGGGTGACAAAGCTTGCACTACTGGCTGCTGTGGGCACCATAGCAAAGGCCCGTGAGCGTAGGGATGAGCCACCACCCTTTGGTGGTGCCACCCCAAGCAAGAAGTGGTTTTCTGCCTTCATGGGGCGCCATGGGCTCACGCTACGCAAAGCCTCCCCCCTCACCAAAGCGCGTCGGGCTGCTGCCCAAAAGCGGGAGGCATTAGAAGAGTGGTTTGACAGCAAGCTCATGCCCACCCTGAAGAAGACGTGCTGCAGGGGGCAGGCGTATTTGCAGCGGCCTGACCGGGTATTCAATGCAGATGAGACAGGCTTTCAGCCGCTGAGCGGCCAGAAGGTGGTGGCAGAGCGTGGTGCCAAGCATGTCTTTCAGGCTGCAGCTGCCAATGCCAAGCAGAGCCTCACATGTGTGGCATGGGGATCAGCTGATGGGCAGGTGCTCGCGCCTAACTACATCAGCGCCGGCACCATGCTGACTGCGGATGCCCTGGGTGGGGTTGCTTTCTTCCCTGACTCGGCCATCATCCTCAAGCCAGGCACCCACATGATGGACGGCCAGCTGTTCCCCAAGCTGCTGGTCAGCATGGCTAGGCAGATCCCTGGCGGTGTGAGCAAGAGGAACCGAGCATTGCTGCTCCTAGATGGGCATGGCTCACGCTTCAGCAGTGAGACGCGGGACACTGCAGCAGCTTTGGGGTTTGACATGCTCATCTTCCCTGGCCAGTGCACTCACTTCCTACAGCCCTGGGACCAGCTCTTCAGCAGTGTCAAGGCCAGCCATGGCAAGATGGTGGCCGGGGCGGCATTCCATGCTGGTGCGGAAGGGTTCAGCCCCAAGTTGCCCCAGCGCATCAGCATGGTGGACTCAGCCCTCCACCTCTCAGTGGGCCACAGCCGCGAGCCTTTGAAGCGGGCCTTTGCTAAGACAGGCCTGTTCCCCCCCAACAAGAAGCAGATGCTGGAAGCTGCAGCATCCTCCATCAAGAGCGGCAAGCAGAAGACGACGCATGCGGCATGGAAGGTGCTGGATGTGTCCCCTGAGCTGGTGCAGGCAGCTGTGCAGCGCTCCGCCACGGCCCAGCCACTGCTGTATGATAGGGCTGTAGACAGGTTCTACAGCAAGCATGAGTTGGGTGGGTTGGTTGCTGAAAGGGGTGCCAAGAGTGGCAGGTCACGCAAGTAGGGTAGGGGCACAGAACCCTGCTGACCACTTTATGTTTTTTCATAAACTTTTGATGCCATCTGGTGCTAGGACCTATAGTGATACAGTGACGAAAAGGGCAGGACCAAGTTTCTCCTGAAAAATGTTTATACTTGAGCGTCTCAACATAGGTGCACTTAGTTTGGAAAACCGGTTTTAGGGGGGGTATCCCACTGGCCAAGTCATAAGTCTCCAGTCCTTGAGAATTATACTAAGCTGGGGGCATCGGCAGCTAGAGGACTTGTAGATCTCTCCAACGATATGAGTTGCATTCGTTTTGTCCAAGCAAGTGATGAGTTGTGCCACCCCCCGTTTCAAAATGTCCCAACTTAGGTGCTTATCTGTGTATGGGGTGTCAGTAATGGCTGCGGATGTGGCCAGGAAGAGGAGGATTGAAAGAGGTGTGAGCGTGAAGGTGGTGGCATTGGACAGGGCGTGTCGACGGTGGCGGGTGATGGCAGGGTGATGTTGGGTGCGGCAGCGGTGGCTGTGGGGCTGCTGCCGTTGTTGCTCTTGAAGGAAACTTGTAGGGAAGCTGCAGGGGAGCCTGCTGCTACTGGGCCTGCTGCTCGTGAGTAAGGAAAACTAGCGTTGCATTGCAAAGCTGCATAAGAGACTGAGCTGAGCGGGACACCCCCCGCTCCCTCTACGCTGCTGCTGCTGCTACTGCAGCAGTCATGTGACTGCATCTCACATTTGTTAGTGGTGCCAATGGTGAAGGCCAGTGGGGCGCCTGCTGAGCGCGTGTCCAGGAACACCTGGGGTGTTCACAGGCGGTTGGTGGCAGCAGTGCAGGAACACGGTGGCAGACACATGGTGCCAGGGGGGAGGGGGGAGGGAGGAGGTGGGGGGAGGAGGGGAAAGGGGAGAGGGGGAAGGACGACTGGCTTCACAGGGAAGAGTTTTGGATTCAATGGGTTAAATGGGTATAATTAAACTTAAGTATGTTAAATGGGTCGAGGAAGTGAGGGAGGGAGGGCATTTGTCAGGGGTGGGTGCAGGGGTACATCATGGGCAAGAGGGAAGCCAGGCGCATAGGGTGTGGCCCAGAATTGCTGCTTGCCTTCCCATTCTCCAGCCGCCCGATGACGTCCACCAGCACCAAGTCCCCGGTCCTGCACCACCAGCACGCAGCACGAGGGCATGGGGTCGCAGGGCAGGCAGGTGGTGCCTCTTGGTGCAGAGGGTGGGTGGCGCATGGCTAGCATGCAAGCAGTGCAGTGCAGTGCTGGCTGGATCCTCCTCCACCCAGTGCCTGCAGCTTGCGGTGCCTTGTGATGACCGCATGCCTGCCACCTGCCAGTGGAATGGGCGTGGTGGCGTGGGCTGACCCAGGGGGTGGTGTGCTGCAGGCGCCGTGTGTGCTGCAGGGGTGTCGAGCAATAACGGCAGCTGTGGCACGTAAGCGGGGCATGCCTGGGGCTTACTTGGTCAGGGGCCCAGACCCTTTTGACACATCCGAGTACTTGAGGCCTGCAAGCTCAAGGCAGCACATGGCAACAGGAGTGGAGCGACACAGGGCAGCAATGAAGCAGCCCAAGGCAGCACAGGGCAGCACGGGGCAGCTCAAGATATGCAACTCTAGGCAACATGCAGCTGATCTCCACAACATGGGTCCCATGGGTGGCAATGCATCAGCACAACATGTCAAGGGGCACAGAGCATAGGGAGGAGGAGGAGGAGGAGAAGGAGGGGGAGAAGGAGAAGAAGGAGGAGGAGGAGGAGGAGGGGGAGGAGGAGGAAGAAGAGGAAGAGGAGGAGGAGGAGGAGGAGGAGGAGGCCGGCCCTGCCCTGACCTGAGCTTACGGTTACCACGTCCCGCTCTCCCGCCTCGCCACGCTCCACTGCAACAGGTGCAGGAGGCCGGGCGTGGCTGGCGGGCTGCGCCTGCGGGCACACAGCACGCAGCTCTTGCTGGTGGTTCGCATGCGCTGGCCCCAGGGCTCAGTGCCGGCAACAGGACTGGTCAGGCAACCAGGGGTCCCAGCATGCAGCAGGCTGATACCATGTCGTACCTCGTACCCTGTAGCACCTATGTTGTTCCAGTCTGCCACTCAGCAATGCTAGTCAGTGCACGCCAGGTGGTGATATGGTGAGATGATGGTGAGGGAGGTGGTGGTCGTGATGATGATACCGAGTTTTAGGGTGCTGAACACTCCGTCCATGGTGCCTCGCACTGCATGGTGCACAAATCACATGGCCTCATGGCTACATGCTGCTCGGCAGCCATGCGGGTAGTAATGAAAATAGTCAATTCCGATGGAGGTGGAAGGGTGCTGGGGTGGAAGGTGGAGGGAGGAGGTGTGGTAACGGGGAGGTGGTTAGGTAGCAGCTGACAAAAGCCAGGTAGTATGCCAAGCTGTTGGTGCACACGAGGGCTCTGAGGGCTGCTCCCACGGTGGAGGCTGATGGAAGCAACCCCGGACCCTGCAATTCACCCAAGCACAGCTAGCGTGGCTGTATACCTTGGCCACTGCTAAAGCGTCACAAAACCGTATATTGTCACGGAAAACCCAAGTTGCTTGCATGCCCCTAGCAGGGCAGGTGGAACCCCGCCTGGTGCGCCCAGCCTGGAGCCAGGAGCGTGACCAGCCAGTGCGGGGCCTGGTGTGGTGCCCTGTAGTGCCCCCCCGCAAGCCCCCACAGGCCCCATGCAGCAGCCAGGCAGCCACACAGCCAGCAGCCTCAGAGCCTGGGCCCAGCACTCCCCAGCCAGCCAAGCGCAGCAAGCCGGCAGCTGAGCCCACTAAGTGCAAAGGCAAGGGCAAGGCTGCCAAAGCCAAGCCAGCACCGCAGCCAGGCAGGTGGCTGGACAGGGACTGCAATGCAGCATTGAACATGCAGCGCATTGGGGAGAGCAGGTGGCGTCCACTGGAGCTGTGCTACTGGCCAGACCAGGGAGCTCTGCCAGCCAAGGGCAAGGAATACCCTGGCCTGGGCTACAAGCGGCTGCGAGACAAGCCCCCCAAGGCCCAGGAGCAGCAGCAGCAGCCTGCTGAGGCACAGTAGTATGTGTGCCCCTTTGTTGAGCTGTCATCAGCTTACAATTAGTGCATGTTTTGTCATGCCAACTCTACATCATAGCCCTCGGGTCAGGCAATAGTGTAGGTGGTAGGCGGCTCATGTGCCATGTGCACTGGGTTTACTCAACACAGCCCAATAACACTGTTTGAGTCGGGTCTAGTTAGTGGCTGCTAGTGGCTGCTAGTGGCTGCTAGTAGGTGCTTCTGATCCGGCTCAAATGGAGGCCCTAGTGAGGGACAAGAGGGCTGTTGGTGCACACGGAGCAACGGCATGTGGCATTTATTTGCCAGCAACAGCAGGGACGCATACTCCACCCCACACAGCCTTGCCGTCGTACAATCTTACCGCAGCACTACCCAGCAAAGCGGAGCTCAGAGCCAGAAGTACCCGTCGTGATGAGCACGTCGCGAGGGAGCTGCGCGCGGGCAGCGTGCTGGCCCGGCAGTTTACAGCGGTCTGGCGTGCAATGACGCTGGATCGCATTTCGCGGGCGCGGGAGGCGACGCGCGATGAGTTTGTGTGCAGCTGGTGCATCTGCGTGACGTGTGACCGTTAACAATGTTGGCGACTTCGGCAGTTCAACCGCAACCAGGGTTGCGAAGCTCAGCAGGGCCGCTGGCGGCAGGCAGGCTTAGGTCTGAGGAGGTGCAAGAGATGCTGCACCTGGCCCTGTGGGCCCACCCCAAGCCCCCCCATTGGCCAGGTGCTGGAGCTGGAGCTGGAGCTGGAGCTGGACCGTGACACCAACCTCTGCCTCAACATCCAACGGGTTGAGAAGGGCGTGCAGCGTATAGGCTCTGCCTGTCCCTGGCAAGGAGTACCAGCAAGGCTGCAAGCTGGTCAAAGCCGGGCAGGCAGCAATTGCACCGGGCTGCAGAGTAGCGGCGGATCAAGGATGGCTATGCCGGCAACAACCCATAGGGCCTAGTAGCTCATCAGGCTGATAGCCTCTCCAGCATCAAGCTCTTACTTTCGACAGTGAGCCCAGTGGTTCAACAGGGAACATGCCATTGGGATGGGGTTTGTAGCTGTCAAGGGTGCGACCAATGACGCTGTAGTCGTGCAAGCTGTTACTGAGATAGATCAACCACAGGTAACACCCTTGCTGCATGTTGAATAGGGCAGTTATCTGCCTGCCCGTGTGCAACGGCGGTGCATCTCTAGCACTTCCTCATCTCAAAGTCTACCTGCCGCCAACCCCCCCGCTCAACACTAAACCCGTAGTTGCAAGTGCACATAATGCATGTGATGCAACGTTGTGTGTGCACATTGCGTAGGTAATCAGGTGTCTCATGCTTTTGCAGTCCTTGGCCCTACTTGAAGTACTAATGCGTCAACGTCTCCCATGGCAGACGGGCAGGCTTGAATACCATGATCTCTAGCTATTCTGAAGACATCACGCATAGCAGAAAATGTTCTGGACCTTGTACGCGAGACTGCACATCCCGCAACTGACCCTATTGTTCATCAGCATGCCCAGGAACTTGAAGTCTGCCACCTGCTCAATATCATTGCACCAAAGGGTACTAATGCCCTGGTTTACCACTGAGCACCTTGTGCTGGAGTCCTGAGGCCGTGCTTGACATGAGTGGGAGGTCATCCGCATACATGACATGCGTGATGGGTTGGCCATCAACATCATGGGGATGCCCATGTCGCAAGCCCAGCACGGCCAACAAGCAAGCTTAGGAACTGCCAACGCTTCGCTCGCTTGGGGTTTGCTTATAGAATCCCCGCAGGTTAATTCACATATTGCACATAGCTTTCTTGTCCCAAACGACAGTGCCAACAAGGTGCCAACAGTGCCACCTGTAGGCCATAGTTGACGAGGTTCTTGTTCCGTGCCAAGTCCCGTAGACTTGCCGCAGATGGCCGATCCGCATGCTATGGAGGTAAGGAATTCCACAGCTTACTGCACCGCTTCACTGGCCGCCAACTCCGCTAGCTGCATTCACATCTGTTTTTCTCTCCGCTTCCAAATACTATGCACCTAGTTTACGACCCTGCAGGTTGATGAACTGGGTGGAGCAGCTGCCGAGTCTGAGGATCAGCAAGGGGTTACCGAGAACTGCAGCGAGGACGGCGATACAGAGCAGGAGAATACAGCGCATGTTTGCCGCATTGATCAGGCTACGGGCGTAGCGGCGACGGGCACCCAGCTTACTCCCGCTGACCGGGAGCCAGACAAAGAGGATGGTCTTGCTAGAGGGACGGCTCCAGCTGTTCATGACAACACGCAGGCTGCTGCCCCCTCCCCCACACCAGGCCTTGCGCCTGGCAAACCCAATTCCAGCAGCTCTTCTTTAAAGGCGAAAAAGTCCACCCCAGGACCAGTGACAGGGGCCAGTGATACTGTTCCCTCCTCTAGCCCTTCACCCACTGCTGCTGCACCCGTCCCAGCCTCAACAGCAGCCCTGGCCAGCTTGGTGCCAGCAGAGCCTGACATGAGCGCAATGAAGTGTCCCGCAGCACCTGCTAGCGCAGCACAGCCCAGCTCTTCTCCTCCTGCAGCCTTGCTGCACTCTGATGAGCCGGCACCCAAGGCTGTCGGCAGTGTGGTGGCGGGGGCTGCTGCTGCAGGGGTAGGCACAGCCAAGGCAGCACCAGCCAAGGCCAAGGGCAACTCAGGGGTGAAGAAAGGTGCTGCAGCCAAGAAGAAAGGTGCAGCTAGTGCTCAACCTGCTGCTGCTGCTGCTGCTGCTGCTGCTGCTGCTGGCACCTCCACCCCAGCTGCCACAACAGCTGCTGAGCCTACCCAAGCACCTGCTCCAGCCGTGGTTGTGGTAAACTCTGTGCCAGCTGATCCTGGCACGCCTCATACCAACAGCCCAACAGCACCTACCAGCGCCATACACCCAGGCCCACCCGCCCTTGAGGGGGCAGTGCACACTGATGCGCTGGCACCCAAGGCTGTTGGCAGTGTGGTGGAAGGGGGTGCCGCTGCAGGGGCTAGTGCGCACAAGGCAGCCCCAGCAAAATCAGCCTCAGTCAAGGCAGCCCCAGCCAGGGCAGCCCCAGCCAAGGCCAAGGGCGCCGCAGCGAAGAAGAAGGGCGCTGCTGCTCCATCTGCCTCCGTAATCCCAGCTGCTGCTGCACCCACACCAGCTGCTGCTGTACCCACACCAGCTGCAGCCCCGGTGGTTACTCCAGCCAGCTCTGTGCCAGCTGAGCCTGTCACACCTGCAGCAAACAGCACCGCAGCACCTGCTAGCGCAGCACAGCCCGGCTCCTCTCCTCCTGCAGCCTTGCTGCACTCTGATGAGCCGGCACCCAAGGCTGTTGGCAGTGTGGTGGCGGGGGCTGCTGTTGCAGGGGTAGGCACAGCCAAGGCAGCACCAGCCAAGGCAGCACCAGCCAAGGCCAAGGGCAACTCAGGGGTGAAGAAAGGTGCTGCAGCCAAGAAGAAAGGTGCTGCTGGTGCTACCCCTCCTCCTGCTGTTGCTGCTGCTGCCCCCACCACCCTAGCTGCCACATCTGCTGTTGAGCCTGCACCAGCGGTGGTCTCAGAGGCTCCTGCACCTGAACCCGTTGCTGAGCTGCCTGCTGCTGCCGCCCCACCCACCAGCGGCCCAGCACCTGAGGCTCCTGCCAGTGCCGTTCCTTGCGCAGCAGCAGCTCCAGCAGCTCCAGCAGCAGCAGCACCTCTGTGTGCTACCATGGCTGACCCACCCACCCACACAGCTGTAGCAGTCACTCCGGGCACTGCCCAGCCCATGGAGCTTGAGGCTGCTGATGGCGCAGCCCATGTAAGCCAGGCTGTCAGTTCCGCCCCGCCTGAGCCTGAGCCTGAGCCGGTGCCTGAGCCCACCGCACCAGAGGGAGCAAGTCTTGAGGCAGACATGTCGGCAGGCGACGCTGCTGCCAAGGTCCTGGGGGAGGAGGGCAGGGCTGTGCAGTCAACTGGTGTGGAGGAGGTAGACAAGGCAGTAGACACGGGGATGGGCTCTGCGCAGGAGGCTGGTGAGGCGTTTCCTAAGGCAGGGGTGGTTGCAGCCACCCTGGAACCAGGGGCTGAGGCAGAAGAGCAGGGGAAGGAGGTGGGCCGTGAGGGAGCAGTCGAGGGTGAGCCTGTGGCATCCCTTGAGCAGCAGGAGGGTCAGGAGGAGGGTAGTGAGGGGGAAGGGGAGGGAGACGAGGAGGGTGAGGGGGAAGGGGAGGGAGAGGGAAAGGAATGTGAGGGTGAGGGGACAGGGGAGGAGCAGCAAGAGGACAAGGGAGAGAAGCAGGGAGAGGTGCTTGAGGCTGAGGGAGAGGGAGAGGGGCAGGAGGTGGATGAGGAGGGTGAAGAGGAGGAGGAAGAGGAGGAAGAAGAGGAGGAAGAAGAGGAGGAGGAGGAAGAGGCAAGGAGGGAGCATGCTGCTGATGGAGCTGAGGAGCAGCTGGTCGCCTCATCAGCCCCTGCTGATACCACCACTGAAGCCAAGCCAGCACAGGCGGAGGCAGCAAATGGCACAACCCAGGCCGCCAACGGCAGTGATGATGTTATGGCCAAGAATTCGGCCGATCCTGCTGCTGACGCACCACGGGCAGTGGGTGTCGTGGCAGGCACAGGGGCAGTTGCACAGGCTAAGGCAGCGCGCAGAGCAGAACGCAAGCGGGCTGGGGAGCCGGTTGGCAGTGAGGAGGGCAGCAAGGAAGCCAAGAAGGCTAAGACCAACCCTGCGCCCAAAGGTAAGGCTGATGAGGCCTGGCAAGGCAGTGCAATGTAGGGCTAGACAAGGCAAAGAGAGAGGAGGCTGGGCTACTGGAAGCAGTATTAGGCAAGACAAGGCATGGTAATGCATGGTGCGACAAAGCACGTATGGCTTGACAGAGCAGGCAGGGTGGGGCAGGTGGAGGACAGCCTTGCCCAGCCTCCCATCACCCCCTCCCCCTCCCTCACTCCCCCTCTCCTGTCCCCCCTCCCTCCCCACCCCCCTCCCCTCCCCTCCCTCATTACCGTTTCCTTACCCACACCTCGGCCGCAGTCCGCAACTTCCTGGTCACCATCACCAACTTCCAGCCGCCGCGCCCAGGCTCCACCCAAGCCACCTTCACACGCACCGTGGCTGTCCAGGGCCCTGCTGCCAAGTGGTTCAAGGGCGGGGGCGGCCGCCGGCCCATTGGCACAGGCCCGGCCATGACGGAGCCCCTGCCCCTGTTCCGCAACAGCACCAGTGTGGTGGGCCCGCAGTCGCTGGGGGACACCCGCAGCGGTGTCTGGGTGCAGCGCAGCAACGGCTCCATGGCTGTCAAGGTGCGGGCCAGATCTGCACAGCTTGCCTGGCCTGCTGGCCTGCCTGCCTGCCTGCCTGCCTGCCTGCCTGCCTGCCTGCCTGCCTGCCTGCCTGCCTGCCTGCCTGCCCCATGTGTTGAATGGACTGCCCAGTGATAGCCAGCTTACCTGCCTCTCGCCGTATTCTCTTGCCCCACCGCCTGCAATGCCGCCTGCCACGACCCGTCCATGTCACTGTGTGTAATGCTATACTGCGGCGCCTGTGCTGCATTGCATGCTGAGTGGATTACTGTGTGCCACACGGTTGTGCAGTTGCAGCTTGATGTGGCTGCCCCTGAGGCGATGTACATGACCCGCATGATGACTCGGGCGGTGCGGGACCCCTGCATAGATGACAACCCAGATTACGAGGTGGGTAGAAAAAGGGAAAAGAGCCAAGCTGAGTCGCGTGAACTTAGGGAAATAGTCAAGCTGGAGTGTGTAAACTTAGGGAAACAGCCAAGCTGAGGCAGGCATTGGGGTTTCAGATAGCAAGCATAGATGAGAGGATGCATCAGTGAAGCAAGGTTTGAGCAGGCTGAGTGGGGTGACATGGCCATCGTGGTTGTGCTGCTGCATGGCAGTGGTTGTGGGTGACTCAGTGTGAGGTGCTGGTGCTGAGTGGACACAGGAAGGGCTGCGGCGGATGGAGCAGTTCCTGGACCCCCCTGCCATTAGAGAGGTGCTGATGTGCCACCAGTGAGTCCCAGGGGTGGAAGGGCAGGGCATGCGGGTGACTACAAGGGGAGCTGAGACCAGGGTAGGGACACAGGCAGGGTGGGGCTGGGATAGGGTAAGGCACAGGGAGTATTGAGAGCAGGGGCAGCGGCAAAGAACTCACCCCTTTCACACAAACCCTGCCACTGAGTGGGCAGGCAGCCAAGCAGTGCTTGGTTGAAAAGCAAAGCCCTATCCTAGATATGGAGTAGTATCCTAGGGAGGGAGTAGTAGTCAGGCGGCCAAGCAGTGCCTGGCTGACAAACTCTGCACTGGAATGAGTTCTTTGACCTCGGTCTGTCTGTCTGGCTCATAAATGCCTATGTGATGCACAGCACACCATCCTACGGGTGCGTGAGCAAGGCCGTCAGCCAGGGCAGTCAGTCACATGCAGTCAGTCGTGTGCAGTCATTCAACTCAATTGGCCAGGGCAGGCAGCCAGTCAGGGCTGTCAGTTGGAAGGCACCTGTTTGACCTATACCTGTGCCCGGTGTGTTGCTGCGCAGCACCATCCGCATGCAGCAGATTCCTGACTTTGGGCGCATCAACCTGGAGGGCGTGCGCAACAAGCAGGCCTGGCTGGTGACCAACTGCCGCAATGCAGTCAGGTCTGAGCCAGGCGGGCCAACCAAGGTGCGCTCCAGCAGCCAGGCACCAGGTACTGCCGCTCCGTGTGCGCTGCTGCCGGCCACACTGCCAGCAGGCGGTGCTCCTGGCTGGTGCCGGGCCAGGGCTGGCTGCTGCTTGGCTGCAGTCACCGGGGATTGTGTGCCAGTTGGGTGGTGCTTCTGCTCCTAAATCCAGTGGTAATAGGCGTTCTGTATCGCCAGTGCTGCTATTGCTGCCCTGCTTGCTCTGTGCTTGTGACTCCTGGTGTTGTTGACAGTCATGGCAGTGCTGGTAGCGATAGTCATGGTAGCCACGTGATCACCACACTAGCGGTGTAACAGGGCGCTATGCTTTTGTCCCGCCTCCATCATGGTGGTGTGGTGATGGCGGCAGCCTCTTCCACCTTCTTTGGCGCAGGACATGCAATTCCTGCGGGGCTTTTACCTCGGCTGCTACCGCATGGAGGCCTTGCTCATCTCGCGCCAGATCGACAGGCTGATCAGGATGCTGCCGTTTGGAAAGAGGCGAGTCGATGGCGGCCATGGTGGCGCAGCCCCAGGCGGCACCCCATCACCAGTGCGGCCTTTCCAGGCTGCAGGGCTTTGTCAGGCAGTTTGCTGTCAGGCAGCTGCAGGGCTCTGATAGGCAATATGCTAGCCAGGGATCTGACAATGTCAACTTCCCTGTGTTGGGGGCAGCCATGCTCGACACCCCATGTGACCATGTGGCTGCTTTCACTGCAGTCCCTCTGAAGCCTGCAAGACTGAGATTGACACCACAGCTGAAGCACCACTGTTGGGGCTGCACCTGAGGCACTGCAGGATGTAGCCAAGAGCTGCCGCCCCTTCACAACCTGCTCTTGCAACAACCTACTCTTGCAACATTTTGCAACGATTTGCTTTTGCAACAATATGCAACAATTTGCTCTTGCGCTGCTGGCTGGATCATCCATGGACACATCCCAACGCCACCCTTGCGCCCGCGCCTGCCTCCCTGTGCTGGCCCCAGGTGGCAGAACCTTGATGTATTGGGTGGGGTGTAGATCCAGACAGGGAACAGCCTGCCCCTCATCGCACTCCTGGCATGCCAGGCTGGGCTGGACCATGCTGCTTTTGCATGCCCTGAACTGCCCACCTTGCCATCCCTTTCTAATGCCGTCCCTTTCATTCATTTTGGTCCCATGCGTGCACCTCCATGCGGCCATGCAATGGCCACCCATGTGGGTTGCACCCTTGCCTACAGCTGGCTGTTCCATGAAGGGGAGCCGGTAAGCACATAACATTGCCGCAGTACTGCTGACCAAATAGCTGAACAGCCCCGGGTTGCTGCTCCGGAGCTACTCAACAAACTCCTTGAGCCTGCAGTAGCCCTGTTGGCCTCATGCAAGCACCGACCCCACACATTTGCACACCCTGCCTCTCCTCCCCCTCATCCTTCATCCCACCTCCTCAACCCGCAGCCATGCCAGCCATCCACACTCCTCAGATGACAAAGGTGCACACATGCTCTTGTGCGTGTTCATCGCCCTTGCCACACTCCGTCATGCCCTCTGTGCCCCTAGCCTCAGCTGGACTACCCACACCTTGCCCTATTACCAACATTTGCATGACAAAGCTGGCCCCACTACTCCTGCTTGACCCGCCCTTGCCACGCTCCAGCGTGCGTCAGCCCTGCCCCCTCCCCTCCCCCCTGGAGCCTGATCCCCCTCTCCAGCTCTTGTCAGCCAGCAGTCCTGGCAGCCCCCATGACTCCCCAGCCTGCCCCGCAGCCCGCTCTTTCTGCCCGCCCCCCTGTCGCCCGTCTCTGGGCTCTGCCATCGCAGGCGCTATCTGGTTTACACCTTTGGCCAGGCGGACTACAACCACGTGCGGGATGAGCCTGATGCATTCTTTCGGGCTCTCACCCACACCTTCACGCCGATGGGTGAGTGGCACAGCAGTCGGCCCCCCTGGCCAAGCTTTGGGGGGCCAGCCCATGCCGGCATGCGCATGCGGCACCTTGGTTTCAGCCCAGCCTTGGGATGGGGAGCTGGGCTTGGGTGCGTGGCTCACGGCTGGGGTAGGGCTGTGGGATTCCAGCGACTCAGTGCCTCAATGACCCAGTAAAAGCCCAAAGCATCACTGGGCCGGGTCAGCCGCGGGCAGTGACTCACGTTGGTCGCAGCCAGCAGCCAGGCTAGCCCGCCTGGCCGGCCCAGCCGAGCTCCTGTAGGTCTAGGGCTCTAACAGGTCAGCCAGATGGATAGACTGGCACCCGGTCTCCTCTCATGGATAAGCCCCAGGTCATGGTCCCTTCACCATACAAGGGGGAGGCACCAGCTCTGACCTTGTCTACTGTACAGGTGCTATAGCTCGCCTGGCTCAGGCAGGCTGACACAGCAGTAGAGCAGGACTGTTGCAACAGGTCAGGGGTGCAGGGGGTGGTCTTGCTCGCATGACTGGCCCACCTGACTAGCTGAGGTCAGCGCATCACCCTGGAGGTGGCTTGCAGCAGCACCCAGCCGCCACTGGCAGCTTGGCCCGGGTGCAGGAGACTGTGTGTCAGCACCAACAAGTGCAGTGAGCTGGGCATGTCAGTAGTCGGGTGTTGACAAGCTGGATGAGGCAGGGTCTGGTGGGGAGGTACAGTTGGAGCCCATCACCTCTGCTCTTTATTAGGGCCTGCTGACCGGCCTCTATCCGTTGTTGCGGTGGCAACACAACGTGGCTTGACCTCCTTGCAGCTGCCTAATGCCATGGCCAGTTGGGTTGCTCTCATGCGTGTCATGCCTCTTGCTGAACACCTCACTAGCCTCTGTCTTCTCATCTTCGTCCACGAGCTGCCCTTAGAGGTGTTGATTCTTTCACATGTGGATGACATCAGCACTCCATGCAGGCCATGGTATCAGAAACTGCAGAGCCAGTGGCTGCTCAGCAGGGGCACTGGCTCTGTCCTGGAACCACTCTGTTGCTGCCCTTGCTGCAATGTGTTGGCCTGAGCCAGGAGATGTCGTGTCTGCTTGGGGCAGGGCTTGCATTGCTACAGCGTGCCGCGCCTGCTGTGACCCTCACAGACCTGCAGCCTGACATGCTGCGCCTGATGCCGCTGCCTGGACCTGTGCCCGGGGGCAACGCACGGCCAGTGCCCCTCCCACCCCAGCTGCCACCGCCGCCGCGCTATGGTGCAGACAGCTCAGCCCGCAATGGTGAGGGGGATTACAGCTGGGAGGAAGCTGGGAGGAAGCTGGGAGCTAGAGGGGTGTGAGTCAGTAGCATGCAGCAAAGGCAGATGCAGGGAAGCCCTGCCACTGTGGTCTGGGCAAGCCTGCTAGGGAGAGGCGTTGCGGCTGGGGCAGTGGCTTCTATGACCCACCCCAGCGTGCCGCGTTGCCACATTGCGTTAGGGGTATAAACCCACTGCTTGTGTAGCCTCCTCTAAAGCTGCACACATCATGGCCAAGCACTACGCTATGGATTTGGGCTGCTGATTTGCATCAACGTTGCTTCCATGTTGGTTGCTCCACAATGGTGGCTTGCATGTGGCACGCATGTTTGCGGCCATGCAGATGCTCGATCTGGCCACATGGGCCCCATGGTGAGGGGTCAGGGTTCATCGCAGCGCAGCCAAGAGAGCGGCAGAGACGGTCGAGACAGCAGATCAGGTGAGGCAGCATGGCTAGAAACGGCGGCAGCTCACACACTCAACCCCTCCCCTCCCCTCCCCTCCCCTCTGACCCTCTGAACCTTCCTTCCTCCTTAGCCTCTTTAGCCTCCTTTCCCTGCACGCTGCTTCCCATAACGCCTTCCTTGGTTGCTTGCATAGGCCATGGCAGCACCCTGTTGACCACACAGCCCAGCCAGTTTAGGACGCCAGCAGCCTGCCACACCCACCACGGCTGGCAGCATGCGCTGTGCCTCTCCCCACCCGCTGGCTTTCTTTCCCACAGCCTGTCCTCATGCTTGCTCGTGCTCAGGCGACCGTGACCACCGCTGGCCTAGCCACAAATCAGACAGCAGCTACCAGCGCGACCGCTCCCCTCGAGACCGCTCGTCCCACCGCAGCTACTCCCGCGATGGCCGTGATGATGCGCGAGGCACGGGCTCAGGCCATGGGGGGTCAGGGGCTTACCGGGACCACCCCTCCAGCCCTCATGGCTCAGGCCCCGGTGCGCCTCAGCCCCCCCAGACCTCCATGGTGCGCTTGGTGCCCCTGGGGCCTGCCCCCCCACCCCCCCTCCCCCCCGGCAACCCTGCTGCTGCGGGGGGAGGCTCTTCCTATTCAGCGCAGTACCAGCACCAGGGGAACAGGTATGGTGGGCAAGGTCAGGGGCAGGCCCCCTCGGCCCCGGTGGCAGCCTACAATAACCCATGGCGGGCAGGGGAGGACAGCGGAGACGTGGCGCCAGGGCCCGCTCACACGGGGCAGGGGGGCGCACGGGGCGCCTACTCGTCTGCGGGCTACGGCCAAGGCCAGGGGAGGTATGGGCAGCCAGGGCCACCTCCTGGGCCACCTCCCATGGTGCGTGACGGCTCAGGCTATGGGTCAGGCAGGCAGGATGAAGCTGGACGGGGAGGGGAGAGGCCCGGGGGTGGGTATGGGGACACTGGCTATGGGCAGGGTGCAGGGGGAGGGGCACGCCAGGAGTACCCCCCTTACCAAGCAAACCAACCCGGCGGCCGCCATGACCAGGCACGAGGGGCGGATGGCAGGAGGGAGGGCGGCAGCAGGGAGGGCGGCTGGTGGGATGGCGGTGCTGGTGGGGACGCAGACCGCAACCGGCACAGATCTGGACAGCCCCCGCCTCCCCCACCCCCACTAGCTTATGGTCACAAGCGGGCTTACCCTGACGATGCTGACCCTGACTACAACGCCCGCAATGTGAGGGGCTACAGTGGGGAGGGAGGGCAGCTGGGGCAGGGCCTGGGGTTAGGGCTGGGACCCCTTCAGCAGGCCATGGGGGCACTGCAGCAGGTAGGTGCATCTAATGTACAGGCCCTGGCTGCGGCCTCCCTGGCTGCTGGGCTGAAGGGTGGGCTCATGGGCGGCTCTGGGGCCGGAGGATTGAGCTCTGTGCTGCAGCAACTGGTGGCGGGGCAGCTGCCCCTGGCTGCGCAGCAGCAGCTACAGCAGATATTCCAGCAGCAAGCAGCAGGCGGTAATGTGGATCCCGCCGCATATGGCCATCAGCAGCCCCACCCCTCATCCGCATACCACCAGCAGGGTCCTGGGGGTGCAGGGGGGGTGGGCGCCCCCTCCCGCATGCAGATGGGGGCTCCTGACAGCATCGCCCGTTGGCCAGCAGGAGGTGATGGCGGACGTGGCGGGGGAAGCCTGCCTCCCCCTCCTCCCCAACCGCCCAAACCACCACATCCACCACCTGCGGCCGACCCTTACGCCAGCGGGGGGTGGGCGCCTTCCAGCATGCAGCCCAGCCGGCTGCAGCAGCCCAGCCAGGCCCCAGGGGGGCGGCCCCGGGTGGCGCTGCGCCTGCAAGCAGCAGCAGGCAACGTGGCTGCGGCCTGGCGGGGCGCGGTGGCAGGCGGGGGGACGCAGGCAGAGGCTGAGGATGCGCGCTGTGTGGGCAGCCTGGCACTGGCGGTGGCAGACGGCTGCTCGGTGCGTCAATCGGGCTATGGCAAAATGCTAAACATGGCCGTGGCGGCCCTTGTTCAGCAGTCCGGGGAGGGGGAGAATAGGGTAGGGCTCCGTGCGGGCGGGGCAGGGGTAAGCTTCCAGCATGCCATTGTTGCTCAAGTTGTGCATTGCTGCTACACTATTGTGTGTGTGGCTGTGCAGACTATACGACAGCTGGGCATCAACAGCCGAGCCTACGCGCAAGCTCTGGCAGATGCCTGTGTGCAGCACGCTGAGACTGGGCTCAAGGCAGCAGCTCAGGTAGGACACCCTGCCCTTGACACAGGCGGGGCAAGGCAGGGCGAGGTGGGGCGGGTGACTAAGTGTCTGGGTGGTCCGGGTGGGCCAGAAAGGAACATAGGCCCGGCAGGTTGGGGCGGGGTGGGTTACTCTGTCTAGGTGATTTTGTAGAACAACGCAACCATGGAGCTGGGTTGATGGTGCTAACAGAGGGAGGCGTTCACTGCGCCTTGCCTGCTCCACCCCCCTCGCTGCAGCGCCCCGCCGCCCTGCCTACCCCGCGAGATGTGCTGGCAGCTGCCATGAGAGGCCTGGGCACCAGCGGGGCGGCTTCCATCTGCGTCGCGTACTTGGATGGGTGGGTGGCGGCAGGCCTGGCGCTGGGCTGGGGAGGGTGAGGTTGAGCGGGCAAAACAGAGGGGCCCAGCGCAAGGCCAGGCTGTGTGTGAGCAGGTCGCAGTAAGCGCAGGACAGCTAGCGCTCCCTCCTCTCATGGCTGCTGCCTGCATCAGCCTTCCCACCTGCCTTGTCATTGTGGCACCTTCGCAGCTTTCCTATGCACGATCAGGTGTTTCACCAACGTCTGTTGTTGCATGCTCACAAAGTTGGCCATTGTGCGATTGCGTGCTCCTGTCTCCCCTCATGGCTCATCTACCGCAGGAACGTGCTGCATGTCACCAATGCTGGCAGTACAGGCTTCGTGGTCCTCCGCCCTAACACCATGACAGGTCAGCTTCACGCCGCCTATGACTGCAGCCAGCTGCGCTGTCCCTGCCTGACTTATATCAACCAATGCATGTTGTGCCCAACTTTGCTGCGCTCGTGTCCCACCCCCCTCACTCTCTAGGTGTATGTTTGCCATCTGCTTCTCTTGTCATCACACCTGCAACTCACTCCTGACCATGCCCCTCAGCCGTGGCTCACAGCCTTGTATTGGCTTATGCAAACACTCATCGCCACCATCGCCATGAATCACCCCCGTCCTCCCCCCGCGCCTTGCCCCACCCATGCTGTGCGGTCTGCCTAGCGCCCTGCGCTGCCCATGCTGGTGCAGGGGAAATGGAGGCCATCAGCGATTGGCGCCCCTACCGGGAGCGGCAGGCTGGGCTGCGCGGTCAGCACCTAGTGACGGAGGACCTCAAGATGCTGGTCAATGGCTGCGCCCCCGCACAAGCAGCGCAGTACTGCATCGAGTTGGCTCCGGGTGCGTGGCTCACACACATACACACACATACACACTCACACACACACATACACACACACATACAGCTGTGACCTGTCTGCAGCCAGCTGGCAGGTCAATGGCCAGGGCATGCAAGGTGGCTTATAGGTAGGGAGGGTGGGGAGAAAGTGGTACCAGGTGCAGGACCAGGCCTATGTCAAGTTCAGGGGAAGGCTAGGCGGCGGTGGAGGCACCAAGTGTGGTTGGTTTTCAGTAGGTGTAGGTGCAGGTAAGTGAACAGGCTCTGGTGTTGTGAAGGAGGGTTTCAATTCCATTGTGGTTAGGGAGCATTGAGATGAACTTTTGGCTGTGCATGGTGTCTGGTTGCATGCACTTGCCCTGTACATCATAGCTTGTTATCATATCATATCATCAGTACTATACATTGCTATACATAATGCCTGGTATGGTATCCAATTGTTTATCCCCTTGCGTTACGGGGAAAGACCTTTTTTTCTTCCGTAAAATCCAGCTCCAAAACGTCTTCGACCTTGCGTTCTGAAGTGGTCGCTATAACGGTGAGCAGGCTGTGTTTTGGCTATAGGATGCCAGAGAAAGCACGGCTTCTACGGGTCTTACTCGAAAGTGCACGGCTTGCAGGGGTTTTACTGTGTCCGCTGCCTAACCGCAAGTGAAAAAAGTGCAGGGGGCGTCGACAAAGCTGGGCGTCGTAGACGCTTCGATGTTGCGGGCTTATTTTCTACACATAGTAGCCTGGAACCAGCCCATAATGCAAAATGATACTGTTTAATGTCTCGGCCCGCGCTGTTCACGTGCAAATAACGGCTTCTGCCTCGTCTCAAGCCGAATAAATGACTGGGCGTGACGAACTCGGCGTCGTCTCAAGCCGTGTAAACGATTCGGCTACGCCTCGTCGTTTACTGCAACGTTCAACGAGGTCTCGGTCGTTGTATTCCCGTAACAGCTTGGTCTCTGACATTATACTTTGCTTCATGCCTTGCAGGTGACCAGTTGATACTGGGCACGCATGGCCTGTTTGACATGGTGTGGCTACATGGACCCATGTCGTCCAACCTACGCAAGTGAGTCCTGCTCCTTTGCCTGCTCCATGCCAAAGCAACAAAACTCCCTTGGGGTGTAATGCCGTGTCAGCAGCCCACCGCCCTGGTCATGATGTTACCAGGTTGTGCCCACAGTCAGATTGACTGCATACGCTCAGTTCAACGCACCTGTCAGAACACAGACCATTGCTGCCACAACACAGACCACCGCTGCCTGCTTCTGGCACTATGCCCACTGCCCACCTGTGTGCAAAATGCGGTTTGGGTGTCTTGTCTACTGCCCCTGGGGTGGGTGGGTGGGCGGGCGGCTGGCTGGAGCACCACTTGGCCCTGCTTGCTGCTTCTGGTTGAGTGTGTAGGGAGCTGTACACGCTCGGCTACATCGACCGGGTGGACCCAGCCGTCATTGCCTCCCAGCTCACCCGCCTAGCAGCCCAGCTGGGCAGCACAGGTGGGGTGGAGCGTACTGCCTCTCCTCCTGATGTTGTCGCATCCACATCTGATAGGGAGTGACGGGTAGTGAGCTGTGACTAATGTGTGCAGCTAAATCTTGGTGCTCTGCTGTCCCTGCTGCACTGATAGTATTGCTGCTGCTGTGCAGTGGGTGGTAACAGACCTGTTCCTGTCAACCCCTCTCCTTTGCCTCTGTGATGTCAACTGCCACCTTGCTACACTGAACCACAGTGTGCAGCAGTGTTGCTGAGCTGTGGCCACCGTTGCACTAGCTTGCCAGCGGATGTGTCTCGATTAACCCATGTCTCAACTACCCCACCCTCTCTCCCGCCTGCTTTACGCCCTGCTCTGTGCTCCATCGCCCCAGGCCAGCATTCCCGCTGCGACACCCCCGCCCTGTGCAGGCCAACTGGAAGGGACACCCCTGGCGCAGCAGCTGGTGGCGGAGAACAGGGCGGTGAACACCATGATGGACGTGGGCGACAACACCGCCGTGGTGGCGTACGTGGTGCAGTGAGCCGACCCCGACGTGTAAAGGGGGCTGTTCGCGACGTGGCCCACACGGGAGCTGCGGCGTTGTAAGGATGACACCGTAGTGGTGTCGTGCGTGATGTAATGGGCGCGATGTGAGGAGATAGTGCAGCATTTGCTAGTGTTTTCTGTTGTGGAGGACATGGTATGGAGGCAGGCTGGCCAAACTCCCCTGCAGCCACCCTCAAATGCAAGTATGGCGACTCAGCGTTTACTACCTTGCGTTTACTACCAAGCAGTCCTGGAAAGCAGACCTGTGTGCAATGGTTCTTAAAATAATCAGGCATACCCAACGACGCTGATAGCATTCAAAGCCAGCAGATTTAGAAGCAATGAGTGCAGCAACTCGAACTCGGCAGCCTTCACATTAGGTCACCCCCGCCATTGGCCGCACCCCCGTGGCTCAAGAGATAAAAACATTCTCATTTTTGCACGGATGAGGCCGCCGATTCGTGCGATGAGTTGCTTATGGCCTGACTAGAGTGCGGCCAGCCCCAGCGGTTTGCCGGGTGGCTGACCCCCAACACGCGACGTGTTCTGGCGCCACGCAGATACTGTAAGCAACCGCTGTAGGCAGCTTGGACCCAGCGCGGCGTGAACGGCGCATCCAAACTATTTTTTAAACCAGCATGCAACAGCGCTTTAAATCGCATCTTCAACACGGGTTCAGTCCACATGCGACAGCAGCTTCAAGGTGTCCTGATTATTGGTGCCAGTGGTTCCTTAACAGCCAAAAGCAGCTATAATCAATCAAAAAGATGCCGAAACTGAGCCGTTAACTGTGTTGACCGCCCACACATGAAACGGCCCACACATGAAGACAACGCGTTTCTTTCCTGATTACATGTTACGAATCCACACAAGGAGCCGCACTGAACTCTCAGTTCGTCATTCGACGTCCTGGTTGGACAAATAACCGGCCGGAAAAAGTGCCCATACCGAGTATAAATGACATGGGGTGACGTGACACGAGTTGCACGCTGTTCGGGAGCAAGGACAGGCCACAAGCCATACCAACACTCTTTAACATGTCATCAGCACTAGAACTAACACTAAAACACATTTCAGGGGGAGTCCTGCGCCCGACAAAAATTCAAAAAGTTGAAAAGCTGGGTCGTTGAGCGCGATAGCTGTGCGCCGATCACAGCCTTACTAAGCAGGCCATTCCCGGCACAACGCGACCCGATCTCCCAGCACTCCTGCCCGCCCCGGCACAGGTGCACATCACCCCGAGCAGCCCGCTGGCTTCGCTTCGATGAGCTGCACCGCTCTGCGCAGGAATCGCTGTAAAACTCGTAAAGACCAGTAAGATTTTATCAGGGGTGCAGCCAATGGCGGGGTTGACCATTAGCAAACGAAACAAGGCAGGCCGCCACATGGGGTAAATGTATCATGAAAATGCCGGTATCACACAGTCAGTGTAACTCATTAAGGAGACAGTTCTCTTATCCCTAACCCTCACATGCTGACAACTGGACACATGTAGGACCCAGGCTGCGGCGATTGGAACCCGCTATGAGCATGATGGGGTCATTGGGCATGCGCGCGTCGGGCCTCCGCCTTCCATGGTGCCTGCAGCCTTCTCCTGCGCTCCTCCCGCGCGTCGCACATAGCCGGGGAACCCCCTGTACACGGTACGTGGCAGCCATTGCCGCCTGCGTCATGCCCGTGTTTAGTTGTTTTGAACGCTGATGCGGCTAAAGGATAGGGACACCTGGTGCTTTCTGGTGTGCCCTACACATGATTGTGTGGCTTTCTGAACAGTGATGTGATTACGCTGATCCACTTGCTAATTGCCTGCTACGGGTTGCATTGGCTTGCTCTCAACTGCTCTGACTCACAGACGAAACCCTGATTTCATAGGATGAGGGGAGTTTGTCTGAGTTGCATTAGGTATTGTTTTGCAATGTATCAGAATTAGGGTGTGCGCATGAGGCATGTCATGCAATGGCAAACTGCATGTGATTTCCAGTAGTGAACATGGGGCTTGGGCACCTCATCAGCTTGTTATAAGCCCTTGCCACGACCATAGTAAGCAGCCAGAGTCACAGGCACCTACCAATAAGTTTGTCACAGAATTGCCATGGAAGTGTTTGTTTTGTGCTCAGTGCAGCAGCTCCCGCCACTGCCACTGCTCAGCCCGATGGACGGCAGGAGGCGGCAGAACCCACCATCACTCACGTGGAGGCTTCAGCCACTCTCTCAGCAGCTGGGCAGCTGGACAGCACGGCAGCCGGCCAGGAGATCCGGCTGGGGAAAGGGAAGGCTGGAGGAGGAGAGGGCAGCGGGGACGCCATCTACAGCAAGCCGGAGTTGTATGCGGCTGCATTCAGCTATCGCGACATCAAGGCCGAGTGCAAGTTCCTCAGGAATGTGTTCAAGCGCCATGCGGCTTGCGGTGAGTAGTGCCATGTGCCTTGTGCAGCTGGATGGTCCTGGAAGCAAAGGTAGAGGAGCACACAGCAACATAATCTTACTTGACCACAATAGCAGCAGCAGCAGCAGCAGCAGCAGCAGCAGCAGCAGCAGGAGGAGGAGGAGGAGGAGGAAGAGGAGGAAGAGGAGGAAAAGCATCAGGAACAGCACACTGGCATAAGCAACTGCATAGTCGCCCCAGCTGGGTTGCTGGCACCAGTCCTGCCTGCCTCCTGCCTGCCTGCCTGCCTGCCTGCCTGCCTGCCTGCCTGCCTGCCTGCCTGCCTGCCTGCCTGCCTGCCTGCCTGCCTGCCTGCCTGCCTGCCTGCCTGCCTGCCTGCCTGCCTGCCTGCCTGCCTGCCTGCCTGCCTGCCTGCCTGCCTGCCTGCCTGCCTGCCTGCCTGCCTGCCTGCCTGCCTGCCTGCCTGCCTGCCTGCCTGCCTGCCTGCCTGCCTGCCTGCCTGCCTGCCTGCCTGCCTGCCTGCCTGCCTGCCTGCCTGCCTGCCTGCCTGCCTGCCTGCCTGCCTGCCTGCCTGCCTGCCTGCCTGCCTGCCAGGTCCCCTGCAGCTGCTGCTAGACCTGGGCTGTGGCCCCGCAGCTCACGCCCTGCGCCTAGCCACCTCCGCACCCCTCCATGTTGTGGGGCTGGAGCTGAACCCCACCATGGCTGATTACGCGCGCGCCCAAGTCCAGGCAGCAGTGTCGGCAGGGCACATGAAGGGCAGTGTGCTAGTGGTGGAAGGGGACCTCACCAGCTTTCAGCTGCAGCAGGTTCAGCCCCAGCAGCCACCCACTACCACTACTGCCACGCCCGTTGCAGCAGTCGGCTTCTCAAAAGCAGCAGCAGCAGCAGCAAGACAGCGGAGGGGGCCAGAAGCAGCTGGGAGGGTGGGGGAGGGCGGAGTAGGCAGGCAGGGAGGAGCAGCAGCTGAGCAGCAGTTTGACATGGTGACGTGTTTGCTGGCTGGCCTCAGCCATGTGCTGGACAACAGCCAGGCGTCCGCAGCGTTTGCCTGTGTTGCGCGGGTGCTGAAGCCTGGCGGGCTGTTTGTGGTGGAGCTGGCGCATCCAGGTAAGGGCAGACTGCCACAAAACCACACATCCTCAACCTGCATCCTCAACCTTCTCAACCTGCATGCTCGCGTCTGTAGCCATTCCGCCTGCAACTGCAACTGTCACTGTCGTGATGGATACTCAAGCTCCATCCTTAAGCTCCTCAACCTGCATGCTCTTGCCTGTGGCTGTTGTGGAGCTTGGCCTTCCCCGGCCACTGCCGCTGTCATCGTGATGGGCATCAATGCATTGATGCTGGGGTTCAGGTTTGATGAGCTGCTGCCCCGCTGGGTTCACAGCAGGCTGAGCTGCACCCAGCTGCTGCCTGCTGCGCGGGTAGTTTGGGTGGTTGATCTGGATTGACTCAGCTGAGGTGGGGCTGAGCTGGGCCGAGTGGGAGAGCACTAGGTCGCACTTGACCTCCTGCAATGCTGGGGAGGGGTGTGGCAGTAGGGTGTGGGCCGCACCATCATATCAGGCCTAACCAGGTTTCAGGCCTAACCAGGCAGCAGCGGGCTGCAGGGTTGCCTAATCAGGCAGCAGCGCAGCGCAGGCTGCTAGGGCTGCTGACTTTGTGGTGGTGTCATGCCATGGCTGGTGGCCCCTTGTGTCAGTGCAGGAGACCTGTTTGACGGCGGGTTGGTGGACGGTGCAAGTCAAGAGGTAGGGCGGACAGTGGCGCTCAGGCACCAGGGTGGCAGCATCAGGGGACAGCAGCATGCGGCAGCAGCAGCAGGGGAGCAGTAGGGGGCCTCCCCAAGGTTAGCTGTCAGCTAAGCAAACGGGCTGCAGTGTAGGATGAGACCGGCTGCTCAGCACTTGCACATCTGCGTCAAGCCGCCCTTGCTTTCCCGGCTTGGGCTGACCACGCTCTTCTTTCGTTTCATTATGGGACATATGGCAGCAGGGCAGGCGTATCCCACATCACTAGGGTTCCCACGCAAACACAATTGATGTCTTGAGTGCCATATGACGCTTTATAGCTATATATGTATATATACATGTGTGTCAATGTATATGTTTACCTATCTGTACACTGTATCAGCTCCTATCATAATGAAGTACCGAACCTGGTAGCGGCAAACCGTCATCACCTATTGTTCCGGCATGAGCAATATGAGAGGTTAGGATGATGATAGGGGGAGGTTTGGTTCTCTCCCTGTTCCCCTCCAGCCCGGCAAAGGCTGCTTGGCCTGCCCATTAGCAACTTGGGCATGACCCGTTGAGCACGAGTGATTGCCTCATTGAGAGGCAGGAGCCTGTTGCTCTGTGCTGCCGCTGGTCAGGTGTGGGAGGTGGCCCTGGGCGGCAACAAGCTCATGGTGGAGTGGGGCACAGAGGTGGACGAGTTTGACCCCGTCACCCAGGTCAGAGCAGGCACTCGAGCTGTGTGTGGCCTTGCCTCAGGCCCACTCCCCACGGCTGCTCCCCCTTGGCCACACTGTCGCAGCCCTCCGCCCTGCACCTGCCTGCTGCCAACTCAACCTTGGACACTGCCTCTGACTGGGCTGTCAAAACCACTCGGATGTTCAAAAAGTATTCCCTGCCACCAAAAACAATTCCGGCGGCGCTCAGGAGGCCCAGGGGCAGTGCACTGGCAGGGAGTCGAACTCGGGACCTCTAGCCATCCAGGAGAGCTTTGTTGCTCTTGGGAAATCCCACCCCCTGGGCCTCTGGCCAGCGTCCCTGTCGCCCCCAACCCCTCACCACCAGCCTTGTCTGCTGCCACCCAAGGACTGCGTAAGGGTCAGGGTCAGGGTCAGGGTCAGGGTCTAACCCTAACCCCAACCCTGCCTGAGGCTGCCTATCTCAGGCTGCCTGCCTGAGGCTGCCTCAGGACCACCTAAGGGCTGCCTCAGGGGCTGGGCAGGTGCGGGTCTGTTGCTGGTGTGCCGGTTCCTCCCGACCTGAGCCTTTCAAGCACCTCCCTGAACTGGCTCCACTGCCCCTGCCCCCTGCCCCCCTTACCCCCTGCCCCCCTGCCCCTGCTGTGCAGGTGCTGTCCAGGCATGTGAGCCTGAATGTGGTGGCGGGGGAGGAGGTGGTGCAGAGCGTTCAGGAGGTGGTGGCCTGCCGGCAATACACGGTGCAGGAGGTCAGGCTGCTGGCGGCACATGCGGGCTTGAGTCTGCAGGTGTGTGTGGAGGGGGGCATGGGAGAAGGAAAGGGCGGGGTAGGGACAGGGGGCGGGTGTGGGGGGGCAGGTGTGGGGGGAAAGCCAGGGTGTGAGGGGGAGGGACTAAGGCCGCATATACGGCAGGAAGAGATAAGGGGTGTGTGGCCAAGGTCAGACATCAGGCAGACCCAGCTGGTCAGTGAGACCAGGGCAGGTCGGGGTGAGAGGGGCGAGGCCAGGGCCAGGGGCAGGCCAGGGCGTAAATGCGCAGGGTCAGGAGTAGGGGCAGGGGCAGGGGGGAAATGTGCAGGGGCAGGGGCAGGGGTATAGCGTGATGCCTGGCATGTGCCCTGGCAAGAGCAGGTAATGCAACCCGTGCTGGCTGTGAGAGGCTGTGTGGGGCTGGTTTAGGGTTAGCCGTGACCCTAGCCCTAACCCTGGCTGTGCAGGGGCTGTATGGCGACATGTCAGAGGGCGTGGACATGACACATGAGGAGGCGTACCGCATGGTGGCAGTGCTGCGCAAAGACTGATGAGCAGGGGATGCGGCAGGAAGCTGCAGGTGCCATCAATGGGCGCTGACCAGCCTGTCTGCTGCCAGGGCTGGCGCTGTAGGGCTTGTCGGACCTATAGGTGGCAGACGAGAGTGCCAGGCAACCCATGTGCAGCACATGCGTGTGTGCAGGATGGCATACGAGTTTTTCCAGCCTGTATGATTGACCGGGCTGTGGGGAGATGGCAGGAGGCCCGTCCCGCAGCGCACGGCCACCAAACCAAACTTTACAAAAACAACGAGGGTGCCGGGCGCCCCATATGGTCACCCCGGCCATTGGCCATGCCAATCCGTGACAGGCCTGCCGCTCACCCCACGCGCTAGTGAAGGGTAGCTGAGGCTATCGCGGTAACTCACGCGTGCTAAAACTCGCGTTTTGGACTGAAGCCTCCCAGATCACTCCGCCCGCCAGTACCGCGGACTGTGAACATGGTCGCTCGCTGCAGCCAGGGGCTCAGCAGGGTACGACCGTACGTGGGTGTCATGTCGAAGCGCAAGATTCCCTGGGATGGCCTACTCCGCAGTACTGCGAGGCTGCCTCCATGGTGCGAACTTTGCTACGGACGCCACGGAGCGCCTCGCCACCCTGCTCGTGTAGGTGGGTCGCTGCTTGTTTGCGCTATCTCAAGTTTCGACATGGTGGCGGGCGGTGTACTGGGACAAGGCTTCAGTGCAAAACGCGAGTTTTAGCACGCGTGAGTTACCGCGATAGCCTTCGCTACCCTCCACTAGGGCGTGGTGCGAGCGGCAGGCCTGTCACGGATTGGCATGGCCAATGGCCGGGGTGACCATATGCATCATGCAGTAACAATATAGCGAGTGTCTGGCCCAATGGGAATCAAGACCTGCCATGGTTCGGAGGCCTGCACCTGTGAGATCACCAAGCTGCCCCTGATCCTGGGACTGAAGGAGGGTCATAGCAAAAGCCACGGCTCAACTGAAGTGGGTGTCCAAAACTGCACATCATGCAGGTAAATGCGCAGCGGGGTATGAGAGCCTCCTTGCCAACCGGTAGGGCTGAAGGTGGAGCAGCCTAGCAGGCCTGACAGGCTAGTGATTGTTGATGAGTTTCGCACCACCCGTGTCAGCTCGACTTTGCATGACCCCCAGACCTATGACCTACACCTGCCACGAGACCAGCCTGGAGCCAGCGGCATGGCAAGCCCGTGTAGGGCCTAATGTGGTGCCATGAGTTGCCGCCCAACCCACCTCCCCCTGCCTAGGCCCCGCCTGCCCAGGCGCTCCCTGAAGGGACCTGGCTGACCGTGGGGAAGGTGGCTGGACCGGGACCCCCACCCCTGCCTCAACTTCCAACGCATTGGGGAGAGTGTGCACCGCCCCTTAGCGATTTGCTGAGAAGGGCCTTGAGGCATCGCCTGCCCCTGCCACTGAGTACCAGCAGAGCTACAAGGGGGTCCATTACCGGCTGGCCAAGGGCAGACAACGGCTGCAAGCTTGAGCCGGTTTGCACAGGACCGCAGTACCGCACGTTTGGACAGGCTGTTAGCCGTATAAGCATCAAGCTGTTGTTCTGATGAAGAAGCCCAGTGGTCTTAGGAGGGAGGGTGTTACCGTTGTTGTGGTTTGTAGTCATCATGGGTGCATCGGTCTTGACATGAGTGTGTGGTGGCCCTGCTATAGCCTAAAGTCTGAAGTCTGTAGCTGATGGAGGATTGGGCAAAGTAAAACATGGCTAATGAGAGGGATGTCAAGCTGCTAGCAGAGTGGAGCGTGCGGACCTGCGCGCTGCGCTTTGCTCATGGCCATGTAAATGTTCATGCACCATTTCTCTGTGGTCGCTCTCACTCCAGCTTAAGTGCCTTGCACTCATTCAGGAGCACACCAGCCCGATAGGTCTCCGTTAACATCAGTGCATAGATGCTACGCGAAGATACGAACGTAACTTTGCTGGAAGCACTGGTGGGCGACGCACAAGCGTACATGGTGTAAGACCGCAGCGTCAGCGCGGCCGCGCGCTCTGCGCATCGACAACTTGGCCATGGGCTGTCCAAAGTTCATTATGCAAGACCCGTTGGTTTAGCCGCTTCCCCACAGCCCACTCCCTAAAAAAACTACTGGGAGCTTCCTCTAGAATATCAGAGTACAAATGCCAGAGTTCAACGTGGAGACCATGGTCAACATCATGGCCAAGCAGCAGGCCGATGGCGGGAAGCCGCTGAGTCCAGCGCAGCGTGACACCATGATGCAGCACCTCAAGCGGCTGTGTTCAGGGACAGCCAGCGTGCCCCAAACCGTCATCTCTAACCACGCTGCGGCCCTGCTGCGCTCCTTCAACAACGGCACCCCCCTGCCCCCCCTGCCCGCCCCTTACTCCCAGCCCGCTCCTAACCTGCTGCAAGCCCAGCTCATGGCCCTGCCCCCGCAAGTGCGCCAGCAGCTGGGCAACATGCCTCCTCACCAGATCCTGGCGGCGCTGCAGCAGATGCAGATGGCACGACCCATGCAGCCCGCAGCCCCTGCCCCCGCGCCACCCAGGTGAGGGAGGGGGAGGCAGCCAGATGTGTGGCCAGCGCAGCGGGCTCAGCGCATCCCAGGCCATGGAGCTGGCTGGGTCAGCTATGGCTCAACCCAGCCCAGGCCCAGAAGTGTGAATACAGGGGCAGGGGCAGGGGCAGGGGCAGGGGCAGGGGCAGGGGCAGGGGCAGGGGCAGGGGCAGGAACAGGGGCAGGGGCAGGGGCAGGGGCAGGGGCAGGGGCAGGGGTAGGGTATGCTTATGCTTTTGGTTATGCTTATGCTTATGCTTAGAGGTAGGGATAGGGGTAAGGGGTAGGGGTAGGCCTGCTTGGCCCTGCCCCAGCACTGTGATCCACTGGGAGGAGATGCTCTGCTGTGCAGCCTGGCTGTGTAGCTAGGCGCCGCTCCCCCCTGCTCCCATCACCTGGTGGCGAGTGCCAGGTCAGGCAGTCATGAGGGAGGCAGGGCAGGCAGCCGGGCAGCTGGGGTGGGGCATGCCTGCCGCCACACACCACCATGGTTGGGCTGGCTGACGAGGGGCCAGGGTGTTAGGGGAGGTGGTGGGTCTGGCCTGCTTGGTGTCGAGGCGAGGGGGTGAGGGTGAGGGGGTTAGGGTTAGGGTTAGGGTTAGCCCCTACACCTCCCTAGGGTGGGGGTGGCGTGGTGGGAGGTCTGGCCTAGACATGCGGGGGGGCGTGTTGCCCACGTGGGGGGACAGCAGGTCAGGGGGGCCCGGGCTTTGTCACCCCAGGCATGCTGGTTAGTGGAGGATGTAAGGGGCCAGCCAGGGTGATCTTAGTCTGTTTGGAGGCTGTGCTTGGTGGGTGGGTGGGTGGGTGGTCAGGTGGTGAGGTGGTCAGGGCCGGGTAGGTTGGCAGGGTAGGTGGCAGCCTGGGTCCTGGCACAGCTTGCAGGGCTGTGGTGGGTTCGGGTCTGTTTAGTATAGAGGCTGGGTGATGTGGGTACGGTCTGGGGGTGCTCACCCATCTGCCCGCCTGCCTGCCTGCCCCCCCCAGGTTGGGCTTCACCCCAGAGCAGCTGGAAGTGCTGCGCACACAAATCATTGCATTCCGCAAGATCAAGAAGCAGGAGCCGCTGCAGCCGGCTGAGCTGGCTGCCATCAAGCCGCCCCCCCTGCCACCCGCCTACACAACCCCTCAGGCGGGCCCCAGGCCCCAGGCCGTGGCTCAGGCAATGTTGAACCAGCAGCAGCACCAGCTGCAGCTGCAGCAGCAGCAGCTGCTGGCCAAGCAAAACATGATGAGGGCAGCAGGGATGCAGGCGGCAGCCATGAAGACCCCAGCGGCAAAGACCATGCCAATCAAGGTGAGGGCGTGCGGGGGGGAGGGGCACTGGCAGGAGCAGGCTCATGCGCCTTCAGGGGCAAAGTCAGGAACAGAGGCGAAGGCAGGCCGAGGGAGGAGGGAGGGAGGGAGCTGGGGGGGTAGGGTGGGCTCCTGCTGGTGGCTGGATCAGGGATATTATATTTCTCCTTGTCATTATGGTTATTCTTGTTGTTCGGGCTGTTGGGGTTACACAGGTTATTCCTACAATACTAGGGTACTTATGATTATTGGGGTTATTCTGATCACCCAGGGTTATCAGGGTTAGTAGGTTTTGAGATGATACGGTGGTGGAGCTTGTTGGCTGCAGCCCAACCACCCGCTGCTGGCAGGAGGGCCCCGCCCTGCCGCCCCCCCCCCCGTGGTGCTGCCCCTAGAGGACCCTGTGCCCCCCTGGCGTGGGCCCCCCCCCGTGGAGTACCGCGGCAACGAGGTGGTGGCCCGCGCTGCCGGCCCCCTCATGACCTTGGGTGCAGCCACGGTGGGGGCGGGGGGGCAGGGGGGGGGGGCTGGGGGGGGCGGGGGGGCAGGGGGGTGAGGCGGGGCGGGCCGGGTCAGGGCAGGGCAGCAGGCAGCAGGAGGGAGTGGTGGCAGCAGGCAGCAGGAGGGAGGGAGGGAGGGAGGGAGGGGAATGTGTTCAAAGTTGTTGGCTCCCTCTCCCCCTCTTCCTCCCTTTCAGCTGACAAGGCAGGTCAGGGGGGCGCTAGCCAAGGGCAGGTCAGGAGGCTCCGTGGAAGATGTCCGGGGTTTGGTATGGTAGCCCTGTGCGCAGCTTGCCTTGTTGAGGCAGCCATGCGGAGAGTTGGAGGTGACAATGCTCAGCCACAGCCACAGCCACACCAGCAGCCCTTCCAGGCTGGCTGCTGAGCGCTGACAGGGGCCAGCAGCAGCAGCAGCCTGGCAGGGGACCCAGCCCCAGGCACACAGCAGCCATGGCCTGGGTGGCTGCACCTGCACCCAGCCTCGTCTGAGGGTTGCCTGTTCAGGCGCTGCATGCCGGCAGTGCTGGGCTGTGTGGCTGACAGCCCAGAGCACATGAGCTGGCCGGCTGCGGCGCAGACCAACAGCAGCTCAGCAGTGATGCGCGGCCCGTGCCGGCTGCGGGTTGTGTGGTGGCTGCGGGCTGCAGATCGAGCACGGTGGCCTGCCCGCCCCCCTGGCGCAGCGTGAGAAGATGGTGCCGGGCCTCATGGTGCGGGGGCGGTCTTGCGGGGTGTGCCATGAGCTGGCGCTGCCACAGAGTGTGACCCACCCTGTGCTCACTCCCAGGGCGTGGGGTGGGTGGGGGGAACAGGGAGGGAGGGAGGGAGGGAGGCCTGAGGTGCAGGGGGGGAGGGGGGGAGGGGGGTGGGTCAGGGAGGCATGGCAGAGGGGGTGGCTGGTCAGGCCCAGTGTGGCTGGTCAGGCATGGAGGGGTGGGTGTAGAGGGTGGGCATGGGATATGGCTGGCTGCCTGTCAGGGGAGGATGTGTTTGGGTGGCGGTGGCGGTGAGGGGGCCTGAGGGAGGGTAAGGGGCGGGGAGGCTGTGTGGATGATGCCTGGCAGATGTGAGGCAGGGTGAGAGTAGGCCTGAGGGAGGGTAGCTGTGGGGGTGTGAGGGTGCAAGGGACAGTGTGAGGGGAGGTGTGAGAGTATGAGGGGAGGTGTGAGAGTGTGAGGGGAGGTGTGAGAGTGTGAGGGTGGTCATGGCTGCAGGGGCCCCTGTGGGACCTGACCCGCATACTGGACCAGGAGCAGCAGACCCAGCTGATCAGGTGACCCCCCCTTACATGCAGGGGGGTGGTTTCAAGTCCTGACCTGACCTCAGCCGACGCGACCTGACCCGCCCTGCCCAACTGCCACCAAGCTGCCATCACGATGTCCTGCCCACACCCCACCCCTGCACCAGCCCCCCACCCCCACCCCCCCTACCCTGCT